>CATIWC010000775.1:5000-422500 GCA_948472305.1 Vicia faba | reverse complement strand
GAGACCAAAGAAGAGGCAACCACTAGAACCAGCTCAAAGTAAGGAAACAGTTGGGAAAACTCCTGAGTTGGTAAAAGCTACTGCAAGTGTTCCTAAAGGGAAGGGTCCAGATAGCAGGAATCAGGGGGTGGTTTCAGAATCAAAAGGGGAAGGGAGCTGGACTTCTCTAAACAAACAGGGGAAAAGCAGAAGTCCCTTGAAAGGTCATTCTGAAGATGCAGCAGCTTTACTATGTGAGAATGGTTATGGGGTTCTAGGGACTTTGAATGAGCCTCTAGAATTTGATAGAGGACCGTGCTAGTCTCTTGGAATGTTATGGGGCTCAACAAGTTGGGGAAGACAAAAGAGATAAGCTCCCTTCTCTTACATCTTCAACCAACCATTAGCATTTTGCTAGAAACTAGAGTAAAAGAAAATAAGGCAAAGAAAATCAGAGATAAGCTTAATATGCACAGATCCTGTATAGATAACTACTATGCCCACCCCAATGGTCGAATCTGGATTCTTTGGGATGACACAAAGGTTGATCTGAAGCTGCACAGTATGTCTAGTCAACACCTTCATTATGGCATCTACACAGTTACAGGGGAGTTTCTCTTCTGGCTTACTGCAATTTATGCCTTAAACCAATTGGACATGAGAAGAATTCTTTGGAGAAAGCTGGAAAACATCCACACTAACCAAGTTGGCCCTTGGTGTGCCATAGGTGACTTCAATAATGTGGTTACAGCTAGGGACAAAATTGGTGGTAAAATGGTGAGTGAATATGAATTTGTTGATATTGCTAGCATGATGAGAAAAACTGAACTGTATGAAATGGATAGTGTGGGGGACCACTACACCTGGTCAAATAAGCATGTCACTGGTACTATATATTCTAGGATTGACAGGGAAATATGTAACAATGATTGGTTCCAGCAGTTCCCAGAGCATGTCCTGAGTGTTTTGCCTCCAAATGTCTCTGACCACTCCCTGCTTCTTATCAGTGGTCCTACTGAGGATAAAAGAAGTAATCACTTCAAATTCAACAACTATCTCATTGATATCAATGGTTTCAAAGATATGGTCAAGGTGTCCTGGGATAAACCAGCCTGTGGGGACCCTATGCATGTTCTTTGGTACAAGCTCCAAAGGCTTAAGGAAGATATCAAGAAATTTAGTAAACAGACTGGTAATTTAAAGCAGAGGCTGCTGGCAGCAAGGGAAAAGTTACATAAAGCTCAAAATGATCTCCAAAATAACAGGCAGGATGGTAATTTGATAGAGCAGATTAAAACCTTAACTGAAGATATCATTAATCTTCATGATCATGAGGAGAATAGGTTGATCCAAAGGGCGAAAATTGACTGGATAAAAAAGGGAGATGGCAATAATAAATTCTACTTTTCGCATATCAAAGCTAGGCAAAAAAGGAATTACATCAAATTCCTGCAGAATGATAAGGGGGATGTCATTACAGGGCAAAATAACATTGAAAATGAGGTTATGACCTTTTACCACCATCTGCTGGGAGAGACCCCTAACCAAACTAAGCACATTGATGTGGAAGCTATGAGAATGGGCAGGCAGATTCTGAATGATCAAAAGAGCAACCTTGTCAACTGTGCTTCTGCCAAGGAGATTGAAGAAGCATTAAAGAGCATTGGTGATAACAAGTCCCCAGGCCCTGATGGTTTTACTGCAAAGTTTTTCAAAAGCTGCTGGGTTATTCTGCAGAAGGATGTTATTAAAGCTGTTGATGAGTTCTTCAGAACTGGTAATATCCTCAGCAATTTCAACAGAACTCTGATTACCCTTATCCCTAAAGGAGACAGTGCTGTCGGAATTAAGGATTATAGGCCTATTTCTGGGTGCAATGTCTTTCTCAAAATTATCTCGAAGATTCTTACTGCTAGATTAAAGAAGGTATTGCCTACTGTTATTAACAAGAATCAGGCAGCTTTTGTCTCAGGCCAAGATATTCACAACCACATCCACTTAGCCCATGAGCTTGTCAAAGGTTATGATAGGAAACATGGTACTCCAAGGTGCATGATGCAAATCGATCTACAGAAGGCTTATGACATGGTGGATTGGGGTGCATTAGACAGTATTATGAGGGAACTGAGATTCCCTTCCAGATTTATCAATTGGATCCGCACTCTGATTTCAACAGTTTCTTATACCTTCAATATTAATGGTAACCTATCTTATATTCTGCAGGCTAAGAGAGGTATCAGACAGGGCGACCCATTGTCCCCGCTCCTGTTTGTGCTTATGATTGAGTATCTAGATAGATGCTTGGTGAAAATGCAAAGAAATCCGGATTTTAACCATCACGCAAAATGTGAGCAGATGGCGCTGACTAATCTGGCTTTTGCAGACGACATCCTCCTATTCTGCAGAGGGGATGCTGGTTCAGTAGACATCCTTATGACTGCCTTCAGGAACTTTTCCCTCTCCACTGGCCTTGTTTTTAACCCTAGTAAGTGTAACCTTTTCTTTGGCAGTGTGGAGTTGACAGAGAGAAACAAAATCAGATCTAGTGTTGGTTTTGTAGAAGGTAGCTTCCCAATTCGTTACTTAGGGGTTCCTCTCAGCAGCAAGAAGCTCAGCTTGCAGCATTACCTTCCCCTAATTGCGAAAATTACTGGGCGTATCCAGCATTGGTCTACGAATCTGCTCAGTTATGCTGGTCGCATCCAACTTGTTAACAGTATTATCTGCTCTATTACTCAGTACTGGATGCATAATTTCCCCCTTCCAAAATGCGTGCTCAGGAAGATTGACACTATTTGCAGGACTTTTGTTTGGACTGGTAGGAATGATGCTAGCCATAAGAGTTATGTTGCTTGGAAGAATATGTGTAAACCAAGGAAGCAAGGAGGTTTAGGTATCAAGAACCTAACGGTTTGGAACCAAGTTGCCTTACTCAAGTGCCTTTGGAATATTAGCAATAAGAGTGACAGCCTGTGGGTCAAATGGATTCATAAGGTGTATCTGAAAAATTGTGACGTCATGGAAGCAACTGTGGGGATAAGCTGGTCATCGACCTTTAGGAACATTATGAACCTTAGAAGTAAGGTTACTCAAATCCAACATCTTTGGGACCAAATGTTTCTCCTTCATAAGTTTTCAATGAAAGCAGTTTATAATTTGCTTATTGATGACTTGAGTAGAAGTACTTGGAGTAAGCTCCTTCTGCATAACCATGCTAGACCGAAAGCCAAATTTACTGCCTGGTTGTTGTGTCATGGGAAACTCCCCACTAAAGATAGGCTGGTGCGGTTTGGCATTGTTCAAGATAGCTTATGTAGATTGTGTGATCAGGAGGAAGAAAGTGCTAACCATATTTTCTTTAGTTGTACTAAAACTATTACTATCTGGATGGCAATCTTAACTTGGTTGGGGGTAAACCATAAACCACTTATCTGAGAGGATGAGTTGAAGTGGATTCTGGCTAGTACTAAATGTAAGGGCTGGCGGGCTACTGTGCTCAAAACAGCGTTTACATAAGCAATTCATGAAACTTGGCTGCTTAGGAATGCTACTATTTTTTATAACATTACTTTTAACAACAACTTGGTAGAAAGAATTATTGATTGTATAGTGTATAGATGCTGGGGAAATAGGAAGATTAGGCCTAATATTGCTAGATTAATGATTTAGCATTTTTGTAAAATTAAGTGGCTGAATCTGTAGAGGTTGTCGTGGTTGTCTTGTTTACTTTTGAATTAATATATCATTTTTTGGTTCAAAAAAATAATAATAATTATTATAATAATTATAATTATAATAATAATAATAATAATAATAATATTATTATTATTATTATTATTATTATTACTATTACTATAATAATAATAATAATAATAATAATAATAATAATAATAATAATAATAATTATTATTATTATTATTATTATTATTATTATTATTATTATTATTATTATTATTATTATTATTATTATTATTATTATTATTAATTTATTTCAACCGTCTTTTTTTTAAATAATATTTTTTTATTCTCCAATTCTATTAAATAAATTTAAAATATTGACGTGAAACCTAAACCATAATTTTAAAGTTTTGCATTACACTTCACGAATTAAGGTGGCGTGAGTAATTCATCCATTCTGTTGTGGTCGCATCGTATTAAGCAAATCTTGTTAATACTTTTTCTCATTCATCTTTATCTTTCTAAACGTAGATACTCCTCGTATACTTCCTATCATAAAGCACTTTGAATTGGATTATTCCATTTTCTTAGCTACTATTGTTTAGCAAATGTATTTAGAAGATTAGAAATACTTTATAAATGCTTATGCTTTGATGATGTGTGTGTATCTACAAGATGTGGTCAATGTGGATGTTACATGCTTATAAAAATTTGTATAGAAAGATTCAATGAATAATAGTGCCGGGTCAATTTGGATCGAGAAATGCCATTGTCCAAACATAACTTGCCGTTTAAGAAGAATCAATCATTATATGATTATGGTTTTTTTTTTCCTTACTCTTGTTTTAAACTTTTAATGTTTGTCATTTTATTTAAAAATTCGGTCTTTTGGTCTTTTTGTTTAACAATTTTCAGATTTTTTTTATTTCATTTTATTTTGTATTAGTTGACAATTTTATTTAATATGTGTCATAAGTGCGACTCACCCGGCCAGCTGGTGGGTGGTGGTGTGCTTTTCTTGTGTCGATGTTAATCAAATGTCATCTTGATCAATTATATTTTGAACGCTTTATTGAGGGGTCGCTTATGTGTCGTAGTAAGACAAAATTCGAGAATAAATTATTGATTAATTTATCTCAACAAATAAGTAAGAGTCGTCACCAAATTTTATTATTTTCAAAGGAATGAGAAAATATCGAACAAAACCCAAAAATAAAATAGATCAAGGTACGGGAGTTGGTTATGCAAATGGGAAGTATTAGCATTCTAAACATTTACGGTACGTAGGAGGAATCTCTTTGAAAGTCTGTGTATTTGACTAAAAAAATTTGTTTGCAAAATGACTGGAGAGATGAGAAAAGAAGTTGTTTTTATTATTTCGATTCGACAAGACTTCAAGAGTCTCGTGCCTACGTATCAACCAAGTGCAATGAAGAATCAGAATCACATAGTTATTCTAAAAAAGTACAAAATTTTGTGTGTTGGTTAATTTTTAAATGAACAGACAAGTCATCATTTTTAGGAGAAAACTCGACTAATCGCCCACAAAGTATGAGGAAAATGGACAATGTTTCACATAAGAGAGGTCTTACATTTGGATAAGATCAACAAGTGCATTAAGCGCTCAAGTGAAAAAGTCAACATCTTTTCGATTATGACTTATGGGAATAGGAGAATGACATTTCGACTATAAATGACTCTTGTCTAATCTTGAAAAAGATTTTAAAGAGAAAAGTGCACAAGGGCACAACAACGTTTGAATGAGGTTAAATGTTTTAGTCTTTTTGAAAAGGTTAGAATATGCTTATGTGGTTTAACATTTATTAAGAAAAAGAAGTTTTGAAAAAAGTCACTTGACAATGTCAAAGTTTATTTATGAAAGTGATAAAAGTTTGAAAAAAAATTCTTTGAAAAAGAAAGTTTTGAAAATTGAAGAATGAGAGGAGATGAAGAGACACCTAAAGCATAAAGTAAATGCTGGAAATAAATAGTCTCATTTGTAAGGTAGTCCAAGAGAAAGCCGTGTGTGTGCATGGTGAACTAACCTGAATAAGCAAGCATATTGACATAAGTGAAACCAAGGATTCCATTCCTTTGGATTCGAGCCACGTGATAAGCACGAGCAAGCCAAACATACCCAAATGAAAGCAAACCTCAGACGGAATAAGAACTCAAGTCAAATAGGTTATAACTACGTATCAAAGCTAAATGAACAAATGAAACATAAAGTAAATGTTTAATTAATTAATTAAGTATTAATTAAATTAATTAATTAGGTTAAAAAAATTAATTAATAAAACTAATTAATTTTTAAGAACAAAATCAACTGACTAAATTAATATTTAATTGATTAATTAATTAATTAAAAGTAACAAAGTGTATAAAGATGAAATCAAATGATCAAATAGTAATTAAACAATTAAATAATTTAATACACAACAAATTAATTACGTTAATTAAAATGTTTTTAATAAAACAAATTGATCAACATTAATTTAATTAAATAAAATCAATTAACGAAATTAATTAATAATAACAAATAACAAAAATAAATTAAAATAATTAAATCAAATCAAACAAAATAAACAAAGAAATTAAAGCAAGAAGGGTACATTAGTGAAAATTGTGGTGATGGTGTGAGTAATTTGTTATTGCGCTAAAGCATAAGCACAACTATTTTTTATGGTCAACAACATACACACAAAAAGGGGGAAATTTCTTAATCTACCCCTATATAATGAAAAACATCTCTGAAAATTCGAAAATATCATTCAAATATATATATCCGAGCGCACTTTAAATCACATTTTCAAGATGTTTCAAATATGCATATCTGAAATCCCTTTTTTTCAATGTTTTATTATTTAAACGTTGGATTTAAAATGTCAGAGGTAATTTTGAATATGCATATCCGAAACTACCATTGCTATATAAGTTTGTTGCATGGTCACCCCTACCACTATTTCATTCACTTCCTCTCCCCCCCCCCCCCCCCAATAACCAAAACCCTCCACAAAACTTCAACCATTCTCAATCAATTTTTGTCTCCAAACCAAGTTTCAAGTGTTTAATCATATCAAAGAGAGCATAAAAAGCTGCAATTTGAGGTAAATTTTCCTCATTTCATCTCACATTACTTGCATTAATGTTGATTTTAAGATGAAAAAAATAGTGTCACTTCAGATATGCATATCTGAATTCAACCTACCATAATTCGGATGTACATATCTGAAAACATATCTGTTACAGAAACATAATTATATTTTAATTGAATTTCTATTTTTTTCCCGTGTTAGATATGGTGCATCCCGACATGACTCCCAAAGTTATCTTAAAGGTTTCATATAAGGTCAATGAAGATGATAAGGAAAATGAGGTGAATGGCGATGTTAAAACGATTGATGTCGTGATAGATGTTCGACAATAATTTTCAAATGAAAAAAGTTTCACCTCTCGTCAACATATGCTTGAATGAGTCCAAATGGAAGCTAGCAAACTTGAGTTTGGAATTGTGATTGAAATGTCTGATAATGGAAGTAGTAGAAGGAAAGCATTTGTTGTGATGACATGTGAGAGGAGTGGGAAATATGTTGCAAATATTTGGAAGTTAAAACATCATAACACGAGTTCGAGAAAATGTGAGTGTCTGTTTAAATTGTGCACATCTTAGGATTGATGATTTGTGGCAGTTTAATGTCATTTTTGGTATGCATAATCATGCGTTGGACGCCAAGCTACAAGGGCATCCCATTGTATATCGGCTTAACTCGGAAGAGAAGGAATCTATTTTAGAGTTGTCGTTAATTAAAGTTGTGTCAAGAAACATACTTTCTAGATTGAAACAGAAAATACCACAAAGTGTTTCAAATACCAAGCAGGTATACAATGAATGTTATCAACAAAACGTTGCACAAAGAGGTCTAAAATACAACATCTTTTGAAACTTATGGATGATAACCACTGTGTTTCAAGGTACAAAGTTTGTGAGGACAACATTAGTATTCTTGATATATTTTGGACTCATCCAAAAAGTATCAAGTTGTTTAACATATTTCCAATCGGGGTGTCCTATTCTGGCTACATCATGCTAGTGAACGACACATTCCGCAATAGAGGTGGAAACTTGGCCGAATCCATTTTTTGAAAGGATGGTGGAGTTCACTAAATTGATGGAGCTTGAGAGAGAAGCTAATAAGGAGGAGTCAAAGAAAGATCCGGTTTTGGATTTAAGCGGTGAGAATTCGTTTGGTGCATTTTAGATTGTAATCGAACCATTTTTTGAATGTATTGTCGTGCACAATATAAAATCTCTACTATTCAAAATATATATATATATATATATATATATATATATATATATATATATATATATATATATATATATATATATATATATATATATATATATATATATATATATATATATATATATATATATATATATATATATATATATATATATATATATATATATATATATATATATATAACATGTACATATTTATTTTTACCACTGTTTGATGTTACCGATTTTATTTTTTCCATGTCTCTTTGGTACTAATTCTGCTAAAAATTATATTGTTTTTGGTTTTGCATACTTCAGGTATGCACATCCGAAATAACCTTCTATTTTAAAAAAAAAACACAACAGAGCTTATTACAGATATACACTTCCGAATAAACCTTCTTCTTTAAAAAAACACAGAGGTGGTTTCGGATGTGCATATCAGAATACCCCTTATTTTGGTAAAAAAAGATTAATTCGGATGTTCATCTCCGAAATAAGTTCTGATAGTAGAATAAGATTTCTTGAGTCCAAATTGCTCGAAAAAGTCTATAAATAGGGTCTCCAAACCATTTCATCATCATCACAAACGACAAACAAAAATGACACAAATATATCCACACCTTGCTTTTGTCTACTTAAATGGTGAGGTTTCGCCACTTTAATTCAGGTTCTTGTAGGACACGACATCCTCCAAGCTGATTACCACACTGAATTCTCTCTTGGAATATCCAGAGAACTGAAAGGTGGTCAAGCTTGAGTATCGTTCACTCTCACTTGACACTGAAGGAAATATAAAGTTCATCCAGTTTGAGCTCAAGAATGATGATGATTTAGAGGTTATGTGGAGTATTTTTCAATGATACTCTTCTAAGGGTCTGATTGAGGTGGATACGAAGCTTCAAAGATCGAGAAAAGATGTTATCAAAATGTTGTGACGTCCTCAACTACCCATTTATAATAATATATAATGTTAAATTTCTGTTGAACTAGCTATGTAATTTCGACAATCTATGTGTTATTGCTTTGGTTTTAAGGAATTTGATTATGTCTGTCTCAGAGATGAATTAAGATATGTCTATCCGAATTTGGCAATCAGGTGGCTTCAGATAAGCATATCCGAAACAATTTGATAAAAAAATTAATCGTGGTGATTTCGAAGATGCATATGTGAAATGACCTTATCTTCGTAACTAAGGTGAGTTCGGATGTCCACATCCGAAATCTGAGAATATTTTTAATTTTTTTTGCCAAAAGCCTCTTAGAAAATATATAGGTGGAAAAAGAAATTTCCAAAAAGGGTGGTGCAATTAAAAGAGGTTGAGCTGCAATGAAGGGGATGATCAGACATGCTTATGGTGTTGGTGAGGCCCAACCCGAAAACAAAGGGTGGTGCAATTAAAAGAGGTTGGGCTGCAATGAAGGGGGTGATCGGACGGGCTTATGGTGTTGGTGAGGCCCAACCCGAAAACAAATGATGAAGTGAGAAACAAAAAAAAAAACCCTAGTAAGATTAAATGAGGGTGTAAACGGCTAAATCCTTGGGAATTAGTCAACATAATAAAACAAAATAACTCTCTTCTCACGTTTTTTTTATTCATTCACTCTTCTGTTCTCACAGTTTTTTCACTCAAACTCATTTTCTCTCTTAAAATGCTACATCTCAAATCTTGTCCTAAACCGTAAAAGAACAACAAGAACAACTTTCTCTCTTCTGTAAATCACTTCGATCAACGCTTTACTCTCAACCTTTCCATGTTCTCATCGTTAGCTCTCTGTTCTGTTTCTCAATTCCTCGGCTCTTTCTATTTCATCTATAAAATTTCCTCTGCTTCTAATTCTCACGGGTAAACAACAGTAACAACAAACTAACTCTCGTTCAGAACATCAAACAACAACAATTTTGGTGCCATTTTGGAGCCATTTTGGTCGATCCGTGCCATGTTGTCGGGAGAATTTTGGACCATTTATTGAATGAAAATGAAGGGCTAAGATGAAGTGTATTTAAGTTGAAATTGAGAATTTTGGTTTTGAAGTTTGCTGTAACTTCTGTGTAAACCGTGTGAGTATATTGGTGTGGTCTCCTCCAACTTGTATTACTAATAGTAATAATAATAATAATTTTAGTTTGATATAATGATTCAACTTAAAAATATATTTTAAATTGAATTAAAATTTAAATTAAAAAATAGATTTTTTTGAATTAATAAAAATTACATTAGAAATATGACTTTTGAATAAAAAATGAATTAAAAATACAAATGACATATGATATATATATTTTTGTGACTTTTGAGATAATGCAAAAAAAAAATGTAAATTTAAATGAACTAAATAAGACTTTAATATTTTTTGGATTTTTTGAAATATAAATTAAAAGAGTGAATTAAAACAAGTAGTATGCAAAAATGATTGACTTTTCAAAAAGGCGAAGAATATGTGTTAGGTGAAAAAAAAGTACGGGGCAAAAAATGGAGTATGACACTATGAAGAGTGATCAAGGTTGTTGAGATCATACATCTTCTGTAACAATTATGGAATTTTTAGAGTGAGCTTCTTTTATCTCGTTCTTGCATGGGTATCTACAAATTCTTTTTTAGCCTTAGAACATGTCAATCTAATCATATGACGAAAATAATTATTTGGTTTGATAAAAAGTTGTGAAGGACGGTTGAAGACATTATGGTTGGTGGGTGTTAGAACGAGATTTGGTTCTGCAATATTATCTCTGAGTTTTGATGATGACAAATGAGTATGTTTGTATGAACAATTTTGATACTCTAATGTTTGTTATTGTTGAGTACTTAACAAACAGGTTTTGTTTTTGATGGATGGCGTGACCAAGACATTAGAAGAGAATTAGTTCTGCTTCTGTGCTACACAAGTTCTGTTAAACAGTAGCAAGACATTCCAGAAGGCTCTGAAGTGTAATCTTTGATATTTGTCTAAAGAAACCAGTCAGAAGATCTGAAGACAAAAGTTGCTACTTAAGCTCAGATGCTGAACACTCGTGTTTCTGAAGACAACAGGTTCTAAAGAAACCAGTCAGAAGATCTGAAGACAGAAGTTTCTACTCAAGTCCATATGCTAAAGACTCAAGTTTCTAAAGGACCAAGGTTCTAAAGATAAGAGTTCTAAAGACTAAGTGTTGAAGACTCTAAAGATAGAAGTTCTAAAGATTCTAAAGAGTTGAAGTTCTAAAGATCCAAGGTTCCAAGAAAAGGTTCTCACAACCAAGTGTTGAAGACTCTGAAGATGCAGTTCTGAAGACTCTGAAGACTTGAAGTTTTGATGACATTGTGTTATGTTCTCGCTTCTAAACTTGTGCTCACAGAAGCCTCTGAAGTGCAGAAGGACAGAAGATAACATTAACATGATACAAATAGTACATGGTACAATCAGTGTTTCATTCCACTATTATGAAAGGACGGATGCGTCACACGATCTTGTCCCCCAGGTTACTGTTCAAGTTGTCAATGTTTCTGGAAATGCCAAGAGTACCCCTCAATGGATATAATATTATATTAACTATATAAAGGCTTGAAGACTAAGAGAAAAAGTTGCCAATTCACTGAATAATCACGCGCAAACGCTGTTCATAGCTTTCACTTTCTTAAGTCGTTGTTCTTAAAATAGTTTACATATTCATATTTTTTAGAAGAAATATTCTTGTAAACAAAACTTGTATTCAAACGGTTGTTTAATATTCCTTAAGGGATCGGGTAGGTATGTATTCTTAAGAAGTCTAGGGCTTGTGAGTTTTAGAGGTTATTAGTCAGTTGCGGGTAGCTCGTACATTGTAATAATCAGGTTGATTATTGTTTGATATTTTTTAAGGGACCTGGTAGGTCTGTATCCTTAAGAAGTCTTTGAATTTATATTTTTAGAGGTTGTTAGTCACTTGCGGGTAGCTTGTGCAAATTGTAATCAATTTAGTTATAGTGAATTAAGTCCTCAATTGAGTGAGACGAAATCATCTTGGCGGGTGGACTAGACTAGCTTGATAATTTTCCAGCGAACTAGTATAAACATACTTTGTTCTTTACTTCCTGTTCTTACTTATTGTTATTATCAAAAGTGATGTTAAAATGATTTTATCTTAAAGGGAAATATTTTTTAAAAAAAGTTATTGTTTTAAATACCGAATTCAAACCCTCTTTTCTTGTGTTTTTCACGCCTTCTATTGGCATCAGAGCTCCGGTTCTGAGGAGATAAAAGTTTGAATTTTTATCAACACTTAACAGTGTCCAATACCGATCCAGTGTGTGTGTGAAAAAGCAATGGCTACATCTACTTCCACTATAGATAATAGGGATAATGATAGAGATCGTTATAGTTCAAAACCTTATATGTTTGATGGGGGATAAAGTTGACTATTAGAAGGACATAATAGAAAGTTATTTTCTGGCATATGACTTGGATCTATGGGACTTGGTAGTTGATGGCTAACTCATCCAGTAGATGATAAAGCTCATAAGATTGCAAGAAGTGCAATGATAGAAGCATATAAGAAAGTATGTAGAAATCACTACAAAGCAAGAATCATTCTTCTAAGTGCTATTTCATATAATGAATATGAGAAAATCAAAGATAGAGAGACTGCATAGTCTATCTTTCATTCTCTTCATATGACACGTGAAGGCAACACACAAGTAAAAGAAACAAAGACTCTGGACTTAATTAAAAAATATGAAGCCTTCAAAATAGAAGACGACGAATATGTGGAAATAACGTTTTCAAGATTTCAGACTCTTGTGGCATGACTTGAGGTTCTGAATAAAGGTAACTGCACTGCATATCATGTTAAAAATATTATCAGAAGTTTGTCTGTAAAATGGAGACCAATGGTAACTGATTTAAAATTGGAAAAGGATCTGAATAACACCTCTCTTGACGAGCTGATTAGCTCTTTAAGAAGTCATAAAGTAGAGATAGAACAAGATGAACCTCAGAAGAGGGTAAAATCAGTTGCTCTAAAGTCTACTTCTGGGAAAACTAAGGTTTATCAAGCTAAGGAAAAATCTAAAGAAGATTCAAATGATGATGAACTCTCTCTGATATCTAGAAGAATAAGTCAAATCTGGAAGCACAGACAAAGCAATTTCAGAGGTCAATGAAGGACATATGGAAGAGGTGAATCCACTTCCGATCAGAGGAATACTTCTGGAAAAGAATTTACTTGCTTTGAATGCAACGAGCCTGGACATTACAAATATGATTGTCCAAAGCTTAAGAAAGAAAAGAAGCCTAAGAAGGCTTACAAAGCTAAAAAGGGTATGGGCAGCTGCTGTACCTCAAAATTTTTTCCCTCCCATTTTCAAGACAAATTATTTCAATAGGTATCATCATGCTCATGAAGGTCTCAAATACTCAAGACTACTCAAGGGTTGACCAGACAAACCCTTCTCCTAAGCAATTGACCTACAACTAGGGTTTTACTTTTCTCAAAGGAAATTGGACTTCTAATGCTTCAAGTGGATTTCATGGTATCTCATATGCTTCAAAATATCCTCATGCCAAGTTTCAAGCCTTACAATACAAGTTTGCTCGACCAATTAGCCAGATGATTGAAAATCAACTATGTTGGACAAAAAGTTAACTTTGACCAATTTACAGTCAAACTTCAAGATTTTTGGTCAACATCAATATTTTGACGTCACATTCATAATTTTATCAAGGGTTGATCATGATTCATCAAGAAAACTCAAGATTCATCAAAAGTCAAAAGTTATTAAATTAGGATTTTCTTTTTGAGAAGTCAATTAAACTTTGACAAGACATAACTTTCACATACTTCATCAGAAATTTCTCAACCAAATCCTATATTGAAGTAAATTTAATTCTATACAACTTTGTATCTCTAAGCTCAAGGCCATATATGCTTCATTTGAGAGATATGAGCCCGTTGTACCCCAATTTTGGCCCCTAAGATCCCTTCATCATACCATGTTGATTCCATTACAATAAGATCACACTGGGATTCTTGGTTCGCCTACCTATATTTAGCTTTGCACTTTGAGGAATCACCAAGCACCTTGACTTGTGTTCTTTTGTAATCATGAATATTTTTTGTCTTTATTTCTTCTTTTAATTAATAAAATGCAATGTTGGTTTGTCTTGCTTGTTATCCATGTAGGTAAAGGCAATGAGATTTAACAAGTTGCCCCATGGGTTCACGAGTTTATTTCCATGCCCTAGTCAATAAAGCTTGAGAAGTTCAAGCATCACCATTGAAGTTGTTTTGGAAGAAATGGCATGGCAAGTTTATTTTGGTTCACCATATTTCAAGATTATCAAATTTGATCCAAAAATTACAAGGGGTTGATAAAAAAAAGTCATGTTTGGATAAGATTTTATTCCATTTGGTTACAAGTGCATATTTCTCTCAATTGTCAAGATATGGAAGTGGTTATGGTTGCTATGAGTTCTCATTATCATCCTCAACAACTTATATTTACAAAGCATTTGTTTTGGTACAAGAAGTTTGTTCAAAATTGTCAAAGTTCCTCAAGGCATGTTTCTTAATCTAGGACTAGGGTTTTGAACTTCAAAGGAGTATATCTTGCTCATCTTTTGGTATTTTTGAGTGATTCCAAAGACATCATTCTCTTCAAAGGGTTATTAAAAAATCACTTCAAAAGTTCCAAGGAGTTTTCATGTGGAAGAAACTTGATGAGGAAAAAAGATTACAAGTCCTCCAGATGAATCCCCAATTTTCCATGTGTGACTTCAAATAATCATAACTTGGTCAATTTTTATCACCTTTAGCCCATTCTTTTTCCATAATGATCTTGAAGATGTTAACTTTATGCCTTATTTTATGTGCAAAGTGAGAAAATTGATGGAAGTTGCCTTAAGGATACAAAATATTATAGGTCATTTTATGAAATTTTGCCAACTTCAACAAGTCAGAACTTTCTCAATTTTTGGAGATTTTGAATGGTTCAAGTTTCAAAATGTCATTCAAGAGGTCTAATTCATGCCATATTTTTTGGTCAAGAGAAAATTCCAAGTGTAAGGCTATCTTTGGATGCAAGATATTATAGTTCACTTTTGAAGAAAAATTTGAAATATTTCTAAGTATGGAAAGTCAACCCTTTTTCTCCAACTTTGATTCGATACAAATTTCAGCTCAAGCATCCATTTTATCCCATTCTTCTTCCATTGCAAAGCTTGTAACCTCATCTTTCTGAAGCATCAAGAATTATACCCTAAGACCCCTTGAGCTGAGAATGCCATTGGTCAGAAGTTGGCACTTTGAAACTGAATTTTTCACCAAGTCAGAAGTTTGAAATCGTTGATTTGGCTTCTAAACACTTTGTTTCTGCACGCTTTTTCTTCTAAACATGATTAGCAAACTTCCAGAATTGATTAGCATAACAAAACACGTGTATTGGATGAGTTTTGATCAAATTGGAAGTCACACTTTTCTTGTTTGCAACTTCACACGATTTCCCTCCAAACTTCATCATTTCACACGCTTGGACATTCCATTTGATTCCCTATAAATAGAGGGTCATTCCCCATTCATTTCCTCAAGCTTGGATAGTCAGAATCACCCAACCAAACTTGTTCCATAACTCATAATTCAACAACTTCGAAATCCATATACAAGCCTTTTTCGATCCAATTTTTTCATCAATTCACCTTCCTTGATCTTCCCTGAAGCTAACCATATAATTACATTCAAGAATCGTGCCCTATATTGCTCCATAGAAGTCCAGTTTCAGAGCTCTGCAACTCAACTTCAATAGGTAGATTCCTTCATCAATTCTTCAAAACTTTGATATCATTGTGATGCTCTCATTGCCCTGATTCTAGTCGCAACACTTGCTTTTTACTGGAAACACGTTTTGACCATGAAATTTCAAATCCCTTTTCAAAACTTTCCTTCCAAATTGCTTGAGCTACAGTTTATATAAATTTGGCGCGAGGGTGTGGTTGTCTTCATCTTGAAGAGACGAAGCGAATGGCATAGGTCTGAGCTTCTGATTTTATAGTTTGAGAGACCTGCAATTCACGTTGGCTGGAGGTTGAAGATGACCAACGTGTCATCTTCCAACCAATGATGGCGTGCCACTTGTTTTTTTTAATTCTGATTTTATTTTTGATTCTATGCTTTATTCACTAATGACCATGATATGAACAGCGCGCCAGATCCTTTGGATCTGATTACCAACGCGTTTTGACTCTCATCCAATGGTCCACATATTTTTTATTTTTATTTTCTTTTCTAATTTTTATATTTAATTGTTTTAAACTTCAAAAAATCATAGAAAATTCATTTTAAGTCCAAAAAACTCAAAGAATTATGAAAATTATTTTTTATTATTCTCTTTCTGATTTTTATTTTTTCACAATTTAATTTTGTGTTTTGGTAGTTTTTTTTATAAATTTACACTTTATTTGAATTGTTTTAAATGTTTAAAAATACTTTTATGCATTTTTAAATTCTAAAAAATTTATGGAATGATTCAATGATATTGTGACAAATATTGGTGACCTTATTTTATTTTTGTTTCTGACTTTGTTATTTTTTTTAATCATTTTTGGTTTATTTTACCCCTTTCTTTTAATTTTAAAAATAGTTTCTGACTTTAAAAAATTACCAAAAAATTTATAAATTCATTTGAGTCCTTTTCTGATTTTTCTATGGTCTTACTTTTTATTTCTTGATTAATTTGAACACAATTGATATTTTTCTCTTTTTATTTCTATTTTTAAACATTATTTTTAAACCTTTTTGTATATATTAAAATGTAATATTATTTTGTGACTATTTTCTGGCTGATCTTGGGTTAAGTTTTTGATCATGAACTTTATTAACATCATTGGATCCATGGTGTTGAGTCTAACTCCACAAAAATGGATGAATGATTTTAATAATAGTTTCATTAAATTTAATCCAAAAGTGGTTTATATATTCTCTCTCACCCCTCTTCATCTCATCCCCTTCTTATTCCACTAAATATTGTTGGAGCATGATCTCTATATCATGTCTCAAAAAATATGGTGCATAGATTGCTATTGGTCGGCCTCAAAATAGGTGTGACTTCTATATAAGTCCACTTACGATTACTTAACATAGCGCTAAATTTTGTCCCGATTCAAATAAATGATCATTCGTGGCCCAAACCTATGTTTGCAAGCCCAAGTATGGTAATTTGATCTCTTTGATCCAATAACCTTGAGATTCATTGTGTGGAGGCTTTGGTTCTACCAATCCTCTAATGGATCTACAATACTTTTGGTCAACGCGGATCACTTAAACATCATTGATCATTAAATGGTACTTTTGAGGATTCCAAATGGATGATATACTTGACAAAAAGAAAATGCAACTTATTGTGTGGAGGCTTTGGTTCTACCAATCCTCTAATGAGTTCCAAATGCAAGTTTCAAGATGATCATCCAACTAACTACTAATCACTAATAATTGACTTTATCCTTTATTATTTTATTATATGCCCCTTTTATTTTTATGTACTATTTACTTTTAGCATTTACATTTCATGCCATTTTCATCTTTGCTCATTTGAGTATTTACTTTCTTATCATTTTTAGTTTTGCTCACTTGAGTTTTACTTTTCTTTTTAAAACACCTAATAATCAACACAAACCCTAAAAATCTTTAATGATACTTGGACTATTTGGTTACTATCCTTGGCATTATGGAGCATTGGACTTTTTGGACTTAGGATTAGAAACCTTAGCCTATGATTGGAGACCTTATAATCTTATCTGATTATTTTGTCTAGAGCTCTTGAGGTTTACCTTAAGGCATTGGGTTGTTTGTTTGTTTTGTGTGCAGGTTATTATGATTACACCTTTTGTATGTAATCTGGAATTCATCCGTATACAACCGTTACTCTGCCCAATTTTTGTGAAGACTTAATACACTTGAAGTTTGGTTCTATCAAGAGGTCTAGTATTTTTGCTTGTTTGGTTTCAATCCAAAGAATGGGAATTCTATCTTGACTCATAGTGTCAAGTATTAGCTTCTTGTTGGTTAGATGGTTCTTATCTCTAGCTTTTACCTTATGCTTTAGGATAACCTCTTCTTATCCTCCCATCTTCTTTAATTTCAAAAATCTTCTCCCTCCTTTTGAAAACTATTCTTATTTTAAACTTGAACCACTTTCATAAAAAACTTAGACTTAGGTCCATGCATTTTCAAACATTTTCATAAATAAACTTCAATAAAATTAATAATACTTTGACATCCTTTTTGTAAGAAGAATAAAAGTCAATCAAACTCATTCAAACTATTTTGCCACTTTGGCTTTCATCTTTAAATTTTTCTCAAAAAAAGATTGAACTCTTGTCAATCCTTGTAGTGATGCAAATAACTATACATCTACAATATGTAGTGAGGAGAGATATTTTCCACTTGGGTGTTGAGTGAGGCATTGTTGATTCTAAAATCCAAGCCATATCCTCCACTTTGAGATGATGCAAATTCTCTTTTCTCATGATTGTGGGTGGTAAGTATATTTTCCACACAGACAATGACAATGATGTTTTATCTCATAAAATTAACCAACACATTTGTGTTTTAAATTTTTAAGAAAAAAAGAGGAACTACGTGTACCCTGATCCCCTATCGCACGAAAAGGTGGTACGTAGGCACTAAAGGTTCGCAACTGCGGCGGGTGCAAAAATCATAAAAAAAATATATTTCTTTTCTCACCTCCACCATCTATTTTTACACAACATTTTATAGCCAAAATATACAGATTTTTCAAAGAGGTTCCTGTGGAGTACCGTAGATGTTTAGGATGCTAATACCTTCCCTTTGCATAACCAACCCCCTTACCTATAATCTTTCCCCCCTCTTTTTTGGGTTACTCTCTCTTTTCCCATTCCTTTGGAAACAATAAAGCGCGGTGGCGATTTTGATTTTGATTTGTATAAGTCTAGTCAATCCAATGGCTTAGTCTTAAACATTTCTACCGCTACAGAAAAAGGTCGAA
Source organism: Vicia faba (assembly GCA_948472305.1). Taxonomy (NCBI): domain Eukaryota; kingdom Viridiplantae; phylum Streptophyta; class Magnoliopsida; order Fabales; family Fabaceae; genus Vicia; species Vicia faba. The sequence continues at coordinate 403,585 of CATIWC010000775.1, read as the reverse complement.
TTCACTGGGGATCGAACCCAGAATCTCTGGTTGACCTCTTGCTGGTCCATCCTTAAGTGGGTTGAGCCTATCTTTGTTTATATCTGTATATGTGTTATTATTGTTTTTGTGTTATATGTTGTATATATGTTTGTCTAGATTTTCCTGGTTTTCAGGGTGCTTGGTGATTACTCATAAGTCCTATACCCGGACTTGGGCGAACTTTAAGATAGGAAGGGCGGTATAGTCATGTTAACTTTGAGGGAGTAATCCCAAAAAAGGAGGCATGAGATCTCCCACTCAGTGGAGGCCCCTTTGACTGTAGTGTTGTTTACCGAGTAATCAGGAAGACGTACTGCTTTCAACCTGGGAGCCTGCTAAAACTGAGGATCGTAGAACACCAAACCCATCTTGGCCTTTTAGGTGTAGTGCGGAAGCTATGACGGAGTAATCTGGAAATAGTTGTCACACGATACTACGCTCGAATGAGTTTTTCTTGAGAATATTACTAATTACCGAGTTAATCGGGAAGTTGGTAATATCCGATGGAAGGGTGTATACTCTGGGAACCTCTAGAACCTTGTTCGGTAGGTGATAACTTTTAGACCAACACCTTATGGGTAGTACCTTTGACCTCATGCTCGTGATGTTGAACCTATGAACCCTATATGTGTGATCTTGTGTGTGATTGATGCATCATGCATCCATGCACTCATAAGCATCTTTTGGAGAGATCATATTTCAAGGGATTTAAAGGTTGACCATTTGTGAATATCTCAGGTACTTTTTTAACCATGGATTCTGGAAAGAGAAAGACTGGGAAGTACAGTTTCAAGGATCCCAAGATAGATAAGTTGATCAGTCTAATTCCCGAGATTGAGTGTTCTGCAGACTTTTGGAAAAAGTATGGATCCATTATTCCTCTCATGAAGCTAAAGATGAAGGAGGATATTATCTCGACCTTGGTCCAATTCTATGATCCGATGTATCATTTCTTTACTTTTACCGACTATCAGTTGATGTCCACACTGGAGGAGTATTCTTATCTATTGGATTTACTTGTTACCGATCGTGTTCCTTTTACTAGTTTGGAGGGTGAGCCAAAACCATATGAGATTGATGCTTTGATTCACCTGGGGAAGTCTGAAGTGGAAGCCCATATGACTACTAAAGGAGGGATTAGAGGATTACCAGCTCAGTTCTTATTGGAGAAAGCTCGTTACTTTTCCAGGATGAAGAGTACAGTCGCTTTTGAGGCCATCTTTGCTCTACTTGCTTACGGGTTGTTCTTATTTCATAATGTGAACAATTTTGTTGACATTAATGCTATCAGGATCTTCGTGATTGGAAACCCAGTTCCTACCTTGATAGGTGATGCTTATTACTCTATTCATCTTCAGAATTCTTATCAAAGGGGGATGATTATTTGTTGCACGCCTCTGTTGTACCGATGGTTTATCTCTCATATGCCTCAGTCTGATACTTTTTAGGATGTTGTTGGCTCTTAAATTCGACACCTTTGTTTTATTAATGTCAGCCATTAAAGCTGAAGGATGTTTTCGACTAGCTAGGTCCGTTGAAATGCCCATCGAAAGATGGCAAGGTACTTAAAAGATTTCTTCCAAGGGAGAAGTTGGTTGCCTTCGACGTCGAAGGAGTTTCTCGTCGAAGATGTTTTTCGACGAAGGCGTTCGATGGTTCAGAGTGGAGCAGTTTGAAATTCAAGCGTTTGGAGGGAAAACGGTTTCCAGCGGTTACCAAGTGCAACGTGCGAAGATCTGGAGCGTCGAACGTTGAGAATGTGCCAAGTGGAATCATCTCGAGGCAGTGTAACTGCCCGACGGTTACTTGGGATGTTTTAGTATAAATAGTAGTAGTCATGTAGTTTCTCGCGTGTGTTCACAATTCTATACAAAGTCACTCATATAGATTCGAGTACCCAGCGTGTGAGAAAGAATTGTTGAGAAATGTATGTGTGAAACACCAACTTTATTAATCAAAATCATTTACTTTTCCAGAAATTTACTTGCTTTCTTCTTTACTTTCCTGTCGAACCCTTTCATTTAAAGCCTTATTTATTTTACCAAGTCCTTTCTTCATGCGATTTACTTAAAGCCTCTTTATTTTATTGTCACTTAACCCATAGCCAATTTAATCAAAACTTCAAAATCAACCTATGTCCTAGGATCAATCTGATCGATCCTGCGAGTAACCAAATAAGTAACCATTTGGAGGATCATCGGTTGTTTACCAAATACCAAGGTAAACAAATTGGCACGCCCAGTGGGACAGTGTGTTGATTGTTGAAAATAATCTCATCTTTTCGAGGAGTGTTGTATGTTATTGAGAAGTGGTAGAATATACACTAACGATAACAATACTGCCAGAAGAAGGGAAGAGATGGCGAATCCGCCAAACAATAACGAAATCCCACAAACGAATGTGGGAGCAACGGTTAGTACGACCGTAAGTGAAGCGACAACTGTTGGTTCGACACCAGCAGTAACGGTCACAGCAACGGGGCCATTACTTTCGTACACGGGCCCCAGGATGCCTTTGGGAACTCCCCCACCAAGGGGAAATTTAGGCACAAGGCCTTTTGTTCCCCCAGGATTTATGCCACTCTATGGTATGCCAACTTCTGAATTGGCTAGCCTGACGAATGCTACGTCCACTTTTTCAGACCCTTTAGTGAGTGCCTCTTTGCCACTCCAAGGTTCTGGAGTAGGCATGGCGAATAGAAATAGGACCCAACTCTTAGGAGGAACGTCCCAAGTAGCCCATGGCCTTACAAATGCCTCGACAGCAGTCCTGAGGCAACAAATGGACGAAAGCAACCATGATATGGTGCAAATGTTGGCACAAACTTTGAGTACAGTGCTAAACCCTCTAATACAAAACAATACTCAATCGAATCAGCAAGTGACAGCGCAAATGACGCGTTTGGCTGATTTCTTTGGAGTACCCCAACCCATTCGACAGCCCCAAAGGGCGCAGATAAGGGGAAACCAGGGGATATTCTTAGAGGAAGAAACCACCATCAACCAGGCTCAACAGCCTGTCGAAGAAAACCTTAGGGCACGATTGGAGCAACCCGTCGAGGAACCTAGGGTAATAACCCCAGAGGTAAGGTTAATTAACAGAAAACAAAATGTTGACGAAGTAGTCCAGCATATCCAATACCAGAATACAGGTTTGGAAAATAATCTGGCAACCATGATCGAAAGGATCATGACTCAAAATGGGATGAACATGGGCTTTCGAAGGCCCAACTTTACATCTCCATTGTCAGAGTACGTGTTACAAACAGACTTACCTCCTAGATGTAAAGTCCCCAAATTCACTAAGTTCTCTGGGGACACGACAGAATCTACTGTCGAACATGTGGCGAGATACTTGATCGAGGCAGGTGACATTTCGAATAACGAAAACCTGAGGATCAAGTACTTCCCAAGTTCTTTAACAAAGAACGCTTTTACTTGGTTCACAACTCTCCCCCCCAATTCGATCCATCACTGGACCCAGTTGGAAAGATTGTTCCATGAACAATTCTACATGGGGCAAACCAAGATAAGCCTGAAGGAATTGGCCAGTGTAAAGAGACGTTTCACTGAACCTATAGACGAATATCTAAATAGGTTTAGGTTGCTCAAGGCGAGATGCTTTACACAAGTGCCAGAACATGAGTTAGTCGAAATAGCAGCAGGCGGTTTAGATTATTCCATTAGGAAGAAGCTAGACACCCAATACCTGAGAGACATGGCCCAACTGGCCGATAGAGTTCGACAAGTAGAACGCCTCAAAGCTGAAAAAGCAAAGGCAACGAAAACTCACAAGAGAGAGAGGATAGCGTACGTTGAGATGGATGACGAAGATCCAGAATCCTTCGACGATACTTTAGCTGTCGAAGAAGGAGAAGTCGATTTAGCAGAACTGAAACAAGGGCCACCATACTCTTGTAAACTGTTAGTCCCCTCAAGTGGAAAAAATCCCATTGGTCCAGAAAGGACCAACGATAGGTTCCCCAAAAAGACTTATAGTTTTGACATCACAAAATGTGATGAAATATTCGACTTGCTGGTTAAAGATGGCCAAATGATAGTACCCCCAGGGGTAAAAGTGCCTCATCTTGATCAAAGAAAGAAGAGAGGTTTTTGCAAATATCATAATTTTTTGGGCCATAAAACTTCTCAATGTTTTCTTTTCAGGAATCTTGTGCAAGACGCTATCGAAGAAGGGAGGTTGAAGTTTGCTGACAAAACCCCCATGGCTGTCGACTCAAATCCATTGCAGGCTGAAGCCCACTATGCTGAGCCCTCTGAGGTGAACGTGATAGAGGCAACCAGGAGCCAGTCGAAGAAGCCAGGAATTACAATGGTCGAAGTCTCAAAGGACCACATCAACATGCCAATCTTTGGCAGTTTTTCTGGAAATTTATCCAGGAAGACAATTGAAGCAGTTCAGAAAGCAGTCGAAAGCCCGAAGTTGGAGACCGCTGAAGCGCAAAAAACTGGACCAAAACCCAGTCCCCACTTGGCCACAGTTCATGGCCAGACGGAGAATATGGAGATACAAATGAAGCAGTTAACTCTTGCTAACAAAGATACAATGAATATCAACATGGTCGAACTTTCTGACCCAAAAGCATCAGAAGAGGCCATGAGGCAAGAACAAGCTAATAAGACTGCTTTCCCTCGGGAAAATGAAAATTTGGCAGATTTTCTACAAAGATGCCAGAAAAAGAAATCAGAGGTGATGCTGTGTCCAAGATGCAGTTCGATCTTTGACAAAAAAGCTGCTGAGCACATTCAAGGCGTAAGAGCAGCGAATAAGAGAAGGGAAAATGTTGACCTTCGACATGATCCCAGAAGAGCCTCCCAAAGAGGTTCAAACCGAGAAAAGAGGCCATTGACTTTTAGGCCTCCCACAAATGTGCCAGTAGATACTTGGTACAAAACCTCTGGTCGAAAAAGGCCAAGTGAGGAGAGATGGCACTCTTTCGAAGTGCCAAGGGGTTCCTCTTTGACTCAAAAGAAAGAGCCTCAAGTTGCTGCACCTAAAGTTGCACAAGTGTCAAGCAACTATAAAGGTAAAAATCCCATGTCTCGATCTCAATGGAGGAGATACCAAAGGAGACGAAAAGCTGAAAGGGAGGCTGCCAACGAACTAAAGGCAGAAACCAGTTCGAATGTTCCTCAAAGGAAGCAAAGGAAACCTCTAGAAAGAGAGCCAGTAACCAACAGGCTAGTTTGGCCTAACCAAAGTGAAGTCGAAGACGAAGACGATTCTGAGTCTGATGATACTTTGGACATAATGGTGAATATAGTCTCAGTGCTCCCCAGAGAATTCAACCGACAAGTGGAGGTCGAAGTAAGTGACTGGGAAGTGGAACAAGAAATGGCCAAACACAGGCCAGTGTGCTATTTCGTCATGGACAATGGCACCACTGAGGAACAAAATGGGTTCTTCGAGCCACCTACAGAGGCGATGAAAAATCACCTCAAGCCTTTATTTATAAGGGCTAAACTCGAAGAAACTACTGTGAATAAAATTTTGGTGGATTGCGGGGCGACCATCAACATTATTCCTCACTCTATGCTAAGGAAAATTGGCAAAAGGGATGAGGACATTAAGCCTCACAACATGGTTCTGTCGAACTATGAGGGCGGCATAGGGACCACCATGGGAGTGATCCAGCTAGATATCAAAGTAGGATCTATCCTTCGACCAACGATGTTTATGGTCATATCGGCCAAACCTAACTACAATCTTTTGTTGGGCCGTGAATGGATTCATGGTGTTGGAGCTGTGCCATCATCAATGCACCAGAGGCTGCTCCTATGGCGTCCAGATGGGATGGTCGAAAACATAGAGGCAGATCAAAGCTACTACCTGGGCGAAGTGAATCACCTGGGTTTGGCAGATTTCGACAAGAACTTGGCTCACATAGGGCCATGTCCAACACCTGACTTCGACATGGCGCCAGCGCCAAACACTTTTTGTTCCCTATACCTGCATCCTGAGCATGGTTTCCAATGGGACAGAGAAGACTTGTCCCACATAGACTTCAGTGGGTTAACTGATATCCAACCAACTGGTTGGGGAAGTGAATTCAGTGATAATGACTGAGTCACAATCTTTGAAGCGAATTTCGGCTTATGTAGCCGAAACTAAGATGATAGCGGCTCTCGAAGCCGAAGTAAAGTACATGGCCACACGGGCCAATGATCAACGGTTTTCTGCTGCAGGTCCAGGAAAGGATTTCGATCCAAAACCCCCTGATATCATGCCAGAAGAAATGCAGGAACAGAGGCTCGACGCCATCTATGACGATGAGCCTTTGGGCTTCGAAAAGGACCCCTTGGCGAACAACATTAAAATGTTAGCGCAAGATCCTTTAGAAGAAATCAACTTAGGCGAAGGGTCAGAGAAAAGGCCAACTTACATCAGCGCCAAAATTGATCCAGAACTTAGGTTGGAAGTAATCCAATTGCTGAAAGAGTTCAAAGACTGTTTTGCATGGGATTATGACGAAATGCCTGGTCTCGACAGAGGATTGGTAGAACTTCAGTTGCCAATCAAACCTGGGAAGAAGCCCATCAAGCAGAATCCAAGGCGCTTCGCTCCAGAAATACTGTCGAAGATCAAAACGGAAGTCGAAAGACTGCTGAAATGCAAATTCATACGTGTTACAAGGTATGTCGAATGGATTGCAAATATTGTGCCAGTAATTAAGAAAAATGGTACGTTAAGGGTGTGCATAGATTTCAGAGATTTGAATGCTGCTACACCCAAGGATGAATATCCTATGCCTGTGGAGGAAATGCTAGTCGATTCTGCCGCTGGCTATGAATACCTGAGTATGCTCGATGGTTATTCAGGATATAACCAAATATTCATTGCTGAAGAGGATGTGTCGAAAACAGCTTTTCGATGCCCTGGGGCCTTAGGCACTTACGAATGGGTAGTGATGCCTTTTGGCCTAAAGAACGCCGGGGCAACGTACCAGCGAGCAATGAATACTATCTTCCATGATTTTATTAACACTTTTATGCAAGTATATATTGATGACATTGTTATAAAATCTGTTTCCAGGAAGAATCATATTGACCACCTTCGACAATCATTCGAAAGAATGAGAGAACATGGTCTGAAGATGAACCCTTTGAAGTGTGCATTCTGTGTGAAAGCTGGAGATTTCTTGGGCTTCGTTGTCCACAAGAAAGGAATCGAAATCAACCAGAACAAGACGAAGGCAATTCTGGAAGCGAAAGCGCCATCGAATAAGAAGGAACTGCAATCTCTGTTAGGCAAGATAAATTTCTTAAGGAGATTCATATCTAACCTAAGTGGGAAAGCTCAGGCCTTTTCACCCTTACTTCGACTGAATAAAGAAGGGTTCAAATGGGGGCAAGAGCAACAAGAAGCCTTCGACAAAATCAAAGGGTACCTCACTAAGCCACCTATTTTGGTGCCTCCTTGTAGCAATAGGAGTATGAGATTGTACATAGCCGCATCCGACAAAACTTTGGGAAGCATGTTAGCCCAAGAGGATGAGAATGGAGTCGAAAGACCCATTTACTATCTCAGTAGAGTTTTGAACGATGCAGAAACTAGATATAGTGAAGTTGAAAAATTGTGTCTATGTCTGTATTTCTCTTGTACAAAACTCAAGCAATATATAAAACCAGTTGATGTGTATGTTTCGTCTCATTTTGATGTTTTCAAGTATATGTTGTCGAAACCTATCTTGCACAGTCGAATTGGCAAGTGGGCATTAGCATTAACTGAATACTCCTTGACCTTTATGCCTCTTAAGGCAGTAAAAGGACAAGTGGTTGCAGACTTCATAGTCGACCACTCAATTCAAGTTGAGGACATTAATTATGTGGAGATAGAGCCTTGGAAATTCTACTTCGATGGTTCCAGCCATAAAGATGGAACAGGGGTAGGAGTCTTGATTATTTCTCCAGATAAAATTCCAACAACATTCAAGTACAAAATATCAGGTTCTTGTTCGAACAATGAGGCTGAGTATGAAGCTCTAATTACCGGCCTTGAGATTTTGTTGGAATTGGGGGCAACTCGAGTCGAAATAATGGGAGACTCAGAGTTAGTCATTAAGCAAGTCACAAAGGAATATAAATGCATAAGAGAAAATCTCATTATGTACTTTGTGATAGCAAATCGTTTATTGAAAAAATTTGAAACGGTCAATATTCGACACATACCCAGAGTCGAAAATCAAATAGCCAACGACTTGGCACAAATTGCATCTGGGTATAAGATTTCAAAAACGAGATTACAAAGAGCAATCGAAGTTCGAGAAAAGATAAAAGCAACTTGTCTATCACCAACAGACTTGGAATCGACGAGACTAGGATATGCGGATCAAAGTAACTTCGAAATTTCGTTCATAGATAATTTTTCAGAGCAAGATTGGAGGAAACCCATTGTGGACTATCTTCAAAATCCAGGGGCTTTGACAGAACGAAAAACAAAATACAGGGCGTTGAGTTATGTACTCATGGGTAATGAGTTATTCAAGAAGACGCCTGAAGGGGTATTGCTGAAATGTTTAAGTGAAACTGAAGCATACATAGCCCTTTCGACTATGCATGCTGGGGCATGTGGGGCTCACCAAGCAGGCCATAAGATGAAATGGTTGTTGTTTCGACAAGGACTATATTGGCCCACTATGCTGAAAGATTGTGTTGAGTTCGCCAAAGGTTGTCAAGAGTGTCAAGTCCATACAGGCATCCAACATGTACCAGCAAGCGAACTTCACTCGATAGTGAAGCCTTGGCCCTTTAGAGGATGGGCGTTGGATCTCATTGGGGAGATTCGACCAGCATCATCAAAGAGTCAGAAATACATACTGGTAGGCATTGATTATTTTACTAAGTGGATCGAAGCTATCCCTCTAGTCAATGTAGACCAAGAAAATGTCATTGAATTTATTCAAAAGAACATTATCTTTAGGTATGGAATCCCTGAGACTATAACAACTGATCAAGGATCAGTTTTCACTGGTCGAAAGATGCAGGAATTTGCTCAGGAAATGGGTTTCAAACTCCTAACATCAACGCCTTATTATGCACAGGCGAATGGTCAAGTCGAAGCAGCAAACAAAGTGGTGATTGGCTTGATAAAGAAACATGTTGGGAAGAAACCAAAGAATTGGCATAAGACGTTAGACCAGATTTTATGGGCTTGTCGAACGTCCCCAAAAGAAGCCACAGGTACAACACCATATAGGCTAACTTTTGGCCATAATGCAGTGTTGCCAGCAGAAATTTGTCTTCAATCTGCAAGGGTTCAGAGGCATTATGATATTCCCTCTGAGATTTATTGGAAAATGATGTTAGACGAGTTGGTGGATTTAGACGAAGAGAGATTGCGCGCTCTTGATCTACTCAGGCTTCAGAAGAAAAGAGTAGAAGACTCTTATAATAAGAAGGTAAAACCTAAGGTATTTTTGCCTGAAGAACTAGTTTGGAAGGTAATTCTTCCCATGGATCGAAGGGATCGAAGCATGGGGAAATGGTCACCCAAATGGGAAGGACCATTCAGAGTTATCCAAACTTTTTCTGGTGGAGCCTATGAAGTCGAAGAGTTAGGTGAAGATAAAAGGCTCTTGAGAGTAAATGGTAAATATTTGAAAAAATACAAACCTACACTCCAAGAGATAAAAATAAAATAACAAGACTAAATTAACCATAGAAAGCCAAAATGGAAATTTTTTATAAATTTTAGCCAAGATGGCAATGTTGTCGAATATAGGTTACAAAATATGGTTACAAAAGCTGAATCAATCAGAAGGGAACAGAGTCCTTGAGTCGAAGGTATTTGACTTGCTGCAGCTCCAATCTTTTCTTGCACCAGGCATTCTCCTGCACAAGCTTGGCAATCTGAGCGTCGAAGCCTTGGGCCTTCTCAGCAAATTCCAGGCCTTGTTTGATTTCAGTTTGACTCTCGGTGTCTGGGATGGTCGAAAGAAGTTCCTCCTTGCGTTTAGTGTTGGCATTTATCTTAGCCTCTATTTCTTCGATTTGTGCCCTGAAGGAAGCATTCTCTCGATCGATGGCATCGACTTCTTCCTGCGTAGATGCTTTTTGCTTCGACAACTCCGCAATTCGAGAAGTCGTCTCCGAAACAGCAGTCCATGCAGAAGAGCTTTTGCCATATAACACCTCGAGCTGACTATTAAAGCCCCTTTGGCGCCTATAATCTGCTGAGACTTGATCAATCATGGAGTGTAACTCCATGATCAAGCCTGAAACTTCTGGAGCTACAACTAACAAGTCGACATCATTCAAAACATCCCTCAAGTATGATGGAGCAGTGGGGTCCCCCTCTAAAGCCTTCATCAAGTCCTTCTTGAAAAACTGGGCCTTAACCTTCGCTAAAGCTTCATCAAGAGGAGAGGTTTCAGTGGACTTCCCCGACAGGGTAGGAACCTCCTGACTAGCATCAGACGAACTCTTGCTCTCGATGATTGCGTTGAGATAGCTAACAGGGTCAGTTTGTTTCAAGAGTTCTAAGTCCTCTTTCGACCTGTGCTTCGTTGAGGTAACAGCCCTTGCAACAGCATTGTCTTGGGTCTGAGGCTGTTGAGTGCTAGGTACCTCGACTTGTTTCCCTTCGACTCGGACTGGGGCAGTACCAGCGTCATCTTGGTGCCCTTCGCCAGCGTCACCTTGGTTACCTTCGCCAGCGTCACCTTGGTTATCTTCGCCAGCGGCACCTTGGTTCTCTTCGCCAGCATTGCCATGGTCCCCTTCGTTGAAGAAGCGAAGGTCGATTTTCTATTTAGCAGGCTCATCATTATCCTCCGCATCTTTCTTGGCGCATGCAACCGGTTTGAGTTTCTCAACTACCGGAAAATAACTCTTGATCTTCATGGCCTCAGCAATACTTGGATACAATGGGCCAGACATAGCAAAGATCTGGTTGGAATATCCAACCGGGATCATAAGGTGGTGGGAGTAAGCATCACGAACGGCGATGTCCAAGGGTTCAGGGACCCTTCGTTGGCCCGTAGCAGTTACTACTGAAGCAGTGACGAAAACCTTAGGTTTGACGTTTCCAGATGGTACGGTAGCGCTAGGAGCATTGGAACCAGATGCCATTGTTAATGGTGAGGTTGAAGACGAAGTGAAGAAAGAAAGGGTTTTGCAAAGATGACAAGTTTGAATGAAGATAGAGAAGTCTGAAAGCTAGATGGCGTAAAAAGTCCCACAATGGGGTACTTACTGCTATTTATAGTAGTGGGGGAAAATCCCCAAAACCGAGGACATTAAATGCCATTTAATGTTGCAGGAGATAGTGGGACACGTGGCATCCCCCTGTTGTTTTAGCCGTTCTGCAGAAATAGAGGGACGCAGCGTGCGTCCTCGTTTTTGGGAATTGTCATAATGACAAAATTCTGAAATGACGTTTGGCACTGCACGCCATACTGAAATAACGTCTTAGGTACGGATAAATGATGATTTTCTTGGGATTGCCAGTGGTTGGTAGATGACAACAAAAAGTGCACAATTTAATTTGTGACTAAGCGTGGAAAGACAGGTGTCGAATGGCGTTTCAAAGAATGCCTTTTTCTTTCAGAGTCGAAATAAGGCATTCTTGGGGGGCAATTTGTTGGCTCTTAAATTCGACACCTTTGTTTTATTAATGTCAGCCATTAAAGCTGAAGGATGTTTTCGACTAGCTAGGTCCGTCGAAATGCCCATCGAAAGATGGCAAGGTACTTAAAAGATTTCTTCCAAGGGAGAAGTTGGTTGCCTTCGACGTCGAAGGAGTTTCTCGTCGAAGATGTTTTTCGACGAAGGCGTTCGATGGTTCAGAGTGGAGCAGTTTGAAATTCAAGCGTTTGGAGGGAAAACGGTTTCCAGCGGTTACCAAGTGAAACGTGCGAAGATCTGGAGCGTCGAACGTTGAGAATGTGCCAAGTGGAATCATCTCGAGGCAGTGTAACTGCCCGACGGTTACTTGGGATGTTTTAGTATAAATAGTAGTAGTCATGTAGTTTCTCGCGTGTGTTCACAATTCTATACAAAGTCACTCATATAGATTCGAGTACCCAGCGTGTGAGAAAGAATTGTTGAGAAATGTATGTGTGAAACACCAACTTTATTAATCAAAGTCATTTACTTTTCCAGAAATTTACTTGCTTTCTTCTTTACTTTCCTGTCGAACCCTTTCATTTAAAGCCTTATTTATTTTACCAAGTCCTTTCTTCATGCGATTTACTTAAAGCCTCTTTATTTTATTGTCACTTAACCCATAGCCAATTTAATCAAAACTTCAAAATCAACCTATGTCCTAGGATCAATCTGATCGATCCTGCGAGTAACCAAATAAGTAACCATTTGGAGGATCAGCGGTTGTTTACCAAATACCAAGGTAAACAGATGTCAAGAAGGAACCTCGTTGGGCTCCTAAGATAATGGCACTTACTCACTCAGATATTGATTGGTATCATCGAGCTTACAAGGATATAGAGATTATTGACAGTTGTGGTAGTTTCCCCAATGTACCTCTTCTTGGTACAAAGGGAGGAATTAACTATAACCCTATTCTTGCACGACGACAGCTTGGTTATCCGATGAGGGATAAACCAAATAATGTTCATTTGAGTAGTTTCTTTATGAAGGAGGGAGAAGACCATATGGAAGCTAGGGAGCAGATTGTGAAGGCTTGGTGTCACATTAAGGATTTGGGACCTAGGGGTGTTGTTTCTTTGGAGCCATATCTTCAGTGGGTTCAAACGAGAGCTATTCAGTTGAAGATGCCGTATTCCCGGGAAACACCTATGCCTGATCTTTTTATGAAGACCACTCCTCCCTTATTAGATGATCTAGAAGAGATGCAACTTGCTTTGGTTAGGATGCAACAGGAAAAGGACGCTTGGAAGAACAAGATCCAAACTTTAGAGATTTCCTATAGAGCAGACTTGAAGGAGAAAGACGACTTGATTGAGGTCCTTGAGAGTCGAGCGGTAGAGTCTATGGAGAGGCAAACACTACAAGAAAAAAAGAGATTTACGAAACATAAATTGCGACAGTTCCCACAAAACCGTCCTTATTCCTGAATTGCGACAGTTGTCACGACGGTTAGGCTCAACCGTCGTAGATTTTCAAGCATTATGAGTAACATAATTGCGACAGTTACCAAAAAACCGCCCTCTTTTCACATCCGCGACAATTAGGTGAACTGTCGTAACTACATTAGCCAATCATAATCGCTACTTTTTTTTATTCTTTTACTTTCCCACTTTTTTTCTTTCATTTCCCCTTCTTTTTCTCTTTTATTAATAATAATAATAATAATAATAATAATAATAATAATAATAATAATAATAATAATAATAATAAAATAAATTACCAACAAAATAAATTTTCACACCCATCAATATTATTTTAAGATTTTCATAATTTTATTTATTAAATTACAATTTCCTTTATATTTTTCTTCTTTATTTATTTAAGATTTTAATTCCATCCACATTTCTAATTTTAAGAAAGAAGTTTTATCTTTTTATCTTTTATTTTATTATTTTAAGTTAACAAATAATATATATATATATATATATATATATATATATATATATATATATATATATATATATATATATATATATATATATATATATATATATATATATATATATATATATATATATATATATATATATATATATATATATATATATATATATATATATATATATATATATATATATATATATATATATATATGATATCACAAAATGTTAGTAATTCATTTTTAAACAACAAATAAAAATATAAAAAAACAAAATAGGAGTAACAAACAAAATTGAAAGAGGATTAGGTTTTGTGAAAGAGCTTTTTATCCGATTGAAGCAAAGAACCACCGCCGGAAGTATGATGTTGCGCCTAGAATGGTGAAGCTTCCATTCTTCGAAATTATCCCTTTGTCCTCTTTGTCTTGATGCCACGCTTCCAAATCTGCCTTTGGTTTTCATCAATCCTCGTTCTTCCAAAATCTAATCAACAGTAGAAACCTTAGGAGCTTCAAGACGCAATTAAATGGCAGAGAAGGAGTTTCAGCAGGCGATTCCCGGGGCTTCATCCCTTTTCATCTAAGCAGACATTTCATTCCTTTTATCTACGCTCAAACGCAAACCCCAGCGAAGCAAGAATTGCATCTCGACACCATGAACGGATGGGAAGAAGAGTGTTAGACAATCGATCTCAACGGATTCAAAGACGGTTGTAAAGATGATTCTCGGCGACGAAAGATTCAAAGGTATCGTTACTTCTTCTTTCTTACTTGTTTTTCCATATCTTCTTTTATGAGTTCCGCGGAATCCGGTCGATTCTGTTTCTGTTTGCAGTTGATGAAAACGATCGATGACGCATAAAGGTTTAGGATGCAGATTGTTACTCTTCATGGTGAAGCGTCGAAGAAGATGCGTTGTCGATTCATTATGAGCCGCGGAGGAAACTGCCGAAAACCGTAACGATGATGATGATGATAGATTTAAGTTACTGAGAAATAGAGCATAAATCTTCAAGAACTTCAAAAAGAAAGCGCAGAGCTTACCGAGAAAATGCTCAGAGATGAAAGAATATTAGAGGTGAGTTTTCTGTGTTCTCGTGGATTATTCCCCTCCCGCAAATCGTGTCTCTCACTTCCTTTTATTTCTCTATCTTCTGAAGGACGCCACCGCAAAACCAGTCTCAACAAAGGTCAATACTTTTCGCTCTCTACGAAGCTCTCGTCTTCATTTCATCTTTCTTCTTTCTCCTTATCGTTTCATTCACACTCTATTAACGCAAGATTTGATGATTTGTTTTTCAGGTTTGTTGAAAATCTGGTAAAATGCTGGTACTATTTGAAACGCCGGCGGGTTTTGCCCTTTTCAAAGTTCTCAATGAAGGAAAGCTTTCTGAAGTTCAGGTGATTATCATTATTATTATCGTTTAAACTGTTCATAGTATAAATCTATCAGTTTTTTTTATATTTTTTGTTATTTATTGGTTGTATTTTCAGTTTTTGAAGGAAAAATGATTTTGATTTTAGTTGTAATTGTTGAAAAGTTTGTATCTTGTATGTTTATGATCTCTGAGATATATACTTGTCCTATTCCTATTTAATTTTTTTAGGGTTTATGAGGTTTGTTTAGCATGGATTGCTACAATGCTTTGTTACCCTTGATTTCTTTTGTTCAGGTATGTCATATCATATCATATCTCCGAATCAATGTCGTGTCGTAATATGTATCCGAGCTTCTTAGAATTTTGTTGAAGAAACTTATGGACCATATTTCAACAGGTTAGCAAGGAATTGGCTGTGAGAATGCATTCTGAGATGGTCACTCTTCAAACAATGGATAGCATATTCTATGAGCTGCAGAGGCAAGGAAGAATTTCCTTCTACCTCACTACATCAGGAGAAGAAGCTGTTAACATTGCATCAGCAGCTGCACTTTCTTCTCATGATGTTATCTTGCCTCAGGTTTGCTTCTTCCCCAAGGCATTGAAATTCCCTCATTCTTCTTCTCAAATTCATTTCCAAATTTTTTATTTTGCTATTTTACATTTTTGCTAGTACCGGGAGCTTGGAGTTCTGTTATGGCGCGGTTTCACTCTGCAACAATTTGCTCACCAATGCTTTGGAAATACAAACGATTTGGGTAAAGGAAGACAAATGCCAATACACTACGGCTCTAACAAACACAATTACTTCACAGTTTCATCGCCTATTGCGTAAGACATATATGCCATAATGTAATAAACATGTTAAAAATAATTGCAATTGTTAATTCGTGACATTTTTTTCTGAACAAGCTCATGTTGTTTGGCAAGAAATTCAGAACATAGCTTCCTCAAGCTGTAGGCGCTGCTTATTCGCTTAAAATGGACGGAAAAAGTGCTTGTGCAGTCACTTTTTGTGGAGATGGAAGTACTAGTGAGGTTAGTAATGATGAATATGAGCCAACAATCTCTCTTAAGAACGTAATTATAGAATAACGCATCATTATGCTTCTAGCTGATATTTGAAATATTGTAGGGAGATTTTCATGCTGCTTTGAACTTTGCAGCAGTAATGGAGGCACCAGTTGTTTTCATATGTCGTAACAACGGATGGGCCATTAGTACCCCTGTCGAAGAACAATTTCGAAGTACTCTATACAAATTCTTCCTACTTAAGTTGTTTATTCAAACAGACTCTATATAATTTTCTCAAGTCTATATGATTGACTTCGGTGTTTTGATTAGGTGATGGCATTGTGGTGAAAGGTCAAGCTTATGGGATATGGAGTATCAGAGTAGATGGAAATGATGCTCTTGCCGTTTATAGTGCAGTTCATACTGCACGCGAAATTGCTATAAAAGAACAAAGACCAGTTTAGATTAGTTTTTGAAGGAAAAATGATTTTGATTTTAGTTGTAATTGTTGAAAAGTTTGTATCTTGTATGTTTATGATCTCTGAGATATATACTTGTCCTATTCCTATTTAATTTTTTTAGGGTTTATGAGGTTTCTTTCATGAATTTTGTAGAATATTGTAACATTTTTTGTAATTCTCTCAAGTTGTAGCAAACCAATGTAAATATTAAAATGAAATTTGGCCTTTGATGATATTTGAATTTTTCTTGTTTATTGGTAAAATTTGCACTTCTTTTTACCTTTGATCACATTTTTTTGATATTATTGATGATTATTTGATATTAAATGTTTTTATTGTAATTAACTTTATTATGTTGAAAAGTGATAGAAAATAAAATAAAATACTATAAATAAAAAAATATTAAAGTAAATAATAATTTAAATATAATAGTAAAATATTATAGTAAAATAATATTATATTTAAAATTATTTTACTAAATAATAATTTAAATAAAAATATTATTTGAAATTTATAAATCAGATTACGACGGTTAAAACCGCAGCAATTTCTAACATACGGCGGTAGAATAACCGTCGCAAACAACAACAAAAACAAAAAATAGTCAAATTCACGACGGTATATAACCGTCGCTATCTGTTGTGCGTGACTGTTTTTGCAACCGTCGCGAAATAGGCTGGGGACGCACGATTCTGCGACGGTACTTCTACTGTCGTAGATTGTAAATTGCGACGGTTTTAACCGTCGTAATCAGCCAAAATAACCGTCCCAATCTATCATTTTTCTTGTAGTGAAAGGGATTTATTTTCCCCTAAGCCTCAATAAGGTGCTGATTACTCACTTCCTGATTCAGGTGATTGGAAGGAGGTTGCCATCAGACATGCGGAAGAAAACTAGAAGTTGAAGGCTCAGATTGCCAGGCTCATAGGGAAGCGTCAGCGTATAAAGTGATCTCCATCAGTTTTACTTCTCAGGGTTTTAGATTTTATTTTCATCTTATACTTGGGATCATTGAAACTTGTAATCCATTTTGGAGTTTTTATAATAAACTTTTACAGTATTTCAAATACGTTATTACCTTTATATTTGCAATATGTCCATAGATTTTAAATCCCTTGAAATATTAAATAAAATAAAAACATGTGCATTGCATATCATGCATCATATTGCACATATTTCTTGCATTTGGTATGCATATCCTGGTGTCTCACCAAGCTTCTTTACTTCAATAGCAAGCTGACTCACCACTAAAACACTCGGGCTAATTTCAGAAAGAAGATGGACAACCTAGAACAAGAGAATCGCGAGCTGTGCGAGGAGGTTTCTGCTTTGAAGGTCGGCATGGCTAATCTGACTGCTCTGATGGAAGCTCTGGTGGCTGCTCAGAATTAGCCACCGAGTGTCTAACCTCAACAAACAAGGGCAGTTACTGAAGCTCCAACTGTTCCCGTATCTGCTACTCCAGCTGTTGTTCAGAATTGCATGCCTCAAGGTTATCCATGGGAAATGCCAGAGAATTTTGCACCTGAAGGTTTCAATCTTGGTCCTCAAGATACTCTAATTTTTCAGACTATTGTTACTCCGGCACCTCCTGTGGTGCATGTTGTTCCTGTTACGCCTCCTTCGGTAAATATGGTTCCGTTTGTTAATGATGATGTGTGTCGTCCTTTCCCTCCACCGAGTGAAGACTTGGGTCTTTATGACAGAATGGATGATTTTAAAGAGCAGTTTGACAAGATGCAAAGAGAGATGAAGGCCCTCAGGGGAAAGGAGCTATTTGGGCAGAATGTGAATGAGTTATGCTTGGTCTCGAATGTTAAGATACCTGCTAAGTTTAAAGTCCCGAAGTTTGAGAAGTACAAGGGCAACACTTGCCTTCGTGCTCATCTGGTGATGTACGTGAGGAGAATGTCTATCCATACTGATGATCAGCGTCTGCTGATTCACTTTTTTCAGGATAGTTTGACCGGTGCTACGCTGAAGTGGTATATGAGTTTGGACAACACCAACATCCATACTTTCAATGATTTTGGAGAAGCATTCATCAAACAATACAAGTACAACAAGGATATGGCGCCTGACCGTGATCAACTCAGGGACATGGTTCAGAAAGACAGAATCTTTCAAAGAATATGCACAGAGATGACGTAAGGTATCCGCCAAAGTGATTCCTCCCATGGAAGAGAAGGAGATGACTAATATTTTCTTGAAAACGCTGGGTGCTTCCTACTACGAGAGGATGGTAGTAAGTGCGCCAAGTGACTTTACTGAAATGGTAGGAATGGGTATCCGCTTAGAAGAGGCTGTAAGAAAGGGCCGTTTAATGAAGAGTGAAAGTTCTGGAGGTGTGAAGAAATCATCTTCTGGGTTTACCAAGAAGAAGGAAGGGGATGTAAATACTGTTATGCAAGAGAGGAGGGTTAATACTCCTAGAAGGAATTATCAGCGTCATCAGCAAGTCGCCTCAATTACTCTAATTGTGGGTGCAGCTCTAACTACCGTTGCTTATTAGAGACCGTCCCAACAAGGGAATCAAGGGTATACTCAGAGAAGGGAGATTTATGACCCTATTCCTATGAGCTATACAGAGTTACTACCGGCATTGATTAAGAAGAAGCTGGTTTAGACCCGACCACCTCCCTCCGTACCATCACCATTGCCTTGGTATTACAAGGCAGACCAAACATGTGCTTTTCATCAGGGAGCACCAGGGCATAATGTTGAGAATTGTTATCCTTTGAAGAATGAGGTGCAGAAGTTGGTGAAGTCTAGTGTTCTATCTTTCAAGGATGTGGGGCCTAATGTGAAAGACAATCCTCTACCCAAGCATGGGGGAGTAAATGCTGTGAATATGGTGGTCGGTTGTCCAGGCGACTTCTGGATTTTTGATATTAATCTGGTTAGGGGAGATTTGGTGAAAATGCATGAAGACCTTTGTGAATTTAGCTACTATACGTATGACCATGCCAGTTGTGCTATTTGCAGTACAGACATACAGGGTTGCGATAAGATAAAGGCCGATTTACAAGAGATGATGGATGAGGGCCTAATCTATATAATCAGGCCTAGGGCAGAGTATGAAGAGGAGGTGAATATGGTTTCTGGATGTCTTGGAGAATTCATAATTTTTTATGTAGAGTATATGAATGAGGACCTTGTGAAATTGCATGCTACCTTCTGCCATATGGCTGGTCAGGTGGAACACCAATATGGATCTTTCCGAGTTTCCTGTCGAGATTCCAGAGGATGTTCAATCGTGAAGAAAGGTGTTCAATCGTTGTTAGATAACGGAATTATTAAGGTTACAAGTCAAAGGGATGATTACCATGAAGTTGATATGGTTGAGGTTTGTTTGATTGAAGAAGAGTCGGATAAAGAGTATGCCTCCGCAAATGAGTATTTCTCCTCAGATGAGGATTTGTTTTCTAGAAATGACTCAATAATGACTGATTATGTTGAAGAAGGGGTAAATGTCATTGTACCTTGTTTTAGGGCACCCACCCATCTTGAAGTTGAGTAATATAGCAAGCCAGTTGTTACCGCATTGGTGATTAGTTTGCCGGGTCCTATCCCCTACAAGTCAGATAAGGCTGTGCCTTATAAATACAACGCTACAATCTTAGAGGATGGAGTGGAAGTTCCCATCCAGCCAATGCCTGATGTTGGGAATTTTGCTAAAAATAGCAGGGTGACCCGCAGCGGTCGTGTGTTTACACCAGTTGACCGAAGAGATGTTAGTGCTGGAAAGATAATTACTGAGAATGTTGAACCCAAGAAGGCTACGGGTGAGACTAGTGGGGCTGTATTAGATAAAGAAGTGGATGATATTTTGAAGATGATTAAGATGAGCGACTACAAAATTGTAGATCAGCTACTGCAGACTCCTTCAAAAGTATCTATATCGGCATTATTGATGAACTCCTCTGCTCACAGAGAATCCTTGTGAGGGTATTGGACTAAGCTTTTATGGAGAGTGATATGCCAATAGACCAATTCAGTAGCGTAATAGGGAACATTACATCATGTAATAACTTGAGTTTCTGCGATGATGAATTACCAGATGAAGGAAGGAATCACAACTTGGCCCTCCACATCTCTATGAATTGCAAGAATGATTCACTATACAATGTGCTGATTGATAATGGATCCGCTTTGAATGTTATACCAAGGAGTACGCTTATGAAGTTAAAATATCAAGGAACACCTATGCGCCCGAGTGGCATCATTGTGAAAGCGTTTGATGGATCAAGGAAATTTGTTATTGGTGAAGTGGACTTGCTTGTTCATACAGGACCACATTTGTTTCAGGTAACTTTCCAGGTCATGGATATTGTACCTGCTTATAGCTGTTTGCTAGGAAGGACGTGGATACATGAGGCAGGGGCTGTCACTTCAACTTTACACCAGAAACCGAAGTTTGTAAGTGAAGGGATAGTAGTGATCATAAATGGGGAACACGCATTATTGATATCTCATTTGTCCTCTTTCAGCATTATGGAGGCGGATGAAGCTGCTGTTGGAACCCAGTTCAAAGCCTTATCCATTGACAATATAAGAGGAAATGATAATTCCATGGTTTCACTTAAGGATGCGGAGCAGGTTGTGCGTAAGGGTCATAGTGAAGTGTGGGGACAGATTATGGATCCACCTGTGAATAAGAACATATCTGGCTTGGGATTCTCTTTGAAGAATGACAAAGGTAAGGGCATGAAGCCAAAGTCTGCTACGAGCAAGTATCAAGATATCTTTCGTAGCGGGGGTTATCTTCATCCAACTATTTCCAGGAATAATGCCATTGTAGAAGATGAAGCAGAGCAGGAAATGCCAAATTATGTGACGCACGGGGTTAGGGTTTAGAACTGGATCACCATTGATGTTCCCTCTTGCATACATGTTTCAAAGTAATTTGTTTTGTTAATCTTTTTGAAAAAATCTTTCACTCTGCCCAAGGTGGAAGTATTAATGTTGTAGGGTTTATCTGTTTGTTGTGACTTTTAAAATCAATAATAAAAGTTGTCTTTGTTTCCCAAATTGTGTCTTTATTTTCTGTTTTTCTTGGAAAATGGTAATAAAAAAAACCCTTCAAAATAAATAATAACTGAAATTCAATCTGCATGATCACTTGTTATATGTGTCAGTTTCTAAAAGCAATCATAAATCATATGTGCAGATTAATTAAAAAACCCGTTGAATACAATGACCCTGCACTCTCTCCCAACTTTGAATGTCATCTGTATATGACTGAAGAAGAAGATTATGATGAGATTCTAGAAGAGGTCTCACGGTTGCTTGAGCACGAGGAAAATACCATTCAGCCATATAAAGAGCCATTGGAAGTGATCAATTTGGGTTCAAAAGAAGATCCGAAGGAAGTCAAGATTAGAGCATTGCTGAATCTCGATGTGAAGAACAGGTTGATTGAGCTGTTGAAAGAGTATGTGGATATTTTTGCTTGGTCTTATCAAGATATGCCTGGTATAGATACATATATTGTAGATCACCGTTTGCCGTTGAAGCCAGAGTGTCCGCCAATTAAACAAAAGTTGAGAAGAACTCACCCAGATATGGCAGTGAAAATCAAAGAGGAGGTTCTAAAGCAGATTAATGCTGGTTTTCTTGTGACGCCAGTGTATCCTCAATGGATTTCCAATATTGTCCCAGTATCGAAAAAAGACGGAAAAGTCCACATGTGCGTAGATTACAGAGATCTAAATAAAGCTAGTCCAAAAGATGATTTTCCATTGCCATACATTGATATGTTAGTGGATAGCACAACAAAATTCAAAGTATTCTCATTCATGGACGGATTTTCCGGGTATAATCAAATAAGAATGGCTCCGGAGGACATGGAAAAAACAACGTTTATCACACCCTGGGGAACATTCTGTTACAAAGTGATGCCCTTCGGGTTGAAGAACGCTGGTGCAATGTACCAGAGGGCTATGACAAACCTATTCCATGATCTGATGCACAAGGAAATCGAAGTATATGTTAATGATATGATTTCCAAATCCCAGACTGAAGAAGGGCATGTAGAAGATTTGTTGAAGTTGTTTCAGCGTTTGAGGAAGTATCGTCTCTGCTTAAATCCAAATAAATGCACCTTCGGTGTTCGATCAGGGAAATTGTTGGGTTTCATTGTTAGCCAGAAAGGAATTGAAGTTGACCCTGATAAAGCAATTCAGAGGTTTCCTCTGGCGTTTGAATTATATTTCCAGATTCATTTCCCACATGACTGCAACATGTGAACCGATCTTTAAGTTGTTAAAGAAAGATCAAGGTTATGTATGGACGGATGACTACCAAAGGGCATTTAAAAGTATTAAAGAATATCTGCTTGAACCTCCTATCTTTCTCCCTCATGTCGAAGGAAGACCGTTGATTATGTATCTGACAGTGTTAGATAAATCCATGGGTTGTACTCCGGGACAACAGGATGAAATAGGGAAGAAGGAGTTCTCCATTTATTATTTCAGTAAAAAATTCACTGATTGTGAGTCGTGGTATTCCATGCTGGAATAGACATGTTATGCTTTAGCCTGGGCGGCAAAGCGTTTACGGCAGTATATGTTGAATCACACTACTTGGTTGATCTCCAAAATGGATCCAATCAAGTACATTTTTGAAAAGCCTGCTCTTACTGGGAGAATTGCCCGCTGGCAGATGTTGTTATCTGGATATGATATCGAATACCGCACTCAAAAAGCTATTAAAAGCAGTGTGTTGGCAGATTATCTTGCTCACCAACCAGTGGAGGATCACCAGTCTGTAGAATATTAATTCCCCGATGAGGATGTGATGTTCCTGAAAGTGAAAGATTGTGATGAACCATTTCCTAAGGAAGGTCCTGACCCTGAATCTCGTTGTAGTATGATATTTGATGGAGCTGTGAATTCTTATGGTAAAGGAACTGGTGCCGTGATTGTCACTCCCCATGGATCTCACATTCCTTTTACCGCAAGGTTAACATTTGATTATACTAATAATATGGCAGAATACGAGGCTTGCATCATGGGTCTCAAAGAAGCTATTAATCTTAGGATTAAAATTCTAGATGCGTATGGTGATTCAGCTTTGGTAATAAATCAGATTAAAGGAGAATGGGATACTCGTCACGCCGGCTTGATCCCTTACAAAGATTATGCTAGAAGATTGTTACCCTTCTCTAACAAAGTTGAATTCCATCACATTCCTAGAGATGAAAATCAAATGGCGGATGCTCTGGCAACTCTGGCTTCTATGTACCAAGTAAATACTTGGAATGATATACCTCGAATTACGGTTCGGCGACTGAATAGGCCCGCTCATGTGTTTACAACAGAGGAGGTAGCAGATGAAAAACCTTGGTATCATGACATCAAGCATTTTCTCCAGACTCAGGAATATCCGATTGGTGCTTCGAAGAAAGATAGAAAGATATTGAGAAGATTGGCAGGCAGTTTCTTCCTCAGTGAAAATGTGTTGTATAAAAGAAATTATGACATGGTCTTGCTCAGATGCGTGGATAGACACTAAGCAGACATGTTGATGCATGAGGTTCATGAGGTTCATTTGGCACTCATGCCAATGGACATTTGATGGCTAAAAAGATGCTAAGGGAAGGTTACTATTGGCTGACAATGGAATCTGATTGTTATAAATTTGCAAAGAAGTATCATAAATGTCAGATTTATGCAGATAAGGTCCATGTGCCTCCGAAACTTCTCAATGTGATCTCTTCCCCATGGCCTTTCTCTATGTGGGGTATTGACATGATAGGGATGATAGAACCTAAAGCTTCAAATGGACACCTTTCATCTTGGTAGCAATTGATTACTTCACCAAATGGGTGGAGGCTGCTTCATATGCCAATGTTACTAAGCAGGTGGTTGTGCATTTCATCAAGAATAATCTTATATGTCGGTATGGTGTGCTGAGCAGAATTATCACCGACAATGGCTCGAATTTGAACAATAAAATGATGACAAAACTTTGTGAGGAATTCAAGATTGTCCATCACAATTCATCTCCGTACAGGCCGAAGATGAATGAGGCTGTTGAAGCTGCTAATAAGAATATCAAGAAAATTATCCAGAAAATGGTTGTTACTTATAAGGATTGGCATGAAATGCTCCCTTTTGCTTTGCATGGATATCGAACATCTGTCTGCACTTCAACAGGAGTAACTCCGTTCTCCCTTGTGTATGGAATGGAAGCTGTACTCCCAATTGAGGTTGAGATTCCCTCTTTGCGTGTGATAATGGAAACCAAGTTGAAAGAGGCTGAATGGGTCCAAAACTGGTTTGACAAATTGAATCTAATCAAAGAGAAGAGGATGACAGATTTATGTCATGGACAGTTATATTAGAAAAGAATGAAGAAAGCTTTTGATAAAAAGGTCAAACCTCGTGAATTTAGAGAAGGCGACCTCGTGCTCAGGAAGATCATGTCTTTCAACACTGATTCTAGGGGAAAGTGGACTCCCAACTTTGAAGGCCCATATGTTATCAAGAAAGCCTTCTCCGGTGGTGCATTAATTCTTGAAACTATGGATGGAGAGGAGTTCCCACGTCCCATGAATGCTAATGCAGTCAAGAAATACTTCGCCTAAAGAAATAAAAGAACAACTCGCTAAGTTGAAAACCCGAAAGGGCGGCTTAAGCAAAAAAGAGCGTCTCGGTAGGCCGAAAACCCGAAAGGGCAGTCTAGGAAAAAGTTAGATACATAAACAAAATAAATTTCCCGCTAAGTTGAAAACCCGCAAGGGAAACTTAGGCAAAAGTTAGGGACTTTCTTGGCAAGTAACTGCATCATGCAAGATCTGATCATTGAAGCAACAATCTTCTCGAATCCTCATCATACTTCAACGGAAGATACTGCTCATAATTTCAAAAATTGTTAGAAGGGACAGTGGTCATTGTATCTCAATGTATATTTTCCATTATATATTACCATTTTCCAAACTTTGTAATCATCTATGGAGTCTCGCCATTCACAGACTACCATTCTATTAATGAAATTTGAGCTTTTACCCAATTCTTTGTATTTATTATTTTATTTAGCTTGCAAAGACTCCATTTATTATTGATAATAACTTTCAAAGCAAAACGATTAAATAACAAAATCTATTTTTCAAAAAGAATTTACAATTTGCTTTTACTTTGGAATTTGTGATGAAATAATAACAAAAATGGTGATCCCAGGAATGGACAAGCTCCAGTTGTTTTAAGAAGTTTTTTTGTTCCCCTAGGGAAAGCTTACTCAGGATTATTTGCCGTATTGGGTTCGAAACTCGGGTATCCTCGTTCAAGTTTGGATTCATTTCCCCTCCTTGTATGAGTTTTCATGATGTAAGGTTTTCAATCCGAGGTTTCCCCAATGAAGAACGTATTTTGTATTTTTCCTTTGTGAATGTGGTGTTAACCTCCCCAATGAAAGTGGGCCTGAATTCCCCAGTGAATGTTTGGATGATTGTTGTACCCCAAAATTTGCCCTCTCATTTTATCAAGATCTCCCCTCACAAAGCTCCTTGAACTCCAGACAGGATTAGGGTTTTGCTCTGCTCAAGATATCTCCTTGCACTGGTGACCTAAATTAGGGTTTGAGTTTGCACAAGGATTTTTGGACTTTAAATGCTCAAAGTGACTTTCATACTTCATTTTGGACTCATAAGTTTGTCCATACCAAGTTTAAAGCCTTGAATCAAATTCTTGCCCAGTCAACTGGACAGTTGACCTAGAAATCAGCTGTATTGGGGAAAAAGTCAACTGTGGCCAATTTACAGTCAAACCTCATGAATTTTGACCCACATCAACATTATTAACTCATATGAATCATTTGATCAAGTTTGGACCATAACTCCACAAGAAATTTGATCAGATCATCAAAAGGGCAAAATGGTCATTTTTAGGGTTTTGACTGTACAAAGGCAATTTCTGAATTTTTGACCTAGCCAATGGAAAATTAAGCTCAAACATAGATTCAAGGACTCAATTTCATCATCTTGACCTATTCAACAAGTTCAAAAGACCTCAATTGCATTGAATTGACAAATGAATTTTTCAGTCAACTGATCAAAATTTGACTGTACACTGAAAAGTCAAACTTTGACTTTTTGGTCAAGATCAAGTGCCAAGGGTCATTTTTCATCAAGATATGTCAAAACATGAAACTTGTTCATCAAGAAACCCAAAATTGCAAATTAGGGTTTAAAGTTGAAAAATTTCATAACTTAGAATTTTTCAAAGTTATGAAATTTTCTTAATTTTTCCTAACTTTGCCCAACATTTTCACCATGATGCATTTGGATTCAAACAAAACTTCCAACATGAAAGTTGTATTCCTCCACAAAGTCTACAACTTTGATTCACAAAGTTTTCTCAAAATAAGCTTGGATCTCAAGTTATGATTTTTGGAACAAGGGTCCCTAAAACTTTTAACTTAGTGAAATTTTGCCCTAATTTAGGCAGGATTTTGACCTATCTTCATGGCCATTTTTCACATAGTTCCACTTGGAATCTCAAGTTTCATTTCAAATATGGATTATGTAGCATGTTTCAAGCTTTCCAAATTGTCCAAGAACTCTCCAAACACATTTGTGGTTAGGGAGAATCGAAGGCTTGAAGTTGGCAAAAACTCACTTTTCATCCATGGCATATTCATGTTCATCCAAATTGCAATTTCAATTCAGCATGCGTTGCACTAGATTACAGGCCTCTAAACCACTTCACACTCAATAATTTAATGCAAAACCATTGGTCTAAGGCATTGTTTTGGTCATTTAGAGCATTGCACTTTGGATTAATCCCTAAGTAGAAAAAACAAAGTTTCCATTTTTGCTTAAAATCATGCTTTATGTCAAAACTGATTTCTTGAGCATTGATCCATGTCTTATGCAGCTAATCAAATCTACAAGTTGGAGGGGCCAAGGGAAAAGTATGAAAGCATAAGGGTAGCCTGTACAAGCCTGTTTCAATCACTTCCCACATTTTGCTTCAAAAACAAGAAACATGTCCAAAACATGAGAACTTGAACACCAGCCAAAACAAACTTGTGCAAGCATTTTGAACATATTTCACACATCCCTCTGAGCCAGAAACACCATTGCTTGAGCCTCTAAACATCCCCTAGCCAGAAATCACCTTCCATTGGCAAAACAGGGCAACATCTGCAACTTGACTTCCATAGCTCAATTGGCTCGTGCGTTTTGGCCAAAACCTATTCAAACACATTCCATCCCATCCATCCAAGCTATCCCAAACCTCAACACCAACTGTAACTCCATTTACAGGGTTTTCCATTTTCATTTTGAGCTTATGCAGGTTGAGTTCTGTAGGCTGATTCAAGCATATTCAAGGCAAGCAGGCTATTGGAGAAGGTCAAGTGAAGTTCAAGCAAGCTCCCAGACATCTCAAGCCTTGTTGAAAAGCTCCACATTGCCATACACGAAGTCAGCTGAAACAGGTTTTTGTCAACTTCCTATCTCTCTATTTAGGAACATTTAGCCTTAGGTTGGTGAATAAGAAATGTAGTATTCATTGCCATGAAGCTGTACATATGCTCAGTTTTCATTTATATTAAGCATGCTAAGAGAATTTCATACATGAACATACTGAAAAAATTAGGTTAGATTTTAGGGCCAGAGAAATTCTCTCTGGTCTTTGAGAGTTAGGATTAGTTGTTTATATGGTTGGATTCATCTTGAAATGCTCTACAACTTTGATGTTATATGTTTTTGCAATAGAGCTCGTATACAGGATCTGGCAATTGTACAAGGTGCGCGCGTTTTCAAAGTCAGAGGTTAAAGATGAAGTGGCTTGGGCTGGGCTTTGTTCCTTTCACTTTTGACACCTCCCTTTTCCTT
Source organism: Vicia faba (assembly GCA_948472305.1). NCBI lineage: Eukaryota > Viridiplantae > Streptophyta > Magnoliopsida > Fabales > Fabaceae > Vicia > Vicia faba. The sequence goes on along the minus strand of CATIWC010000775.1, from coordinate 375,362 downwards.
TTTGCACCCCCTGGCCCAATTTCTTGATATTTTATATTTTTGAATTTTTATTTTCATTTATGATTTTATTTATTTATTCCCAAATACAAAAAATACTCAAAAATATTTTTATAATTTTTTCACATTTATTTTGCATTTTATTTTTATTTTTCTAACATAAAAAGCAATTTATTTACTTTTATCTTATTTATCCAAAACTTGAAAAATATATATAAATTATACTTTTATTTTTGTTCTTTATTTTTATTCACACTAAAAAATATTTTTCTAAATATACTTTATTTTTGTATATATTTTATTTTATTTTATCATATTTAATATAATTAATACATATATAAATATATACTTTTATTTTATTAATTACTTTAGAATAAAAATATAAAATATTACACTTTTACTTTTATTATTTATACTAAAAAATACTTTTTTTCTAAATATATTTTATTTTTATATATTAATATATTTCATTGTATATAAATAATATAATGTATTTATTTTCTTAAAGAAAAGTAGGGTTTTACCCTTAACCTAATAAAATTAATCTTTTTATTTATTTATTTATTTTTTTTACATTAAATATTTTTACATACATAAATAATCAAAAACCTTTTTTGCATAATTCATATTATTTGATATATTTATTTATTTTGTTTATTTAAATATTGTCCATTTATTATTTATGCCATTATTCAATTTGGATGTAATAGTAAATTAGGGTTTATATTTCTTGTCAAATACATCCCCATTCAAAGATTGTACCCCCATCCCCATAATCATGCTGTAATAGCTTAGACTTTTAATTCTCGCACTTTATGCTTTCAATTATGCCATGATTAGAGATTAGGGTTTGTATGCAAAAATCCAAAATCAACAAGTAGCTTGACCTAATCAAAAGACAAAAATGCATGAAAATCAAACACAATACACACTTGCACCCCTAGGGTTACAATCCACTTGTTGCCTTAAAAATGGGCCATGTTATGCATGTTGGGTATTTTGGCAAAACAAAAACAAAACAAAAGATCATAGTCCCTCGATGACGCTATCTTGGTTGCCTAAACAAAATGATCAAGTCCCTCAAAAATTTGCCAAAAATACTTAACACAATTGCTATCATGGTCTATACGATGACCCGCACCTGTCCCGTTTAACATCCTAACACAAGGTTGTTCACCAAATGCAATGGTGAAACAACACTGTCAAAAGGTTTAAAAACATATAGGAAAGATCTTTTGAGTAAATGGGGTAGATAACTCTTAGTTACTTGATCAAAGCTTGCAAAAACATCCTTGCTATTTTCAAACACACTTCACAACACAATTTCAAAACATTTCCCAAATCAAACTTTCAACATTGAAATCTTTTCAAAAGACCAAACACCTTTGTATACATTCAAACAAGAATCATTACAAAGGTTGCCACGACGATGGCCTCTTTTCAAAACATATTTCAAAATCACACACAAAGCACCATTTCAAACAATTGAAAAGCAAAAGCAAGTGATCTAAACAAGTAACTAAGAGCCCATGGATAACCATGGATGAAAAGGATTCTTGCACCTTCCCTTTTCATAATCTACTCCCCGAACCCAAGAAAACATATCAAAGGTCTTTCCTGTGCTTTTTGACCTTTCCTTAGGATAAAATAAAAAGTCGGTGGCGACTCTTGCTAAACCGAAACATTTGCGAGCATAAAACGCAAAACCTCAAGTCAGTTCTCCCACCGTATCACAATGAGGTGGTGTCCATATACTTTGCTTGAAATTGGTTTTGCAATCCCCAGTAGAAGTGTTACTTTTGAAAACATTTGTTTCCCCGGTGAAGCCTGGAGAAGGATGTTCTATCCCTGTATCTGTACTATTCTGTCACTTTGTTTTGTTTACTTCCGGATTGTGTTTCTCCCCAGTAAAGCTAAAGCAGGAAGTAGGTTTTGTTTCCTCAGTTGGCATTTACTTTTTCTTGGAATGATCATCTTGGATGTGATTTAGCCGAGTGTTGTTTGTGCCCGAGGTGGTTTTGCCTGGTTACTCCCAGTGTTGTATATCTGTTTTGTCAGCATACGCACGATAACACTCATACATTCATACATACATCTTGCATAGCTAAAATTGGAAAATCATTATTCATTGACATTTATTAATATTTTTGTTGACATATCACCTTGTTTTGCAGAGTTATGTTGTCCTCTCTTCAATAGAGTGTTGGCCTTAAGCAGAAAGCGTATATTCTTTCAATTTCCCCACTGAGTTATCCCTTGTGCATGCTTTTTGCTTTAGCCTTCCTGTACAGCTCCTTGTTTGGATGGATTTGGTTTTCCCTCTTGAGTTTATTTCTCAAAGGATGTATTTTGGTTGACTGTTTCATTCTAGTTTATTTCTGGTTTGAATCTTTGGTTCCACAATAATATTATTTACTTTGGATTTCTGAAAGCTTCGAGTTTTGGTTTGTGCATTTATTTTTCACGAGAAGACTTTATCTCCTCAGCAGGAATATCGTGGCATTTCCCCAGGAAGTCATATTTCTTTCCCCAGGAAGCCATATTTCTATCCCCAGAAAGTCATTTCTTTTTACAATCCTCCATGATAACAAGTAGCAGGTCTCTTTATTTGAGCAACTTGTGTTTCCCTGTAAAAGTCGACGTAACTTTTTTTGCTATCTCCACTAAGAGTGGATAGTTTGCAGTCCGTCGCCAGTTTACGCCAGTGGATGGCAAGACTTTTAAATTTGCAGAAACAACTCGTTGTGAAATCGTTGCAAGTGGAAGTCTCTTTATTTGAGACAACTTACATATTACCCTTTCCAGGAAAAGTGCCTCGGTTAAAGAAGAATATGAGACCCGTTCTAGGCGAAATGCAAGAATTTTAGGGAAACTTGTTATCTTTTTGCTACCCTCAGTGAATGTTGGTAGTTCATCGTCAGTGAATGGCGATGCTATGATATATTCTCTTTCTACCTTCAGTGAAAGTTGGTAGATCACCATCAGTAAAAGTTGGTGTTTGTTATCTTTTTGCTACCCTCAGTGAACATTGGTAGTTTGTCGTCAGTGAACGAAAGTGCTATGATATATTCTCTTTCTACCTTCAGTGAAAGTTGGTAGATCACCATCAGTGAAAGTTGGTGTTTGTTATCTTTTTTCTACCCTCAGTGAACGTTGGTAGTTCATCATCAGTGAACGGCGGTGCTATGATATATTATCTTTCTACCTTCAGTGAAAGTTGGTAGATCACCATTAGTGAACCTCGATGATTGTTATCTTTTTGCTACCCTCAGTGAACGTTGGTAGTTTATCGTCAGTGAATGGTGGTGCTATGATATATACTCTTTCTACCTTCAGTGAAAGTTGGTAGGTCATTGGCAGTGAACGTCGATGATTCTTATCTTTTTTCTACCCTCAGTGAACGTTGGTAGTTCATCGTCAGTAAACGGAGGTGCTATGATATATTCTCTTTCTACCTTCAGTGAAAGTTGGTAGGTCATTGGAAGTGAACATCGTTGATTGTTATCTTTTTGCTACCCTCAGTGAATGTTAGTAGTTCATTGTTAGTGAATGGCGGTGCTATGATATATTCTCTTTCTACCTTCAGTGAAAGTTGGTAGATCACCATCAGTGAAAGTTTGTGTTTGTTATCTTTTTTCTACCCTCAGTGAATGTTAGTAGTTCATCGTCAGTGAATGGCGATGCTATGATATTTCTTTTCCTTCTACCTTCAGTGAACATTGGTAGCTCACCGTCAGTGAACATCGGTGTTGTTATTTCTTTTCCTTCTGCCTTCAGTGAATGTTGGTAGCTTTACCTCCAGTAGGAGTTGGTGTATCCTTTGACCATTTTACCATCCTCTCTGAGTCAAGTCTTTTGATCCACCAGTGATTTATTTTCCTGGTCGGGTCGCTCTCTTGTTTCTTTATTATTGTTACATACCCAATGGTGTTTTGCGTCTCTTTGGTCTTGTTCATATGCATTCATGATCATGAACGTTTGCATGGAATCTTAGGGCCAAAAATAAGGTTTGTTTTATATTTAAGCATCTTCGATCGCGTCGACACGAAGATTTTTAACCTTCGTATCTTCGGATAGAAGAAACTTAAATAAGGGCAGCTGTTGTACCCCAATTTTTGCCCCTAAGATCCCTTCATCATACCATGTTGATTCCATTACAATAAGATCACACTAGGATTCTTGGTTCCCCTCCCTATATTTAGCTTTGCACTTTGAGGAATCACCAAGCACCTTGACTTGTGTTCTTTTGTGATCATGAATAGTTTTTGTCTTGATTTCTTTTTTAATTAATAAAATGCAATGTTGGTTTGTCTTGCTTGTTATGCATGTAGGTAAAGGCAATGAGATTTAACAAGTTGCCCCATGGGTTCATGAGTTTATTTCCATGCCCTAGTCAATAAAGCTTGAGAATTTCAAGCCTCACCATTGAAGTTGTTTTGGAGGAAATGGCATGGCAAGTTTATTTTGGTTCACCATATTTCAAGATTATCAAATTTGATCCAAAAAGTACAAGGGATTGATTGAAAAATAGTCATGTTTGGACAAGATTTTATTCCATTTGGTCACAAGTACATATTTCTCTCAACTATCAAGATATGGAAGTGGTTGTGGTTGCTATGAGTTCTCATTATCATCCTCAACAACTTATATTTACAAATCATTTGTTTTGGTACAAGAAGTTTGTTCAAAATTGTCAAAGTTCCTCAAGGCATGTTTCTTAATCTAGGAGCTAGGGTTTTGAACCTCAAAGGAGTATATCTTGCTCATCTTTTGGTATTTTTGAGTGATTCCGACATCATTCTCTTCAAAGGGTTATTAACAAATCACTTCAAAAGTTTCAAGGAGTTTTCATGTGGAATAAGCTTGATGAGGAAGAAAGATTACAAGTCCTCCTGATGAATCCCCAATTTTCCATGTGTTACTTAAAATAATAATAACTTGGTCAATTTTTATCACCTTGAGACCATTCTTTTTCCATAATGATCTTGAAGATGTTAACTTTATTCCTTAATTTATGTGCAAATTGAGAAAATGGATGGAAGTTACCTTAAGGATACAAAAGATTATAAGTCACTTTATGAAATTTTGCCAACTTCAACAAGTCATAACTTTCTCAATTTTTGGAGATTTTGGATGGTTCGAGTTTCAAAATGTCATTCAAGAGATCTACTTCATGCCATCTTTTTTGGTCAAGAGAAAATTCCAAGTGGAAGGCTATGTTTGGATGCAAGACATTATAGGTCACTTTTGAAGAAAAATTTGAAATATTTCTAAGTATGGAAAGTCAACCCTTTTTCTACAACTTTGACTCGATACAACTTTCAACTCAAGCATCCATTTGATCCTATTATTATTCCATTGCAAAGCTTGTAACCTCATCTTTCTGAAGCATCAAGAATCATGCCCTAAGACCCCTTGAGCTGAGAATGGCATTGGTCAGAAGTTGGCACTTTGAAACTGAATTTTTCACCAAGTCAGAAGTTAGAAATCCTTGATTTGGCTTCTAAAAACTTTGTTTCTACGCGTTTTTGCTTATAAACATGTTTAGTGAACTTCCAGAATTGATTAGCATAACAAAACGTGCATTTTGGATGAGTTTTGATCAAATTGGAAGTCACACTTTTCTTGTTTGCAACTTCACACGATTTCCCTCCAAACTTCATCATTTCACACGCTTGGACATTCCATTTGATTCCCTATTGTTGTACCCCAAAATTTGCCCTCCCATATTCTTCAAAATTTGCAAAGAGCATGCTTCAAAATTCCCCAAGGGTTGCACAATTCAAGGGCCTCCTAACAGTCAAAAATTAGGGTTTTGGTTATGACAAAGAAAATGAAGTTTCCAAGGGTCCAATAAAGTCCCACATGCCTATAAACATGGTCAAGCATCCTCATGCCAAGTTTCAAGACTTACAGCATAAAATTGCACAGTCAAAAACCCTAATTGCTCAACAGTCAACTATAGGGGCAAAATGGTCATTTGACAGTCAAAAGTTCAAATTTTTGGTCAACATCTCATTTTGAGGCCACAAACATCATTTGATCAATGCTTGATCATGATTTTCAAGGCATGGCTCAAAAAGTCTCAAGATGCAAAAGTTTCCATATTTGGATAGTTGAAAAAGTCAACTGTAACTTGACCAAGGCATAACTTCCACATGGTTTATCAGAAAAATTCCATCCAAAGCTCATTTTGAAGAGAAAGACATTTCCTACAACTCCTCTTCACACTTCAAGTCCAAGAAATGCTCTCACAAAAAGTTATCAATTTCAACATTATAGGTCATTTTCAAAAGTCAACAAAAAGGGACTTTAAGTCAAAGACCATAACTTGAGATTGGTAAATCAAAATGACATGGGACCAAAGGCATTGGTTAGAGGACTTCAATAACTTTCCAAAATGTCCAAGAAAATGTTCATAACTTAAAAATTGAGCAAGATATGCCTTGTGGAAGTTGGGAAATTTTTTGGTATTTCGAAAAGTCAACTTTGCTTCAAATGCCTTAAAATTGCTAATGGGCCACATTTTCTTCCAAGAATCATCATCCAAAGCATGTGCACGACCATTTGGCCCAAAGGGAATTTATTCATCATTTTTATTTATTTATTTGAATTTTTAATTGCTATTAATTCATTTAATAAAATAAAATATGTGAAAAATACCAAAGCAAGCTTTTCAAATCTTTTTATGCATGGAATAACTTCAAGATTTCGTGCATTATCTGATATGGAAAGAATCAAGGTGATTTGGACATGATTGGTATCAAAAACATGTGAAAAAGATTTGAAAGAATATGCATGAAAATCAAATATCCATTCCATCAATGCAAGGATTTTTTTGGTTCAAAACTCAACCCTAATCCATCCTCATATAAGACTGATCAAAACCCTAGTGCAAGAGACCTCTAAGCTGCGCCCAAAGCTGAAGAAGAACATTGAAATTTTTGTGGAAAAAGTGAAAACTGAAAACACGATTTCAAGGAGTTTCAAGGCAAAACATTGATTCCATTGCATTCCTGAGACTTCAAGGAAGGTTTCTGGATCAAAACCATCATCTCTAACGCAAAGAATTGGTAGAACAACCTCGTTCTGTTCATGCTTTTTTTTGTATTCTTGTATCATGATTCATGCATTGTTTGTACTTTTTAATGTTGGATTTGTCTTCATTGGGTCATTCTAAAGCTAACCATATGTTTTGATTGAGTTTTTGTGCATCACACGCGAAATCACCATTAAAGCTCGCTAGGGTTCTTCAAGCTCCAAATTGGGCGTTTACATATACTGTAAAATTAGGACATCCCGATACCATGGCTAAACTCAGGAAGCTTGGACGAACTTAACACACTATTCGCGCTCAATTTATGAGCCACCATATTCTATTCGCTATTTTTATGCTTGCTATTTAGTGGGGGTTTAAAACCCCCGCTATTCAGTTTGTTTTTGTTTCAGGTACAACAAGCAAGTGGGGAAGAAGGTGAGGTGTAAGGCGATGGTTGGTGTATTTGAATTTCGCGCGGAAAAATGCCACTAATCTTTGTTTCACGTTATATTGATCACTTGTCATATTAGGTACAAAGCAACACAACAGCGCAACTGGCAAGGTATTGGTTTGGTAAGCAATGGGACCTGGGTTCGATTCCCAGGTCCCCCTCCCTTTATTCCATATTATTTTGCTAATCATGTTCCTATGCAGCACTCTCCCCAAGCGTTCATTATACACCCATAATCCAGACGTGCCACATGGCCACTGAGGGCAATCCAAGGGTCCTGATCTGATGAATACCATGGACACTGGTCAATGCACACGCACGCTTCATGAAAAGTCAAACAAGGCCTTAAACTTTGGGCCTAATTATTAGACAATTCCTCCAGTTTGGGGACAGAACCCCCATTGGTTTGTTTTTCATTCTTTTTCATATTTTTCTATTTTATTTGTTTTAATTAGTTTTAACTTAATTCTTTAAATTAATTTATTTTCATAAAATATAAAAATAATATAAAAACCAGAAAAGATAAAAAAAAACAAAAATATATTTTATTTTAATATCTTTGTAAATAAATTGTATCAATTAATTTAGTTTTAAATTCTAGGATTAATTTTAATATTTTCTAATAAACTAAAAATTTGTAGAATTAGGGTTTTGATTATTTTTATCCTTTCTTTTTCACCATATTAATAATTAATTATATATTTTTGTAAATAAAATTGAATTAATTAATTAGGTTAATTTTAGGTGCAACTTTAACCTATTTCTTAATAAATAAAAAATAGTTAGAATTAAGGTTAATTCATTAATTTTTTAATTTCATTTAATTCTCTCATAAAAGTCCATAAATACAAAAACTCAAAAGTCTTTTCTTTTTATTTTAATTTAATTAATTTGTTAATCGTAATTTAATTTCATTAAAAAAAGGGTCCAACGCCCCCGCATTCGATCGTAATTCCAATTCACGCGCTTATTTTATTTCCTCTTTTTATGTAATTCTCCCAAAGCTGTGTAAATTTGATATTTATCTTTCGCACTTTATTTTATGTCAAATCGGGTCCTGGATTTAATTTGGCGATGTGGACCCGCGCCTTTGTAATAGCGTAGGAACTTTATATTTCTCGCAACTTTTTAACTGTTAACCAATTTGCATGCAAGAATGAATGTCAAAATAAAAGCAATGCGTAGATCATCAATTATATGAACAAGACAAAAATAACTGAAAACGACACATAAATCACACACCACCCCTAGGGTACGCCTCACTGTTGCCTTGCCCCTCGAAAGGTGATCGTCGAGTAGAGGATGTTTTAGTAAGTCCTCATAATCCGGGAACCTGGCATGAGGGTAGCTTCTAAGGTATCTTCCTATTGCTCTGGTGATCACCATGTCCCGAACCTTCGAATTGACCCGAACACCTCCAACGCTGGTGCTACCTACCTCTCAATGGTGGGATGGCACTACTTTAAGGACATCTACACAGACGAATTCCTTAGGGTAGGTAGACGACTCTAGATACTTGCTCTAAATTTCAAAACAAATCAAAAAATACTTTTCACACCGACATCTTTTCAAAAAGCTTTCGAAAGCAACTTTTCAAACACTCTTGAGGATCGATACAAGAGTCGAACTGGAATTTTCAAAGAAACTTTTTAAAAACCCACAGTTGAAAAGCAAACAAACCATTTTTGAAAACACAAATGAGCAAGTATCTAAGAGCCCATGGATAACCATGGATAGAAAGGGTGCTAACACCTTCCCTTTCTATAATCTACCTCCCGAACCGAGAGCAATCTCTATAAGGAATTTTTCTGTGCTTTTGTCCTTTCCATTTGGAGAAAATAAAAGACGGTGGCGACTCTTGCTTACCGCGACATTTCGCGAACCAGCATTAAACAGTCAGTTCCAGATCCACCGATCACAGAACTGGCGACTCTGCTGGGGACATCTTTATAAAGTGAGGTGTACCTTAGGGTTAGTTCATAACTGTGTTTTCAATTGTATTGATTTGCTTGCTTTAAATTGTGGGACTGTCTTGGGAGTTCTATAGATCCTAACCCGGATCTGGGGATACCTTCTTAGAAAGTAGCAACAAGGCTGTGAGGGAACTGTGCGGGGTATACCGACATGGTTGAAACAGTCTGCTACGTTGATGTGGCACTTTGGTGTGTACCGGTAACCCTTGAGTTCAGTCAAGGAGAGTACGGGGCCTCCGCGTGGTGTCGTGAAGCATCAACTGACCTTAGGAACCTTAATTGAACTATCTTGGCCTCTTTAGGGTAGTGAGATAACTGACTTTGGTGCAGTCCGAGGTTGGTTGATACTCGATACTACACTCAATTGAGGGTTGCTTTCCTGGAATATTTCGGTCGCTAGTTCAGTGGCTAAATCGAAACGATGAACAATGAAAGCAATCCCGTGATATTGGGACCCTTAGAACCCAATTACTTCTAATAGGACAGGTTGAAATAGGACAGGTTGAACCCACCAACTTCAAGAGGGTAATACCCAGACCCCATGCTGGCTTAAACCCTAAGGGCTTGTCTTGGGTGACTTGTGTGCCTTACATGTTTGCCTTTGTAAATATCTGTGGTGTGTTTAATCATAGCATCATGACATCATCCAGCATCATATGCATTGACTAACCATTTCAGGGGTTCGAATCTTCATCTTTGTTCTTGTTTTGTAGGACATGGAAACTGTTCGCAGAAAGACAATTCAAATCAGCCTGGTAAGGATCCCTCCTCAGCTTAAGGAGCTTATATCCAGGATTCCCGAGAGCTCTTCATTCAGTGAAAGACATGGAAGACTCATCAGCTTGGTCAATACCAACATTGAGGAAGACATGATAAAGGTCCTATTCCAGTTCTTTGACCCTCTGCATCACTGTTTCACCTTCTTGGATTATCAGCTGGTACCTACATTGGAGGAGTTCTCCCGGCTCCTGAAGATCCCTATCCTTGATCAACTACCCTACAACGGTACGGAAAAGGAACCCAAGCTTGAAGAGATTGCTAAAGCCTTACACCTACAATCATCTGACCTCAAGGGACATTGGGAAGTTAGAAGTGGTATCAAAGGGTTTTTAGCCAGGTTTCTGTTTGAAAAGGCCCATGAATGTTGGAACTCCCTTGACTTACAAGCTTTTGAAGAAGTTGTGGCCCTCCTTGTCTATGGTTTGGTGTTGTTTCCTAACCCAGATCAGCTTATAGATATCAGTGCTGTCCAGATCTTCATGTCCAGGAATCCTATACCTACGTTGCTGGGGGACATCCTTCACTCATGTTACACTCGAACCATGAGAAAAAGAGGTGTCCTTATGTGCTGCACTCCTCTCCTGGGAAGGTGGTTTATTTCGCACCTTCCACAATTAATTTTGAAGAACGAGTGGGGTTTGAGATGGTCACAACGGTTGATGACTCTTACACATGCAGATATACATTGGTGCCCTCGGTCCAGAGAGAATGTCACTATCATTGATCGTTGCGGGGAGTACCCTAATGTTCCTTTACTTGGAATCAGAGGAGGTATTACTTACAACCCGTGCCTGGCTTGGAGACAATTTGGTTATGCTCGGAGGGATGGCCCTCATGACATGTTAATTCCTGACATAGTTTTTGACTTCGACAACGATGCACAAGGACTTCGCCAGAGATTTATCAGAGCCTGGAGGATGCCCAGTAGGATAGACAGTAAGACACTGGGGCATAGGAACTCCATCCCGTTGGAACCTTATCTCAAGTGGGTACGGGCTCGCTCCCAGAAGTTAGTAATGCCTTATCCTCATATGCTCCCTGTGATCAAAGAGCCAGTCTCGGAAGGAGAAGTGTCCTACATAATTCAGCATCCTGATATGCCCACATCCTGGGAAGAGATGCAGAAGAGCTGGATCCAGCTTAAGGAAGAACGGAATTCTCTTGAGACCAGTCTACATGCTAGTGAAAAGAAGGTCCTGGAGCTCACCCGCCTATTGCACGAGGAGAGGAATCTCAACACCTACATAGCTCCAAAGAGGATGCGTAGTGTCTTTTGGGATTGATTTGCTTTGTAATTTGTGCCCATGAGGCTTTGATGTACTGAACAATTATTTTCTTAATGATAACGTGTGTTCTTTTTTGTCTACAACAAATTTGAACTTTCGAACCCTTGAATGCATTACATAAACACATATCATTCATCATGTGCATAGCAGACTTTCTTCTTTTCAGGTTGCTTACCGTTCTTCGCTGTTTATTTCAGCATCATGAATCCTGACTCATCATCAACCGAGATGTCCATCAAGGCTCTTCAGGCGCAGAATGCGCAATTTCAGGAACTAATCATGGGTTTGGCTCAGGGCCAAGAAGAGCTGAAGGCTCTGCTCCTGAAGAAGGAGAAGAAGAAGAAAAAGAGAACTGTTCTTTTCAACTCGGGCCGAAGGTTTGGCAACACTCTGCAGAATGAAGAGGCTGGTTCTTCTATAGGCAAGAGCAGTCCCCAAGAGGGAAAAGGTCCTAGTCCGGTAGTCTCCGACAACGAGACTGATTTTGATTAGGAACAATATCCTTCGGCTGAAGACCGGTACAAGCAATTGGAGGACAGACTGAATGCTATGGAGATCCAACAAGTGCCTGGGATGGATTTCGGAGACTTGGGTTTGTCTACTGGTGTGATCATTCCTCATAAGTTCAAAGCACCATTTTTTACCAAGTATGATGGGGCGTCTTGTCCCAAGCTGCACCTCAGATCTTACGTACGGAAGATTCAACCGTACTCAGTGGACAAGAATTTGTGGATCCACTTCTTCCAGGAGAGTCTTTCAGGGACTCATCTCGAATGGTTCTATCAGCTGGATGGGGCCAAGGTTCGTAACTGGGAGGAGTTGGCTACTGCTTTCTATAAGTAGTATCAATATAATGCCGACCTTGCTCCTACACGTACCCAACTCCAGGGTATGTCGCTAGGGTCAAGTGAAGGTTTTAAAGAGTATGCGCAGAAGTGGAGGGATCTGGCTGGCAGGGTGCAGCCTCCATTGACTGACCGGGAGTTGGCAGACATGTTCTTGGGGACCCTATCGGGCCATTTTTCAACCATCTTATCGGTAACTCATCTGCAGGGTTTACTGATCTTATTCTGACTGGAGAGAGAATAGAGGCTGGGATGAAGTCTGGCAAAATTCAGAAGGGTGCATCTGCAAGTTCTGAGAAGAGGCCCTTTAAGAAAGAGGCCAGTGCTGTATATGGGTCTAGAAGACAAGAGAAACCTGAGCGCCACCAATCTGTCAATGCGGTGATGATTGCTAAGCCTGCCGCCGCTCCTCGGCAAACCAATCCTCCAAGGGCTGAAAGACCTAGAAGAGAGTTTACCCGCCTGAGTATGACTCTATCACAAATCTTGCCGCAGTTACTATCCACCAACCTAGTGACTGTCAGAGAGGCCCCGAAAGTTGTGAATACGGCTTCTCCCAAATACAATCCAAATGCCCGCTGTGCTTATCACTCCGATAGCCCGAGGCATTCCACTGATGACTGTTGGGCCTTAAGGAATAAGGTACAAGACCTTATTGACGCAAAAGAAATACAGTTTGAAGCGCCTGAGAGGCCAAATGTGGTGACTGCTCCTATGCCCCAGCATGGAGTAAATGCTGTTGATGAAGATGTATACGCTGTTTCTGTGAATGATGTAGCTACTCCCTTAATGACTGTCAAGAGGAACCTACTGTTGGCCGGTTTATTTCCGGGTTGTAGTGAAGGTTGCCTTTTCTGTGCTGTTTCCCTCTCTGGTTGTCCTTTGCTGAAGTTGGGCATCCAAAGCCTAATGGACAGCAAAGAGATTCTGTTCAAGAAGACTGTTGTTCAGTTTGTTCCGGTAGAAGAAGTTTCTGTTCTTACAATCTTTAATAATCCAATCAAGGTTCTCCCAAGGAAGCCTGTTCAAATCATGACTGTCGCACCTGTTCTTATTACTGTTCCGGGGCCTCTCCCCTACGAGTCTGATAAGGCTGTCCCCTGGCACTATGGGGCAGACGTGTATGTGAATGGAATCAAGCAAGAGTTCAACACTGGCACCAGCATAAGCAATATCACTGGTCCAGCAAAGGTTACCCGCAGTGGCAGGCTCTTCTCGCCTGACATTGCACCACCAGCTGTTCGAAGACCCCTCACTATAACACCTGCAAGTGTACCTGTTCCTGTTTCTGATCAAGTTGTTTCCCCTGCTGCCGAGTCATTTAATGCTCGGGGCAAAGTGATTGAAGATGAGCCTTCCCGGATGGAGGCACCAAGACCTGTAAATGCTGAGGCCTCCCAACAAGAGATGGAGGAAATTCTAAAAATAATCAAGAAGAGTGACTTTAATGTTGTCGAGCAGCTGGGGCATACGCCCTCCAAAATCTCCATGCTCTCCTTGCTACTGTGCTCAGAGGCCCATGCTAAGGCCTTGATTTCATTCCTCAAGACGGCCCATGTGCCACAGGAGACATCTGCAGTCCAGTTTACTGATTGCGTAGCAAATCTGACAGCGGATAATGGTTTGGGTTTCTCAGATGCTGACCTTACTGCTAAGGGAAAGGACCACAATGACGCCCTGCATGTCTCTATTGAATGCAGGGGCACTACTCTTGCGCACGTGTTGGTGGACACTGGCTCTTCCCTAAATGTGCTACCCAAGAAAGCCTTAGACCGTTTGGATTGTGAAGGCCTGGAACTAAAACCTAGCAATATTATCGTCAGAGCCTTTGACGGTTCCAAGAGGATGGTTCATGGAGAGGTTGACATTCCTATTCGTGTGGGCTCTCAAGTATTTGACTCTACCTTTTATGTGATGGATATTCGTCCATCGTATTCTTGTCTACTGGGTTGACCTTGGATCCACAAAGCTGGGGCAGTGACCTCTACCTTGCACCAGAAGCTAAAATACCCTGTCAGAGGGAAGATTGTCACTGTGCAGGGAGAGGAGGAGTATATGGTGAACCATTTGAATTCCTTCAGGTATATTGAGATGGACGGGGAGTTTATTGAAACCCCCTTTCAGCATTTCGAAGAGGTACCTCCAATTTTAGTAGCAGCAGAAGCAGTGGTCGAAGAGGATGTTCCTTTGAAGATGGCTTCCTTGAAGGATGCCCGGGCTGTGGTCAAGAAAGGTGAATGTGCTAACTGGGGCAGGCTCCCTGATTTTACACAGAAAACTGACAAGTTCGGACTGGGTTTTACTGCAGAGGGTCAGAAAGCTATGCGGAAGGCAAAGACCAGAAGACCTCCTGTACTCATTACCAATCCAGGAGTGAATGCTGTTGGGAACAAGGATGAAGTGGAAGAGTCGGAGTTCAATAGCTGGATCTACCCGACGACTGATGGTGGATTGACCAATTGGACTGCTAAGGATCATACTCCTGTTACTTTTGTTACGCAGTAATAAACTTCTTTGTTTTGTTATTTGTAATAAACAGTTAAAACTCTATGGCCCGGTGTCTTACCCGGGGCACCGTGGCTTCATTTGTGAGGGCATATAAGTTGTCATTTCATATATCATGAATAAAAATCTTGGACGTTTTCTCGCATTTCAAATCTTATGCTCCTTTTCCTTCCTTCCTTTCTTTATATATTACCAAAACAGCTGTATTTACACACACTCACTCATACAGGTTTCAATCCACTCTGGATCTCACTGGTAACGACTCTGCTACTGCCAGTTATGACTTCGAAAATCCGATCAACTTAGCCGAAGACGAAGGTGAAGATGGTTGCGAAGTGCCTGGCGAGCTTGCAAGACTGTTACTCCAGGAAGAGAGGGCAATTCAACCACACGAAGAGCCAGTGGAAACCATAAATCTGGGTACTGAGGCAGACAGGAAGGAGGTAAAGATTGGTCCCAACCTAGAGCTCAGCGTGAAGCAACGGTTGACTCAGATGCTACATGATTATATGGAGATCTTTGCCTGGTCCTACGAAGACATGCCCGGGTTGGATACCGATATTGTGGTCCATCACTTGCCTACCAAGGAAGAATGCCCTCCGGTTAAGCAAAAGGTCCGCCGTATGCGTCCAGAGATGTCTGAGAAGATCAAAGCCGAGGTTATGAAACAATTCGATGCCGGGTTCCTTGCAGTGACTTCTTACCCTCAGTGGGTTGCTAATGTGGTGCCGGTACCTAAGAAAGATGGAAAGGTCAGAATGTGTGTCGATTACAGGGATCTGAACAGGGCCAGCCCCAAAGATGACTTCCCCTACCTCACATTGATGTCCTTGTTGACAATACAGCTCAGCATAAGGTGTTCTCTTTCATGGATGGTTTTTCAGGGTACAATCAGATCAAGATGGCTCCTGAAGACATGGAAAAGACTACCTTTGTTACTCAGTGGGGCACCTTCTGCTACAAGGTCATGCCTTTTGGACTGAAGAACGCTGGGGCAACCTACCAACGTGCCATGGTTGCCTTATTTCATGACATGATCCATCATGAGATAGAAGTGTATGTTGACGACATGATTGCAAGGTCCCAAACTGAGGAAGAACACCTAGATCATCTGCAGAAATTGTTTGACCGGTTGAAATTGTACAAGCTGAGGTTGAACCCGAACAAGTGCACCTTCGGGGTAAGATCTGGGAAGTTTCTAGGCTTCGTTGTAAGTGATAAGGGTATTCAAGTGGACCCTGCCAAGGTTAAAGCTATTCAAGAGATGCCAGTTCCTAAGACGGAGAAAGAGGTCAGAGGCTTTTTAGGACGCCTGAATTACATTGCTCGGTTCATCTCGCACCTAACTGCTACCTGTGAGCCAATCTTCAAGCTGCTGAAGAAAGATCAGGTAGTACGTTGGAATGATGAATGTCAGGCCGCTTTTGACAGAATCAAGGAGTATCTCCAAGAACCACCCATCCTTATGCCACCGGTTGAGGGGAGACCTCTGATACTATACCTAACAGTACTCGACAACTCAATGGGGTATGTGCTGGGGCAGCATGACGAGTCTGGCCGAAAAGAGCATGCCATTTATTACCTTAGCAAAAAGTTTACCGACTGTGAGACCCGATACTCACTGCTTGAGAAAACTTGCTGTGCTTTGGTATGGGCTGCTCGCCGGCTGAGACAGTATATGCTGACTCACACTAACTTGTTGATCTCAAAGATGGATCCTATAAAGTACATATTTGAAAAGCCTGCTCTGTCTGGGAGAATAGCAAGATGGCAAATGATCTTGACAGAATACGACATTCAATACACGACTCAGAAAGCCATCAAGGGAAGTGTATTGGCAGACCACTTGGCACATCAGGCCGTAGACGACTATCAGTCAATGAACTTCGAGTTTCCGGACGAGAGCATCATGATTGTGACTGATTGTGAAGTACCTGGACCGGATGAAGGACCTGAGGAAGGATCCCGATGGTCTATGCACTTTGACGGAGCCTCCAATGCTTTGGGTAACGGTATCGGCGCTATGATCATATCCCCTCAAGGCACTCATACTCCACTCACTGCCCGGCTATGTTTCAACTGCACCAACAACATGGCGGAGTATGAGGCATGCATCATGGGTCTTCAAGCTGCGATCGACCTAAGGATCAAGTTTCTGAGTGTATTCGGAGATTCCGCTCTCGTGATCAATCAGATCAAAGGAGAGTGGGATACGAAACATCCGAATCCTATTCCTTACAGAGAATGTGTGTTGACCTTAATCCCTCACTTCATGAAGATAACCTTTGAACATTTCCCAAGAGAGGAGAATCAGCTGGAGGACGCGTTAGCTACAATGTCTTCTATGTTCAAGGTCAAATGGGATAATGAGGCTCCTCGGATCATCATCTGGAAACTGGACGAACCGGCATACTGTTGTAACCTCGAGACTGAATTGGTGACCGAGAAGCCTTGGTACCATGAGGTGAAGAGATATTTGGAAGCTCAGGAATAACCTGAAGGTGCGTCTGTCAATGATAAAAAGTTTCTGAGAAGGTTCGCAGCGAAGTTCTTCCTTAGCAACGGCATCCTGTACAAGCGAAACCATGATTCGACCTTACTGCGTTGTGTGGATAAGACTGAAGCAGAAAGGATCATGGAAGAGTTACATGAAGGGACCTTCGAAACACATTCCAGTGGACACACTATGGCAAAGAAAATCCTTCGGGCAGGGTATTTCTGGTCTACCATGGAAGCCGACTGTTACCAACACTCTCGGACATGCCATAAATGCCAGATATACGCAGACAAAGTGCATGTTCCTCCAGTTCCTCTGAATGTTCTAACTTCACCTTGGCCTTTTGCAATGTGGGGCATAGACATGATCGGTGAGATTAAACCTACGGCATCTAACGGGCATCGCTTCATCCTGGTAGCGATTGATTACTTTACGAAGTGGGTTGAAGCAGCATCCTACGCTACGGTAACCAAGACTGTTGTGGCACGGTTCATTCGACATAATCTGATCTGTCGATACGGCGTCCCAGAAAGGATTATTACAGACAACGGTACCAACCTCAATAACAAGATGATCACTGAGCTCTGCGAGCAGTTTAAAATACAACACCACAACTCTTCTCCTTATCGGCCGAAGATGAATGAGGCTGTAGAAGCAGCAAATAAAAACATTAAGAAAATTGTGCAGAAGATGATAGTGACTTATAAAGATTGGCACGAGATGTTACCGTTTGCTCTACATGGGTACCGTACCTCAGCCAGGACGTCAACCGGGGCAACTCCTTTCTCCTTGGTCTACGGTATGGAGGCAGTCTTACCGATCGAAGTGCAAATACCCTCTCTCCGGATAATGAAGGATGCAAATCTGAACGAAGATGATTGGATCCAGACACGACTTGATCAGCTAAACCTTATTGATGAAAAGAGACTCGCTGCTATCTGTCATGGTCAGACGTACCAAAAACGGATGATCAGGGCATTTAACAAAAAGGTCAGACCACATGAATATCAAGTTGGGGATCTGGTAATCAAGCGAATCATCCCTCCTCAGAGTGATCCAAGGAGCAAATGGACCCCTACGTACGAAGGGCCATTTGTGGTTAAACATGTGTTCTCAGGAGGAGCCATGATTCTAACCAACATGGATGGTGACGACCTTCCTCACCCCGCCAATGCAGACATAGTAAAAAGATACTACGCATGAAAAAAAAGACCCGCTAGGCTGACATGCCTAGGCAAAAATTAGGGCTTCCCGGCGAACCAAAAGGGTTCAGGCAAAATGAAGGGATGAAATGAAAAAATCTGTACACCCGGCAAGTCGAAAACCTGAAAAGGCGGCTTGGGCAAAAATGGGTATCCCGGTGGACTGAAAACCCGAAAGGGCGGTCCAGGCAAAAGTTAGGGATAAAGCGTAATACTATGTCTCATTGATCACTCTACATCCAGAATCCGATATCTACATCAAGTTCAGACGGCATCGATCAGTCAGCTTCATCTACAACTAAGGTCATCAAGTGATGAGACGCTCGGAGATATAAAGGCAATAGCAGAGTTGAAACCCAGCGGATCATTCATTTCACACAGCTGTTTTATTTTCTCTTGTACAAAATTTGTATAAACTCTTTTGTTCAGCGACATTCTCTTACTAGGACGTCAGCCTCTTGTATATAAACGCCTATTTACAGGCAAATTCAAAATCAATACAAAAATCACTTTTCAGTTAAAATTGCCAATTGTTTTTCCTTTTCTGTTTTGTTTTGCGAAGAACGTCCAAGGTTCAATTTATGATATATGCATTAACAATAATTTGCTAACTCATGAATATTTGCATACGAAACAAAGGGTTAATTACAGGTAACATTAGAAACAGGGGCAATAAAAGAGTTGTCTAAGCAATCTAATTGTTCTATCCTTCAAGGTATCAAGGTAGGTTCAGTTGAAGAACATAACCAGATATCTTAATTCCCCAGAGAGTGCGTCATCAAGTCAGTACACTCTCTCCCAGCAAAGCTATTATCAAACCTTAAGGAACTTGGGTATCCCCCGCAGATCTCAACATTCCCCAGCACGAGATACGAATATTCTTAACAAGCATCCCCGACAATCTTGGTCTAAAGATTGTTCCCCGGCGGTATATCAAACATTCAAAGGAATCAATTCCCCGATACATCTCAAAACTTCCCCAGGGGAGTCCAATCTAGTTCCCAAGGAAAGTTGGAATCCATCTCCCCAAGCAGTAAGCTTATCCCCAGTAGATTCTGGAAGCTTATTGTGATCGGTGGATCTGGAACTGACTGTTTAACGCTGGTTCGCGAAATGTCGCGGAAGCAAGAGTCGCCACCGTCTTTTATTTTCTCCAAATGGAAAGGACAAAAGCACAGAAAAATTCCTTATAGAGATTGCTCTCGGTTCGGGAGGTAGGTTATAGAAAGGGAAGGTGTTAGCACCCTTTCTATCCATGGTTATCCATGGGCTCTTAGATACTTGCTCAATATGTTTTCAAAAATGTTTGTTTGCTTTTCAATGTGGGTTTTAAAAAAGTTTCTTTGAAAAATTTCAGATCGACTCATACGTCAGAGTGTTTGAAAAGTTTGTTTTGAAAGCTTTTGAAAATGTGTGGTGTGAAAAGTCTTTTTGAGTTTGTTTTGAGATTAGAGCAAGTACCCTCGAGAACCTACCTACCCTAAGGAATTCGTCTGCGTAGATGTCCTTTAAAGTAGTGCCATCCCACCATTGAGAGGTAGGTAGCACCACCGTTGGAGGTGTTCGGGTCAATTCGAGTTTTAGGGACATGGTGATCACCAGAGCAATGGGAAGACACCTTAGAAGCTACCCTCATGCCAGGTTCCCGGATCATGAGGACTTACTAAGACGTCCTCTACTCGACGACCACCTTTCGAAAGGCAACAGTGAGGCGTACCCTAGGGGTGGTGTGTGCGAATTCGTGTGTCATGTCTCAGTTATCTGTCTTGTCATGTTTATTTGTGATCTACGCTTGATTTTAATTAGGGCCATTCATTCTTGCATGCATATTTAACAGTTATAAAGTTTGCGGAAAATAAATCTACAGCTATTACAAAGGCGCGGGTCCACATCGCCAAAATTAAACCGGACCCGATTTGACTGAAAAATAAATAAAGCGAATAAATAAAAGTGCGAAAAGTTTAAATTACAATGCTTTGGGAGAGATACAAAATTATAATAACTGACATAAAATAAATGCGCAAAATAAAATAATTAAAAAAAACAATGGGCGTTGGACCCTTTTGCAAAAAATTAAAATTGATGAATTAATTGAAATGAAAGATTAAATGTTTTTTTTGGTATTTTTGTATTTTTTAGATTTAATAAGAAAAGGATTAATTATAATTAAAGTAAAATGTCCAAACCCTAATTCTAACATTTTTTAAGTTTATTGGGAAAGAATTAAATTAAAACCTAAATTAAACCCTAAATTATTTATGTACAATTTTTAATCATAAAAATAAAATAATAAATAAATAATATTGTGAGAAAAAAGGAAAAATTAAAAAGATATAAAAATTATCAATTAACCTAATTCTACATTTTTGGATTTTATTATGAAAAAGAATTAAAATTAAAACCTAATTAAACTAAATAATTTACATTCTAATTTATTTATGAAAGTAATCAAAATTAATTATATTTTTTGTCTTTTCTGTATTTTTAATGTTTTTATATTTTTGTGAAAATAAATTAATTATGTTAAAACAAAGAAAATAAATGAAATAACAAAATAAAATATAAGGAGAAAAATAGAAAAATGCAAACCAGGGGGGGGGGGGGGGGTAACCCCAATTTGGGAGGTTCAGGCCTGGAATTTTGGCCCATTAATATTCAGAATTTGTTGACTTTCTGGATCGTGTGTGACACGTTGACTAGGCGTAGGTGTTCCTTGGTTCTGTAGCCCTTGATCTGTACGTGTTAGACGCGTGTATGGCCTGATCTGGATGGAACATGGTAGTCCCTAACGCCAGCGTTGCATAGGAACCTGCGTTGAAAAATATTATGGAAATTGCCAGACCTGGGACTTGAACCCAGGTCATGAGAGTCATATGCATTGGTACCTGCCAGCTGAGCCATTATGTTTCATTTAATATATTATATCAATTAAATAACAAAAAGCAAAATTGGTCAGTGGCCCCTAAAAGCGCGCGCTGGTTTGAATGAACCACTCAGTGGTTGCCAACGCATCATCTTCCTCACGCCTTTCTTTTTTTTCTGAAAACAAGGTCCTATTGCAACGGTTTTGGAAGCGTAGTTTTAGGCTAGCTACCAGAAAATAGCGACTAGCGCTATGGCATATATAAATTGATCGCGACCCCATGAATCTCTTCGTCTTGAGGTACTGAATCCAACCATGGCCTTCAGGAGTCCTAATTTTTCCTCTACGCAAAAGCCCTAATTCCAGAAACCTGCAACCCTAGAATTCTCGCATGGCAAATTCATATATATGGCACAAAAATGCAATCAAACGCATTGGTCAGCTTAGAAACATCATTATGAATATGAATACATAAATAAAAATGCAAAAATATGCTTGAATCATGCTATACGATTTCAGAATTTTTGAGGTACAGTTTGACTTAGGGGTACCAATTCAGGGGGTTTTGGTTGATGTTAGTGATTGAGAAACGTTCAATGATGTCTCAGGATGATGATGGAACGAGAATTGGAGCTTGAATCGACCTAAAAACTAGTTTTCAGTTTTTGCTTTCTTGGAGATTTTTTCAAGTTTGTATGTGGTTTCTGAGCGCAGCTTTGTGTCTTTTTGGCTTAGGGTTGTGTTCCTGATCATATAGTGAGGCTTTTAGGTCAACAAAAATCAACAAAATCTCATGAATTCATTGTTTTTAATATTTGATTTCTTTAATATCTTTTTGAATCTTTTTTTCATGGTTTTTGGTTCAATCATGCTCAAATATCATCAAAACTTGCCTAATTGGGATATGCACGTGATATTGAGAATAAACATGCATGAAAAGATTTTTTTAGGTCAAGCTTTATATTTTTCATGTATTTAATTAATTTAAATGAATTAATATTAATATAAATTCAAATAAATGATTAAAAAATGAGAAAATACTTCCCTTTGGGCCTAATGGTCGTGCATAGGCTTGGCATGAAGAAACTTGGAAGGAAAATGGGCCCATTAGCATTTTTGGATCATTTGCATCAATGTTGACTTTTCAAAATTCCCAAAAATTTCCCAACTTCCACAAGGCATAACTTGCTCAATTTTTAAGCTTTTCACATGTTCTTGGACATTTTGGAAAGGTCTTTGAGTCCTATAACCAATGCCTTTGGTCCCATGTCATTTTGATTTACCAATCTCAAGTTATGGCCTTTGACTTAAAGTCCCTTTTTGTTGACTTTTGAAAATGACCTATAATGTTGAAATTGATAACTTTTTGTGAGAGCATTTCTTGGACTTGGAACATGAAGATGAATTGTAGGAAATGTCTTTCTCTTCAAAATGAGCTTTGGATGGAATTTTTCTGATAATCCATGTGAAAGTTATGCCCTGGTCAATTTCAGTTGACTTTTTCAGCTGTCCAAATATAGCAACTTTTGCATCTTTGATGATTTCTGAGCCCAATTTTGAGAATCATGATCAAGCATTGATCAAATGATGTTTGTGGCTTCAAAATGATATGTTGACCAAAAATTTGAACTTTTGACTGTCAAATGACCATTTTGCCCCTACAGTTGACTGTAGTGCACTCTAGGGTTTTGACTGTGCAATTTTGAGCTGAATGCCTTGAAACTTGATATGAGGATGCTTGACCATCTTTGTAGGCATATGAGACTTGATTGGGCCTTTGAAAACTTCATTTTCTTGATCAGAACCCAAACCCTAGTTTTGACTGTATAGGAGACAGTTGAGCTGCACAACCCTTGGGGAATTTTGTGACCTTGACTTGACAAATCTTGATGAATATGGGAGGGCAAATTTTGGGGTACAACACTTATCCTCGCAGAGCACGAACGCATCTCCCGGCTTTATTCAAAGAGTTATTTCCTTACCAGGATATAACTGGGTTATCCTCAGCCAAAAGCCATGAGAAGATCGTCCTCGGCAAAGTCTTCTTATCCCCAGCGAAGTCTATTAACACTTCTAACACAACAATGGTATCCCCAGCGAAGTTACCATCAACATTTCAGCAAAGTATCTCTCTCCCCACAGAGTATTGCTCCCCAGCAAGATCGTTAGAGTACTTTTCTCCCCGCAGGATAACCCATTCGCCAAGTTTATTCCCCAACAGAGTTATCTTCTCCTACCGGTATTCTTGCAACTATCATCCCCAGCGGAGGCAAAAATCTATTCTTCAACATCAGCCCAGGATATGACTTCCCGGCACCCGTCAAGGATTTACTTTCCTAGACGAAAAACATACATTCATAAACATCACATTTCCATCATTATAGCATGCATATACGCATCATATCTTACAAATCTCATTTATGTTGAGAACATCATTGCTTGATCCATATCATGCATTGTATATGACTGACCTTTACCTTTCAGGAAAGATTCAGTTAAGTTCTCAGCTATATTTCAAGACCTAGACCGGTTCAGTTAAATCGCCCCTAAGATTTTACTGTTTCTTATCCAGTCAAAGGCCTTCTCTGGTTCAGTCAGATCGACCCTAAGATCTCCCTGTTTCTTATCCAGTTGAAGACATTTCAAGACCTAGACCGGTTCAGTTAAATCGACCCTAAGATTTTCCTGTTTCTTATCCAGTCAAAGGCCTTCTCTGGTTCAGTCAGATCGACCCTAGGATCTCCCTGTTTCTTATCCAGTTGAAGACATTTCAAGACCTAGACCGGTTCAGTTAAATCGACCCTAAGATTTTACTGTTTCTTATCCAGTCAAAGGCCTTCTCTGGTTCAGTCAGATCGACCCTAAGATCTCCCTGTTTCTTATCCAGTTGAAGATTTCAAGACCTTGACCGGTTCAGTTAAATCGACCCTAAGATTTTCCTGTTTCTTATCCAGTCAAAGGCCTTCTCTAGTCCAGTTAAATCGATCCCTAACAGATTTTCCTGATGAAGACTCAGTAGAAGACATCCCAGATTCTCTCAGCGTTACTGTTGAGGTTGAAGTCGCCCAAGATTCTCTCAGCGTTCCTGTTGAGGTAGTAATCGTCCAAGGCTCTCTCAGCGTTCCTGTTGAGGTAGTAATCGTCCCCAGATTCTCTCAATGTTCCTGTTGAGGTAGTAATCGTCCAAGGTTCTCTCAGCGTTCCTGTTGAGGTAGTAACTATCCCTGGTTCATTCATCACCTTTTGAAGATCCAGATCCAGCTCCTGTAACCAGTCAGGACACATATATACAAAGAATCTGAAGACCAGCTCCTGTAACGGGCCAGGTAATCCTTTTCTTTTGTAGGTACGCAAGTTCTCGCTAAGGAATCTCTTACGCGATTGACACCCAGATGGCATCTATAAGCCCATCCACCTTCCATCATCTCTTAGCATGGCATCTATAAGCCCATCATCCTATTCATCAAATCTCCAAATGGCATCTGTAAGCCCATTCCCCACCATCACACTACTATGTGAGCGCAAATTTCTGGGCACTCTAGTGTTCAATCATCTTCCACCTTCGGATTACGAAAGGCCCGTCAGCCAATCTGCATCCTCAGGTCTAAGAAGATTGAACAGGGGCAACTGTTGTACCCCAAAATTTGCCCTCCCATATTCTTCAAAATTTGCAAAGAGCATGCTTCAAAATTCCCCAAGGGTTGCACAATTCAAGGGCCTCCTAACAGTCAAAAATTAGGGTTTTGGTTCTGACAAAGAAAATGAAGTTTCCAAGGGTCCAATCAAGTCCCACATGCCTATAAACATGGTCAAGCATCCTCATGCCAAGTTTCAAGACTTACAGCACAAAATTGCACAGTCAAAAACCCTAATTGCTCAACAGTCAACTGTAGGGGCAAAATGGTCATTTGACAGTCAAAAGTTCAAATTTTTGGTCAACATCTCATTTTGAGGCCACAAAAATCATTTGATCAATGCTTGATCATGATTTTCAAGGCATGGCTCAAAAAGTCTCAAGATGCAAAAGTTTCCATATTTGGACAGTTGAAAAAGTCAACTGTAACTTGACCAAGGCATAACTTCCACATGGTTTATCAGAAAAATTCCATCCAAAGCTCATTTTGAAGAGAAATACATTTCCTACAACTCCTCTTCACACTTCAAGTCCAAGAAATGCTCTCACAAAAAGTTATCAATTTCAACATTATAGGTCATTTTCAAAAGTCAACAAAAAGGGACTTTAAGTCAAAGACCATAACTTGATATTGGTAAATCAAAATGACATGGGACCAAAGGCATTGGTTAGAGGACTTCAATACCTTTCCAAAATGTCCAAGAACATGTTCATAAATTAAAAATTGAGCCAGATATGCCTTGTGGAAGTTGGGAAATGTTTGGGTATTTTGAAAAGTCAACTTTGCTTCAAATGCCTTAAAATTGCTAATGGGCCACATTTTCTTCCAAGAATCATCATCCAAAGCATGTGCACGACCATTTGGCCCAAAGGGAATTTATTCATCATTTTTATTTATTTATTTGAATTTTTAATTGCTATTAATTCATTTAATAAAATAAAATATGTGAAAAATACCAAAGCAAGCTTTTCAAATCTTTTTATGCATGGAATAACTTCAAGATTTCGTGCATTATCTGATATGGAAAGAATCAAGGTGATTTGGACATGATTGGTATCAAAAACATGTGAAAAAGATTTAAAAGAATATGCATGAAAATCAAATATCCATTCCATCAATGCAAGGATTTTTTTGGTTCAAAACTCAACCCTAATCCATCCTCATATAAGACTGATCAAAACCCTAGTGCAAGAGACCTCTAAGCTGCGCCCAAAGCTGAAGAAGAACATTGAAATTTTTGTGGAAAAAGTGAAAAGTGAAAACACGATTTCAAGGAGTTTCAAGGCAAAACATTGATTCCATTGCATTCCTGAGACTTCAAGGAAGGTTTCTGGATCAAAACCATCATCTCTAACGCAAAGAATTGGTAGAACAACCTCGTTCTGTTCATGCTTTTTTTTTGTATTCTTGTATCATGATTCATGCATTGTTTGTACTTTTTAATGTTGGATTTGTCTTCATTGGGTCATTCTAAAGCTAACCATATGTTTTGATTGAGTTTTTGTGCATCACACGCGAAATCACCATTAAAGCTCGCTAGGGTTCTTCAAGCTCCAAATTGGGCGTTTACATATACTGTAAAATTAGGACATCCCGATACCATGGCTAAACTCAGGAAGCTTGGAGGAACTTAACACACTATTCACGCTCAATTTATGAGCCACCATATTCTATTTGCTATTTTTATGCTTGCTATTTAGTGGGGGTTTAAAACCCCCGCTATTCAGTTTGTTTTTGTTTCAGGTACAACAAGCAAGTGGGGAAGAAGGTGAGGTGTAAGGCGATGGTTGGTGTATTTGAATTTCGCGCGGAAAAATGCCACTAATCTTTGTTTCACGTTGTGATACGGTGGGAGAACTGACTATGGTTTTGCGTTTGTTTTCGCAAATGTTTCGGTTGAGCAAGAGTCGCCACCGACTTTTTATTTTATCCTAAGGAAAGGTTAAAAAGCACAGCAAAAACCTTTGAGATGTTTTCTTAGGTTCGGGGAGTAGATTATAGAAAGGGAAGGTATTAGCACCCTTTCTATCCATGGTTATCCATGGGCTCTTAGTTACTTGCTTAGATCACTTGCCTTTTGTTTTCAATTGTTTGAAATGGTGCTTGTGTGTGTGGGTTTGAAAATGTTTTGAAAAGAAGCCAATGTGGTGGCAACCTTTGTAATGATCCATGTGGGGATGTATACAAAGATGTATGTCTTTTGAAAAGGTTTTCATTTGTTTTTTTGAAAATTTGTTTTGAAAGTGTTGTGAGGTGTGTTTTAGAAAATAGGCAAGTGTTTTGTTTTTTGCAAGTTTGATTCAAGTAACTAAGAGTTTATCTACTCCTAAATTTCTCAAAGACTATTGCTATGTTTTAACCCTTTTCATAAGTTTGTTCCACCATTGTATTTGGTGGACAATCTCATGTTAGGATGTGAAAGGGACGGGCGCGGGTTATCGTTTGGACCATAATTGCAATGGTGCCAAGTATCTTTGGGCATTTTCTTTAAGGGACTTGATCATTTTGTTTTGGCAATATTTTGAAAATGTTATCGAGGGACTATGATCATTTGATTTGTTTGTTTTTCCCAAAGAGACCTAACATGCAATATGGCTCATTTATTTGAAGGCAACAAAGTGGAATACCCTAGGGGGTGCAAGTGTGATTTGTGTGTCCATTTTCATGCTTGTTTGTCTTGAGATTAGGTCATAACTATTTTGTTCGTTTTATTCGCATATAAACCCTAATTCTAGCATTATATATTTAGAAAGCGATAAAGTGCGAAATTTAAACTCCTACGCTATTACAACACAATAATATAGGGAGGGGGGTACAATGTTTCAAATGGGGATTTTGACAAGGAATTTAAACCTAAAACTATTACATCAATTTTGAATTTATACAATTTAATTAATGTACAATAATTAAATAAAAGTGGAATAAAAATATGCAAGATGCAAAAAAATATTTTGTATATGTATGAAAAAAAGTATTATTTATGTAAAATAAAAAAAGAAAATAAAAAGATATTATTTTTGGAGTATTTTTAAATTTAGGGCAAAACCCTAATTTTCATTAAATGAAATGTATTATTATTGATATATACAATATTTTATCATTTATACACAAAAATAAAATAAGAAAAGAAATGTATTTGTAAAAAATGATTTTTTAGTGTTTAATATTAATAAAATAAAATATGTATATTTTAGTATTTTATTCTAAGTATATTAATAAATATATATATTTATGTATTAAGTTCTAAATATGTATTATATATATAAATAATAATAATTTTTAATATATATAAAAAAAGGTATTTTTTATGTAAAATATTTTCAGAGGGTATAATAAAATAAAAATGAAAATAAAAGTATTTCTACCTATTTCTCAATATTTTAATGAAATGTATATATTTATTTATCTAAGTATTAATCAAAAGAAAATCATATAAATACCTAATAAATTAAAAAATGGTGAGAAAAAATATTTTTATATTTTTTATGTCATGAGAAAAAATAAACAAAGTCAATCAAAAAAGAAAAAGGTCAAAAAGTCAAAGAAATAAGCAAATGGGCCTTGGGGGTGTGAAAGCAAAAGAGTGGTGCAAATAAGAAAAGTATTCCAGGCCCAGCCCAGAACCAGTCATCTTCAACCTCTGAACAACATCACTCACGCGTTTTCTATCTCTTGATTCTTGGACTTTCAAGCAAAACTCATAACATGAAAAGTGTAGAGCATGAGAAGACGAATTCAACCATGTAAAGAACTTGACTTAACTCTCTAAGATGAGGGAGAATTTCTTCTCCCCCAATTTCTGACCTAACTTTTATGCCATATTCAGACTCAAAATTCTTGCAGCACACATAACATAAATGAAATCTAACTATATGGGCATGTTCAGGGCTATGATTGTGACATATTTTCTTCACAAACCTAAAGCTAACAATGCCTAATAAGAGAGATAGAACTTCATGAAGATACCTGTTCAGTTGGAATCGTGCTTTGCAATGGAGGATTTTTCAGAGCAAGATGATGATTTGTATAGCTTCCTTGAAGTGTAAGGATGCTATTCCAAGTTCTACTTTGTCTTGAAACTCCCTGAATCGTGCTAGAGAACTTCAACTGCAAAACAGAAAAAACAAAAATGGTGAAGTGGCTTAGAGGTGTTACAGATCGTGCTTTTGCTTTTGGTTAGCTTGCATAGATGGTATGGAAGGTGTGTGAACTGGTTTGGGCAAGAGAGCTCAAGAGAAATGAGAGATAGCACTCAAACTGCATGGCCTGCCCTGTTTTTGTAGTTTGAGAGTGATTCTGAGATGGAGGGTGTTTTGAAGGCTAAGGGCTCGTGTATTAGTTTGGTTATGTTGTGTGAAATGTGTTTGATAACTTTGTCTAAGTGTTCTTGAGCTGATATGGAAGTTGGTATGTGTTATGGCACTTTTCTTCACTCTTAAGCAAACAAAGGCAACTTGTGTTTCTAGGTCAGTAGAGGACCCCTAATCCTGCTGCAAAGCTTCTCTTTATCAGATTAATTTGTTCATAATCTTGTGCCAATCAGATTTGCAATGTACTTGTTGGATTTTCAATTTGACATAAAGTGTGACTTTTCAAAAATGGCTATTTTGCTTTATCTAAAAATGGATTAAACCTTCATACAATGCTTTAGCTCAAAGAACATGGTCTTGGCACAAAGAATATGCATTAAATTATTGAGTGTAACTTGGTTTAAGGACCTGTAATCTAGCCTAAAGCATGCTGAGTTCAAATTGCAAGGTTATGGACATGTAACTTGGTCATGAACAAAGTGAGTTTTTGCCATATTGTGAAATTCGATTCTCCCTAACCATGAGGTTGTTTGAGAAGTTCTTGGACATTTTGGAAAGCTTGGAATGTGTACTACAATCCATCTTTGAAATGCAATTTGAAATTCCAAGTGGAAGTGTATGGAAAATGGCCTTGAAGTGGGGTAGAAAACCTTGTCAAAATAGGTCAAAAATTCACTAAGTTAAGAATGGTTTAGTGCCCTTATTCAAAAATTTGTAACTTGAGATACAAGCTTCAAATGAGAAAACTTTGTGAATCAAAGTTGTAGATTATGCAACAAGCTACGACTTTCATGTTTTGACTTTTGTTTGAATCCAAATGAATCATGGTGAAAAAGTGGGGCAAAGTTGGGAAAAAATTAGGGTTTTCCATAACTTAGAAAAATTCTAAGTTATGAAAAATTCCATTTTAAACCCTAATTTGCATTTCTTGGTTTCTTGGTGAACAAGTTTCATGATTTGGCATGTTTTGTTGAAAAATGAATCTTGACTCTTGATTTTGACCAAAAAGTCAAAGTTTGACTTTTCAGTGTACAGTTAAAATTGATCAATTGACTGGAAAATTCAACTGTCAATCTTGTGTACTTGGGATCTTTTGAGCTTGTTGAGAATGTCAAGACAATTCCATGGGGTCCTTGAGTCCATATGTGAGCTTGGTTTGCCATTGGCTAGGTCAAACAGTCAAAAATTGCCTTTGTACAATCAAAACCCTAAAAATGACCATTTTGCCCTTTTGGTGATCTGATCAAATTTCTTAAGGAATTGTGATCCAAACTTGATCAAATGGTCCAAATGAGTTCATAATGTTGATGTGGGTCAATTTTCATGAGATTTGACTGTCAATTGGCCACAGTTGACTTTTTCCCCAATACAGCTGATTTCTAGGTCATCTGTCCAATTGACTGGGCAAAACTTGGCATCAAGACTTGAAAATTGGTATGGATAAAATTGGGAGTCCAATATGAAGCATGAAAGTCATCTTAGGCATTTTAGGTCAAAACATCTTTGTGCAAACACAAACCCTAATTTGGGTCCACCAGTGCAAGGAGAAATCTTGAGCAGAGGAAACCCTAATTGGATCTTGATCTTCAAAGGTCTGGTGATGAGAAAATGTTGAGGAAATGGGAGGGAAAATTTTGGGGTACAACAGTTGCCCCTGTTCAATCTTCTTGAACCTGAAGAGTTAGATTGGCAGGTTTGCCTTTCGTGACTCGAGGGTAAAAGGAGATTGGACACTAGAGTGCCCGGAAATTTGCACTCGCATGTTGGAGTCTCAACAGTGTGATGTCGGGAATGGGCTTATAGATGCCATATGAAGATGTTGTGGATAGGGAGATGGGCTTATAGATGCCATCTGAAGATGTGACAGAACCTTGTCGGGAATGGGCTTATGGATGCCATTTGGAAGTGTTGATCGCATAAGAGATTCCTTAGCGAGAACTTGTGTATTTGAGAAAGACAGATGTTTTCCTGTCTCGTTACAGGTGTTTGATCTTCAATCTCTTTACGCAGACATGCCCTGACTAGATACAGGTGTCGAGTCTACAAATGGTTGCTCACAGATGTGCCCTGGCTAGATACAGGAATCGAATCCGGGAATAGTCGTCAATAGATATGCCCTGGCTGGATACAGGAGTCGAGTCTGGAAATGTGGTCAACAGATATGCCCTGGCTAGATACAGGAATCGAATCTTCGAACTCTTCAGACGTGCCCTGGCTAGATACCGGAATCGAGTCTGGAAATGTTGTCAACAGATATGCCCTGGCTGGATACAGGAATCGAATCTTCGAACTCTTCAGACGTGCCCTGGCTAGATACAGGAATCGAGTCTGGAAATGTTGTCAACAGATATGCCCTGGCTGGATACAGGAATCGAATCTTCGAACTCTTCAGACGTGCCCTGGCTAGATACAGGAATCGAGTCTAGAAATGTTGTAGTTGATAGATGTGCCCTGGCTGGATACAGGAATCGAATCTTCGAACTCTTCAGACGTGCCCTGGTTAAATACAGGAATCGAGTCTGGAAGCTGATCACTCTCAGATGTGCCCTGGCTAGATACAGGTATCGAATCTGGAATTGTGACAGTTGAAGGTAGTTGTCTTTGGGACTGTCTTTTTCCCTGAAAAGGCAAAACATAAGTTGTATGCAATGTCATGATGTATGATATGGATGATGTTATGATGTTCAACATGATATAGTGTTGTAATGCATTTTATCACGTATGTAAGCAAGATGTATGAAAATGTGAAATGTTTATGAATGTAATTTCGTCTTAGGAAAATAAATCCTTGACGACCGGCCAGTAAGTTGCTCTGTGGAAGAGATACTTTGCCGAAGTTTTGATGGGAGTCCTGCTGAGGACTTTGATGATGGATTCCGCTGGAGATAATGACGATAAACTCCGCTGGGGATAACCAAAGACAAACTCCTGTCGGGGACTGAAAGAACCTTACCGAGGGCGATCTTCCATGGAAATTAGCTGAGGATAACCCAGTTATAAGCCCTTGTGAGGAATAACTCTGAATAAAGTTCGGGAGAGACGTCCGTATTCTGCAGGGAAGAAGCTTCCAGAATCTACCGGGGATAAGCTTTTAGACCTGCCGGGGAAAGTTGGTGACTTCACTGGGGAAAGTATTGCTGAATCTCGCCTTACTCTGCGGGGAGCTGAGGTCGTTTGGTCACATCTTCAGTCGAATCTACCTTGGTACCTTGGCGGACAAAGCAACCAGACTGCATCAGACAATTTCACATTGCCCCTGTTTTTGATGTCACCTGTAATGAATCTTCCGTTTTATGTGCAAATATTTATGAATCAGCAATTTAATGTCAAATGCATATATCAAAATGAACATTGGACGTTCTTCGCAAGACAAAACAGAAAAAGGAAAAAACAATGGCAATTTGTATGGACAAGTGAATTTGTATTGATTTGAATTTTGCCTGTGAATAGGCGTTTTTTGTACAAGAGGCTGACATCCTAGTAAGAGAATGCCGCCGAATTAATCACAGATTTGACAATTTTGAAAACAAAACAGCTATGTGAACAATCCTACTGGGTTCCAACTCTGCTATCGCCTTTATGTCTTCAAGGGTCTCATCGCTTTGCTGCCGAGTTGAAGATGAAGCTGATTGGTCGATGCCGAAGTCTGAGCCAGATAGTTGATGCTGAATTCCGGATGCGAAGTGATCCAATGAGACATAGTGTTACGCTTCATCCCTAACTTTTGCCTGGACCGCCCTTTCGGGTTTTCAGTCCACCGGGATACCCATTTTTGCCCAAGCCGCCTTTTCAGGTTTTCGACTTGCCGGGTGTACAGATTTTTTCATTTCATCCCTTATTTTTGCCCGAACCCTTTTGGTTCGCCGGGAAGCCCTAATTTTTGCCTAGGTATGTCAACCTAGCGGGTCTTTTATTCATGCGTAGTATTTTTTCACTATGTCTGCATTGGCGGGGTGAGGAAGATCGTCACCGTCCATGGTGGTTAGGATCATGGCTCCTCCTGAGAACACATGTTTAACCACAAATGGCCCTTCGTAAGTAGGGGTCCATTTGCCCCGGGGATCACTTTGAGGAAGGATGATGCGTTTGATTACCAGGTCCCCAACTTGATACTCTTGCGGTCTGACTTTCTTGTTAAATGCCCTGATCATCCGTTTTTGATACGTCTGACCATGACAGATAGCGGTGAGTCTCTTCTCGTCAATCAGGTTTAATTGATCAAGTCGAGTCTGGATCCAGTCATCTTCATTCAAGTCCGCATCCTTCATTATTCGGAGAGAGGGTATCTGGACTTCAATTGGCAAGACTGCCTCCATGCCATAGACCAAAGAGAAGGGAGTTGCCCCGGTTGATGTCCTTGCTGAGGTACGGTACCCATGAAGAGCGAACGGTAACATCTCGTGCCAATCTTTATAAGTCACCGTCATCTTCTGCACAATTTTCTTGATATTCTTATTAGCTGCCTCTACAGCCCCATTCATCTTCGGCCGGTATGGAGAAGAATTGTGGTGCTGTATCTTGAATTTTTCACAGAGCTCAGTGATCATCTTGTTGTTGAGAT
Organism: Vicia faba; assembly: GCA_948472305.1. NCBI lineage: Eukaryota > Viridiplantae > Streptophyta > Magnoliopsida > Fabales > Fabaceae > Vicia > Vicia faba. The sequence continues at coordinate 341,418 of CATIWC010000775.1, read as the reverse complement.
TGGTACCATTGTCCGTAATGATTCTTTCCGGGACGCCGTACCGACAGATCAGATTATGCCGGATGAAACGTGCCACGACGCTCTTGGTTACTGTGGCGTAGGAAGCTGCCTCAACCCACTTCGTGAAATAATCGATCGCCACCAAGATGAAGCGATGCCCATTGGATGCCGTCGGTCGGATCTCGCCGATCATATCAATCCCCCACATTGCAAAAGGCCAAGGTGCCGTCAGGACGTTCAGAGGAACTGGAGGAATATGTACCTTGTCAGCATAGATTTGGCATTTATGACAAGTTCGAGAGTGTTGGTAACAATCAGCTTCCATTGTGGACCAGAAATATCCTGCCCGAAGGATTTTCTTAGCCATGGTGTGTCCACTGGAATGTGTTCCGAATGTACCTTCATGCAGTTCTATCATGATTTTCTCTGCTTCAGCCTTATCCACACAATGTAGTAGAGTTGAATCATGATTCCGTTTGTAGAGAATGCCGTTGCTGAGGAAGAATTTTGCCGCAAACCTCCTCAGGAATTTCTTGTCATTGACAGATGCACCTTCAGGGTATTCCTGAGCTTCCAAATACCTCTTCACCTCATGATACCAGGGTTTTTTAGTCACCTTTTCAGCCTCAAGTTCGCAGCAGTATGCCGGTTCATCCAACTTCCAGATAATGATCCGGGGAGCCTCATTGTCCCACTTAACTTTGAACATTGAAGACATCGTAGCTAATGCGTCCGCTAGCTGATTCTCCTCTCTTGGGAAGTGCTCAAAAGTTATTTCTTCAAAGTGGGGAAGCAAGGTTGTCACATACTCCTTGTAAGGAATAAGATTTGGGTGTTTCGTATCCCACTCACCTTTGATCTGATTGATCACGAGAGCGGAATCTCCGAAGACACTCAGAAATTTGATCCTTAAGTCGATTGCAGCTTGTAAACCCATGATACATGCTTCATATTCTGCCATGTTGTTGGTGCAGTTGAAACACAATCGGGCGGTGAGTGGAGTATGAGTTCCTTTGGGAGATATGATTACAGCGCCGAAGCCGTTACCCAAAGCATTGGAGGCTCCGTCAAAATGCATAGACCATCGGGACCCTTCCTCAGGTCCTTCATCCGGTCCAGGTACCTCACAGTCAGTTACCACCATGATGTCTTCGTCCGGAAAATCAAAGTTCAATGATTGGTAATCGTCCACAGGTTGGTGTGCCAAATGATCCGCCAGTACACTTCCCTTAATAGCTTTCTGAGTTGTATACTGGATGTCATATTCTGTCAAGATCATTTGCCATCTCGCTATCCTTCCAGACAGAGCAGGCTTTTCAAATATATACTTGATAGGATCCATCTTTGAAATTAATAGAGTAGTGTGAGTCAGCATATACTGTCTCAGCCGGCGAGCAGCCCATACTAGAGCGCAGCAAGTTTTCTCAAGCAGTGAGTAACGAGACTCACAGTCGGTAAACTTTTTGCTCAAGTAATAAATAGCGTGCTCTTTTCGGCCAGACTCGTCATGCTGCCCCAGCACACACCCCATTGAGTTATCAAGTACTGTCAAGTATAATATTAGAGGTCTTCCTTCCACTGGTGGCATAAGAATGGGTGGCTCTTAGAGATATTCCTTTATCCTTTCAAAGGCAGCCTGGCATTCGTCGTTCCAGCGTACTACTTGATCTTTCTTCAGTAATTTGAAGATTGGCTCACAAGTAGCAGTCAGATGTGAGATGAATCGGGCAATGTAATTCAGTCGTCCCAGGAAGCCTCTGACTTCTTTCTCTGTCTTTGGAGTCGGCATCTCTTGTATGGCTTTTACCTTGGCAGGGTCCACCTGAATACCTTTATCACTTACAATGAAACCTAGCAATTTTCCGGATCTTACCCCAAAGGTGCATTTGTTGGGATTCAACCTCAGCTTGTATAACTTGAGTCGGTCAAACAACTTCCTCAGATGGTCAAGGTGCTCCTCCTTAGTTTGAGACCTTGCAATCATGTCATCAACGTATACCTCAATCTCATGATGGATCATGTCATGAAATAAAGCAACCATGGCGCGTTGGTAGGTTGCCCCAGCATTTTTCAACCCGAATGGCATGACCTTATAGCAGAAAGTCCCCCACTGAGTCACAAAGGTAGTCTTTTCCATATCTTCCGGAGCCATCTTGATCTGATTATACCCTGAAAAACCATCCATGAAGGAGAACACCTTGTGTTGAGCAGTATTGTCGACAAGAACGTCGATGTGAGGTAAAGGGAAGTCATCCTTGGAGCTTGCCCTGTTCAAATCCCTGTAGTCGACACACATCCTGACTTTACCGTCCTTCTTCGGTACTGGCACCACATTAGCAACCCATTGAGGGTAAGAAGTTACCGCAAGAAACCCGACATCGAATTGCTTCATAACCTCAGCCTTGATCTTTTCAGACATCTCTGGGCGCATACGGCGGACCTTTTGCTTTACCGGAGGGCACTCTTCCTTGGTTGGCAGGTGATGAACTACAATGTCGGCATCCAAACCAGGCATATCTTCATAGGACCAAGCAAATATCTCCATGTAATCCTGTAGCATCTGGATGAATCGTTGCTTCACGCTGAGCTCTAGATTGGCACCAATCTTGACCTCTTTCCTATCTGTCTCAGTACCCAGGTTAATTGTTTCCACCGGCTCTTCATGTGGTTGAATAGCCCTCTCTTCCTGGAGTAGCAGTCTTGCGAGTTCACCAGGCACTTCGCAATCATCTTCACCTTCGTCCTCGGCCAAGTTGATCGGATTCTCGAAGTCATAACTGGCGGTAGCAGAGCTGTTACCAGTGAGATCCAGAGTGGATTGAAACCTGTATAAGTGAGTGTGTGTAAATATAGCTGTTTTGCAATATATATAACACAGAAAGAAAAAGGAGCATAAGATTTGAAATGCAACAAACGTCCAATGTTTTGATTGATGATATATGGAAATGTCATACAAAAAGCCCTCACAAATGGAGCTACGATGCCCCGGGTAGGACACCGAGCCAATAAAAGTTTTAACACATTGTTTGTTACAAATTGGAAATCAAAAGAAATTAATTACTGCGTGATAAATGTGATAGGTGTAAAATCCTTTGTCGTCCAGTTGCTTGGTCCGTTGCTGGTAGTCGGGTAGATCCAACTGTCAAACTCTGCTTCCTCCACATCCTCCTCGATAGCATTCACCCTTGGGTTGGAGATAAACACCGGAGCCTTTCTGATCTTTTCCTTGCGCACAACCCTCTGAGCCTCTGCGGTAAAGCCCAGCCCAAACTTGTCATTCTTTTAAGTGAAGTCAGGAAGCTGACCCCAGTTTGCACAATTGCCTTTCTTGATTACAGCCCGGGCATCCTTCAAGGATGCCATCTTCAACGGAAAGTCTTCTTCAACTACTGCCTCAGCCGATGCCAACACGGGAGGTACTTCCTCAAAATGCTGAAAGGGGGTTTCAATAAACTCCCCGTCCATCTCGATATATCGGAATGAATTCAAGTGACTCACCATGTATTCCTCCTCACCCTGCACAGTAACAATCTTCCCTTTGACAGGGTATTTGAGCTTTTGGTGTAAAGTGGAAGTTACTGCCCCAGCTTTGTGAATCCAGGGTCGACCCAACAAGCAGGAGTAAGATGGGCGAATATCCATTACATAGAACGTTGAGTCGAAAACTTGGGAACCCACACGAATAGGGATGTCTACCTCACCGTGCACCATCCTCTTAGAACCGTCGAAGGCTCTAACAATGATGTTACTAGGTCTCAGCTCCAAACCCTCACAATCCAGACGATCCAATGCTTTCTTGGGCAAAACATTCAGGGAAGAACCGGTATCCACTAACACGTGTGCGAGAGTAGTGCCCCTGCATTCTATGGAAACATGCAGGGCATCATTGTGATTTTTCCCTTTGGCGGTAAGATCTGCATCTGAGAAACCCAAGCCATTGTCAGCTGTCAAATTAGCCACACAGTCGGTGAATTGATCCGCAGAGGTCTCTTGCGGCACATGGGCCGTTTTCAGAAATGAAATCAGGGCTTTTGCATGGGCCTCTGAGCATAACAGCAATGATAGCATAGAGATTTTGGAGGGAGTATGCCCCAACTGTTCAACAATGTTAAAGTCACTTTTTCTGATAATTTTAAGAATTTCCTCCATTTCTTGTTGGGAGGCTTCCACAGCAGTCTTCTTTTTTGGTGCCTCCGTCCTGGCAGGCAAATCGGTAGCAATTTCTTTGCCACGAGTATCAGAAGACTCGGCGGCAGTAATAGACACAGGAACTTGAACACGCACACTTGCGGGTGTGATGGTGAGAGGTTTTCGGATAACTGGCGGTGCAATGTCAGGCGAGAAGAGCCTGCCACTGCGGGTAATCTTGGCGGGACCAGTGATGTTACTGATACTGGTATTGGTGTTGAACTCATGCTTCACCCCAAGCACATACACGTCGGCTCCATAATGCCATGGAACAGCTTTATCAGACTCATACGGGAGAGGCCCCGGGACAGTAATAGTAATGGGTGCAACAGACATAACTTGGACTGATTTCTTTACGGGAGCTTTGGCAGGATTGTAGATTGTGACAACAGATATTTCTTCAACATAAACCGACGGAACATCAGTTTTCTTGAATAGAATTTCCTTGCTATCCATCAGGCTTTGGATGCCTGACTTCAGCAGTGGACAACCGGTAGGGATAACAGCACACAGGAGGCAACCCTTACTACAACCCGGAAATAAACCGGCTAGTAGTAAGTTCCTCTTAACAGTCAAAAGAGGGGTAACAACTTCATTCACCGAAACAGCATACAATTCTTCCTCAATGGCATTTACCCTATGCTGGGGCATAGGAGCAGTTACAACATTTGGTCTCTCAGGCGCTTCAAACTGAATTTCCTTCGCGTCGATAAGATCTTGCACTTTGTTTCTCAAGGCCCAGCAATCATCAGTAGTGTGCCCGGGACTATCAGAATGATAAGCACACCGGGCATTCGGGTTATACTTTGGAGACGCAGTGTTGACGATCTTAGGAGCTTCTTTGGTGGTCACCAAATTGGTGGATAGCAGTTGAGGTAAAATTTGAGATAAGGTCATACTCAGCCGAGTATACTGCCTCTTGGGCCTTTCACTTCTTTGTTGATTGTACTGCTGAGGAGCAGCAACAGGTTTTGAAATGACCAGAGCATTGACGGCTTGACGACTTTCTGGCTTGACTTGTCTTCTAGGACCATAGACGGCACTTGCTTCTTTCTTAAAAGGCCTCTTCTCAGTACTTGTGGATGAAGCCTTCTGAATCTTTCCTGACTTGATGCCAGCTTCTATTCTCTCGCCCGTTAAGATCAAATCAGTAAACCCCGCGGAAGAGTTACCAATCAGATGATTGAAAAAAGGCCCAGATAGGGTCCCTAGAAACATATCAACAAGCTCACGATCGGTTAAAGGAGGCTGCACCCTGCCAGCCAAATCCCTCCATTTTTGTGCGTATTCTTTGAATCCCTCACTTGTTCCTAGTGACATACCCTGAAGTTGGGTACGAGTAGGAGCAAGATCAGAATTATATTGGTATTGTTTGTAAAAAGCGGTGGCCAAATCTTCCCAATTCCGGACACTGGTTCCTTCTAGCTGATAAAACCATTCCAACTGAGCTCCCGAAAGGCTGTCTTGAAAGAAGTGAACCCAGAGGTTTTTATCTGCCGTATAGGGTTGGATCTTTCTCACGTAGGACCTAAGATGCATTTTGGGACAGGACAACCCATCATACCTCACGAACACTGGAACTTTGAATTTTGGGGGAATCACAATCCCGACAACCAAACCCAAGTCTTCAAAATCCAAACCCGGTACTCTTTGTAATTCCATGGCGGCTAATCTGTCTTCTAACCCTTTGTATTTATCATCAGCTGGAGGGTATTGCTGATCAGTATAATCTTCATCCTCTTCGACCTCTTCTTCTTCCGCATCAGACTCGGAAGGTACCGCCGGTCCACCTCCTTTACTGGTTCCTTCATCAGAAGTAGGAGGAAATTCAAGCACTCTCTGAGCTTCTCCGTCAAATCTTCTCCCCAAAGTAGCCACTCCGAGTCTCTTTTTCTTCTTATTCACTGGGTCCTTATTCCCCAGCAAGGTCTTGAGATCCTCCTGACCTTTAGCCAAGGTTGTCAGGAGTTGCTGGAACTGTGCATTCTGAGCTTGTAGGTCTTTGACTGTTTGCTCGAGATCCATCCTACTGAAATAAACAGCAGACAGATAAGGAAACCTGGAATGAGACCTGCTTATGCACATGATGAATGGTATGCTTATGTATGCAATGCATTCAAGGATTTAGGACATTCAAAATTGTTTTAGACAAAGAAGAACGCACGTTATATTAATAAGAAGAAATTTGTCAGTACATAAATGCCCTATGGGCCAAATATTACAAAATAAACTTCTTAAGGCAGAAAGACATTGCGCATCCTCTTTGGCGCGATGTAGGTATTGAGGGCCTCTTGTTCGTGGAGTCGGCGGGTAAGCTCTAGAACCTTCTTCTCACTGGCGTAGAAGCTAGCTTCAAAAGTGTTCCGTTCCTCCTTGAGCTGAATCCAACTTTTCTGCATTTCCTCCCACGATGTAGGCATGTCTGGATGTAGGATGGTGTAGGGAACCTCTCCTTCATTGACGGGCTCTTTAATCACTGGGAGTACATGAGAATAAGGCATCATTAGACTTTGGGCTCGGGCTCGTACCCACTTGAGATAGGGCTCAAGAGGGATGGAGTTCTTGTGTCCCAGAGTCTTGCTATCAACCTTGTTGAGTTTTCCCCAAGCTCTGATGAATCTTTGGCGAAGTCCTTGCGCATCGTCGTCGAAGTCAAAAACTAGGCTAGGAATCAACATATCATGAGGGCCATCCCTCCGTGCATATCCAAATTGCCTCAAAGCTAGGCAAGGGTTGTAGGTGATACCCCCTCTAATTCCAAGTAAAGGAACATTAGGAAATTCTCCGCAACGATCGACAATGATGACATTTTCTCTGGACCGAGAACACCAATGCACACCAGAATGAGTAAGAGTCATCAATCGTTGGGACCACCTTGTACCTTGGTCATTCTTTAAGATAGATTGTGGAAGGTGCGAAATAAACCACCTTGCGAGGATAGGAGTACAACACATGAGAACACCCCTCTTTCTCATTGTTCGTGTGTAAAATGAGTGAAGGATGTACCCAAGCAATGTTGGTATTGGATTTCTGGACAAGAAGATTTTGACAGCGTTGACATCTATCAATTAGTCAGGATTTGGGAACAAGACCAACCCATAGATAAGGAGTGCCACAATCTCTTCAAAGGCTTGTAGGTCCAATGAGTTCCAACATTCTTGTGCCTTCTCAAACAAGAATTTTGCTAAGAATCCTTTGACGCCGCTTCTGGTTTCCCAATGCCCCTTGATGTCGGATGGTTGTAGGTGTAATGCTCGAGCAACATCTTCCGGCTTTGGTTCCTTTTCCGTACCGTTGAAGGGTAGTTGATTAAGGATAGGAATTCTCAGGAGTTGAGAAAACTCCGCCAAAGTGGGTACCAACTGATAATCAGGGATAGTGAAACAGTGGTGAAGAGGGTCAAAGAACTGGAATAGCACTTTCATCATGTCTTCTTCAATGTTGGTGTTGACTAGGCTGAGCAGTCTACCATGTCTTTCACTGAAGGATGAGTTTTCCGGAATTCTTGAGGTGAGCTCCTTGAGTTGAGGAGAGATTCTCACAAGGTTGACTTGAATGGTATTTCTGCGAGGAATTTCCATGTCCTACAAAACAAGAACAAAGATGAAGATCCAAAACCCTTGAAATGGTTAGAGAATGCATATGATGCTTCATGATGTTTATGATGTATGCACAAAACATATGTACAAGCAAATCACACCAAACCCTAGTTTCAGGCTTGCATGGGGTTTCATAGGTAAGTACCCTCTTGAGTGTAGTTGGCTTAAAAACCTGTCCTATAAATAGTAACCGGGTTCTAAGGAGCTCAATATCACTGGATTATTTTCATTGTTCATTGTTTTGGCTTAGCCACTTAACTAGCGACCAAAATATTCCAAGAAAACAACCCTCAATGAGTGTAGCATCGAGTATCTACCAACTTCGGACTGCACCAAAGCCGGTCATCTCACTACCCCTAATAAAAGGCCAAGATGGTCAAGTAAGGTTCTAGGTCATTAGTGCTTAGTGACATCACTCAGTGGCCCCGTACTCTCCTTGATTGAACTCAAGGGTTACCGGTACTCACAAATATGTCGCACTAATATAGCTATTGCTTAGACCGTGTCGGTATACCCCGCACAGTTTCCACAACGTATTGCTATCTATGAATGTTTCCCAAAATCCGGGTGTAGGATTGCAAACCCAAACAATAGAGCCAAGATATAAAGCAAACAAGTCAAACATATAGTCATGCAAGAGGGTGATCTAAGCCCTAAGGTTACTCCACTTTTAAATATCCCCAGCAGAGTCGCCAGTTCTATGATACGGTGGGAGAACTGACTATGGTTTTGCGTTTGTTTTCGCAAATGTTTCGGTTGAGTAAGAGTCACCACCGACTTTTTATTTTATCCTAAGGAAAGGTTAAAAAGCACAGCAAAAACCTTTGAGATGTTTTCTTGGGTTCGGGGAGTAGATTATAGAAAGGGAAGGTATTAGCACCCTTTCTATCCATGGTTATCCATGGGCTCTTAGTTACTTGCTTAGATCACTTGCCTTTTGTTTTCAATTGTTTGAAATGGTGCTTGTGTGTGTGGGTTTGAAAATGTTTTGAAAAGAAGCCAATGTGGTGGCAACCTTTGTAATGATCCATGTGGGGATGTATACAAAGATGTATGTCTTTTGAAAAGGTTTTCATTTGTTTTTTTGAAAATTTGTTTTGAAAGTGTTGTGAGGTGTGTTTTAGAAAATAGGAAAGTGTTTTGTTTTTTGCAAGTTTGATTCAAGTAACTAAGAGTTTATCTACTCCTAAATTTCTCAAAGACTATTGCTATGTTTTAACCCTTTTCATAAGTTTGTTCCACCATTGTATTTGGTGGACAATCTCATGTTAGGATGTGAAAGGGACGGGCGCGGGTCATCGTTTGGACCATAATTGCAATGGTGCCAAGTATCTTTGGGCATTTTCTTTAAGGGACTTGATCATTTTGTTTTGGCAATATTTTGAAAATGTTATCGAGGGACTATGATCATTTGATTTGTTTGTTTTTCCCAAAGAGACCTAACATGCAATATGGCCCATTTATTTGAAGGCAACAAAGTGGAATACCCTAGGGGGTGCAAGTGTGATTTGTGTGTCCATTTTCATGCTTGTTTGTCTTGAGATTAGGTCATAACTATTTTGTTCGTTTTATTCGCATATAAACCCTAATTCTAGCATTATATATTTAGAAAGCGATAAAGTGCGAAATTTAAACTCCTACGCTATTACAACACAATAATATAGGGAGGGGGGGTACAATGTTTCAAATGGGGATTTTGACAAGGAATTTAAACCTAAAACTATTACATCAATTTTGAATTTATACAATTTAATTAATGTACAATAATTAAATAAAAGTGGAATAAAAATATGCAAGATGCAAAAAAATGTTTTGTATATGTATGAAAAAAAGTATTATTTATGTAAAATAAAAAAAGAAAATAAAAAGATATTATTTTTGGAGTATTTTTAAATTTAGGGCAAAACCCTAATTTTCATTAAATGAAATGTATTATTATTGATATATACAATATTTTATCATTTATACACAAAAATAAAATAAGAAAAGAAATGTATTTGTAAAAAATGATTTTTTAGTGTTTAATATTAATAAAATAAAATATGTATATTTTAGTATTTTATTCTAAGTATATTAATAAATATATATATTTATGTATTAAGTTCTAAATATGTATTATATATATATATAAATAATAATAATTTTTAATATATAAAAAAAAAGGTATTTTTTATGTAAAATATTTTCAGAGGGTATAATAAAATAAAAATGAAAATAAAAGTATTTCTACCTATTTCTCAATATTTTAATGAAATGTATATATTTATTTATCTAAGTATTAATCAAAAGAAAATCATATAAATACCTAATAAATTAAAAAATGGTGAGAAAAAATATTTTTATATTTTTTATGTCATGAGAAAAAATAAACAAAGTCAATCAAAAAAGAAAAAGGTCAAAAAGTCAAAGAAATAAGCAAATGGGCCTTGGGGGTGTGAAAGCAAAAGAGTGGTGCAAATAAGAAAAGTATTCCAGGCCCAGCCCAGAACCAGTCATCTTCAACCTCTGAACAACATCACTCACGCGTTTTCTATCTCTTGATTCCTGGACTTTCAAGCAAAACTCATAACATGAAAAGTGTAGAGCATGAGAAGACGAATTCAACCATGTAAAGAACTTGACTTAACTCTCTAAGATGAGGGAGAATTTCTTCTCCCCCAATTTCTGACCTAACTTTTATGCCATGTTCAGACTCAAATTTCTTGCAGCACACATGACATAAATGAAATCTAACTATATGGGCATGTTCAGGGCTATGATTGTGACATATTTTCTTCACAAACCTAAAGGTAACAATGCCTAATAAGAGAGATAGAACTTCATGAAGATACCTGTTCAGTTGGAATCGTGCTTTGCAATGGAGGAGTTTTCAGAGCAAGATGATGATTTGTATAGCTTCCTTGAAGTGTAAGGATGCTATTCCAAGTTCTACTTTGTCTTGAAACTCCCTGAATCGTGCTAGAGAACTTCAACTGCAAAACAGAAAAAACAAAAATGGTGAAGTGGCTTAGAGGTGTTACAGATAGTGCTTTTGCTTTTGGTTAGCTTGCATAGATGGTATGGAAGGTGTGTGAACTGGTTTGGGCAAGAGAGCTCAAGAGAAATGAGAGATAGCACTCAAACTGCAGGGCCTGCCCTGTTTTTGCAGTTTGAGAGTGATTCTGAGATGGAGGGTGTTTTGAAGGCTAAGGTCTCGTGTATTAGTTTGGTTATGTTGTGTGAAATGTGTTTGATAACTTTGTCTAAGTGTTCTTGAGCTGATATGGAAGTTGGTATGTGTTATGGCACTTTTCTTCACTCTTAAGCAAACAAAGGCAACTTGTGTTTCTAGGTCAGTAGAGGACCCCTAATCCTGCTGCAAAGCTTCTCTTGATCAGAGTAATTTGTTCATAATCTTGTGCCAATCAGATTTGCAATGTACTTGTTGGATTTTCAATTTAACATAAAGTGTGACTTTTCAAAAATGGCTATTTTGCTTTATCTAAAAATGGATTAAACCTTCATACAATGCTTTAGCTCAAAGAACATGGTCTTGGTACAAAGAATATGCATTAAATTATTGAGTGTAACTTGGTTTAAGGACCTGTAATCTAGCCTAAAGCATGCTGAGTTCAAATTGCAAGGTTATGGACATGTAACTTGGTCATGAACAAAGTGAGTTTTTGCCATATTGTGAAATTCGATTCTCCCTAACCATGAGGTTGTTTGAGAAGTTCTTGGACATTTTGGAAAGCTTGGAATGTGTACTACAATCCATATTTGAAATTCAATTTGAAATTCCAAGTGGAAGTGTATGGAAAATGGCCTTGAAGTGGGGTAGAAAACCTTGTCAAAATAGGTCAAAAATTCACTAAGTTAAGAATGGTTTAGTGCCCTTATTCAAAAATTTGTAACTTGAGATACAAGCTTCAAATGAGAAAACTTTGTGAATAAAAGTTGTAGATTATGCAACAAGCTACAACATTCATGTTTTGACTTTTGTTTGAATCCAAATGAATCATGGTGAAAAAGTGGGGCAAAGTTGGGAAAAAATTAGGGTTTTCCATAACTTAGAAAAATTCTAAGTTATGAAAAATTCCATTTTAAACCCTAATTTGCATTTCTTGGTTTCTTTGTGAACAAGTTTCATGATTTGGCATGTTTTGATGAAAAATGAATCTTGACTCTTGATTTTGACCAAAAAGTCAAAGTTTGACTTTTCAGTGTACAGTCAAAATTGATCAATTGACTGGGAAATTCAACTGTCAATCTTGTGTAATTGGGATCTTTTGAGCTTGTTGAGAATGTCAAGACAATTCCATGGGGTCCTTGAGTCCATATGTGAGCTTGGTTTGCCATTGGCTAGGTCAAACAGTCAAAAATTGCCTTTGTACAATCAAAACCCTAAAAATGACCATTTTGCCCTTTTGGTGATCTGATCAAATTTCTTGTGGAATTGTGATCCAAACTTGATCAAATGGTCCACATGAGTTCATAATGTTGATGTGGGTCAATTTTCATGAGATTTGACTGTCAATTGGCCACAATTGACTTTTTCCCCAATACAGTTGATTTCTAGGTCATCTGTCCAATTGACTGGGCAAAACTTGGCATCAAGACTTGAAACTTGGTATGGATAAACTTGGGAGTCCAATATGAAGCATGAAAGTCATCTTAGGCATTTTAGGTCAAAACATCTTTGTGCAAACACAAACCCTAATTTGGGTCCACCAGTGCAAGGAGAAATCTTGAGCAGAGGAAACCCTAATTGGATCTTGATCTTCAAAGGTCTGGTGATGAGAAAATGTTGAGGAAATGGGAGGGCAAATTTTGGGGTACAACAGTTGCCCCTGTTCAATCTTCTTGAACCTGAAGAGTTAGATTGGCAGGTTTGCCTTTCGTGACTCGAGGGTAAAAGGAGATTGGACACTAGAGTGCCCAGAAATTTTGCACTCGCATGTTGGAGTCTCAACAGTGTGATGTCGGGAATAGGCTTATAGATGCCATCTGAAGATGTGGTGGATAGGGAGATGGGCTTATAGATGCCATCTGAAGATGTGACAGAACCTTGTCGGGAATGGGCTTATGGATGCCATTTGGAAGTGTTGATCGCATAAGAGATTCCTTAGCGAGAACTTGTGTATTTGAGAAAGACAGATGTTTTCCTGGCTCGTTACAGGTGTTTGATCTTCAATCTCTTTACGCAGACATGCCCTGACTAGATACAGGTGTCGAGTCTACAAACGGTTGCTCACAGATGTGCCCTGGCTAGATACAGGAATCGAATCCGGGAATAGTCGTCAATAGATATGCCCTGGCTGGATATAGGAGTCGAGTCTGGAAATGTGGTCAACAGATATGCCCTGGCTGGATACATGAATTGAATCTTCGAACTCTTCAGACGTGCCCTGGCTAGATACAGGAATCAAGTCTGGAAATGTTGTCAACAGATATGCCCTGGCTGGATACAGGAATCGAATCTTCGAACTCTTCAGACGTGCCCTGGCTAGATACAGGAATCGAGTCTGGAAATGTTGTCAACAGATATGCCCTGGCTGGATACAGGAATCGAATCTTCGAACTCTTCAGACGTGCCCTGGCTAGATACAGGAATCGAGTCTAGAAATGTTGTAGTTGATAGATGTGCCCTGGCTGGATACAGGAATCGAATCTTCGAACTCTTCAGACGTGCCCTGGTTAAATACAGGAATCGAGTCTGGAAACTGATCACTCTCAGATGTGCCCTGGCTAGATACAGGTATCGATTCTGGAATTGTGACAGTTGAAGGTAGTTGTCTTTGGGACTGTCTTTTTCCCTGAAAAGGCAAAACATAAGTTGTATGCAATGTCATGATGTATGATATGCATGATGTTATGATGTTCAACATGATATAGTGTTGTAATGCATTTTATCACGTATGTAAGCAAGATGTATGAAAATGTGAAATGTTTATGAATGTAATTTCGTCTTAGGAAAATAAATCCTTGACGACCGGCCAGTAAGTTGCTCTGTGGAAGAGATACTTTGCCGAAGTTTTGATGGGAGTCCTGCTGAGGACTTTGATGATGGATTCCGCTGGAGATAATGACGATAAACTCCGCTGGGGATAACCAAATACAAACTCCTGCCGGGGACTGAAAGAACCTTACCGAGGGCGATCTTCCATGGCAATTAGCTGAGGATAACCCAGTTATAAGCCCTTGTGAGGAATAACTCTGAATAAAGTTCGGGAGAGACGTCCGTATTCTGCAGGGAACAAGCTTCCAGAATCTACCGGGGATAAGCTTTTAGACCTGCCGGGGAAAGTTGGTGACTTCACTGGGGAAAGTATTGCTGAATCTCGCCTTACTCTGCGGGGAGCTGAGGTCGTTTGGTCACATCTTCAGTCGAATCTACCTTGGTACCTTGGCGGACAAAGCAACCAGACTGCATCAGACAATTTCACATTGCCCCTGTTTTTGATGTCACCTGTAATGAATCTTCCGTTTTATGTGCAAATATTTATGAATCAGCAATTTAATGTCAAATGCATATATCAAAATGAACATTGGACGTTCTTCGCAAGACAAAACAGAAAAAGGAAAAAACAATGGCAATTTGTATGGACAAGTGAATTTGTATTGATTTGAATTTTGCCTGTGAATAGGCGTTTTTTGTACAAGAGGCTGACATCCTAGTAAGAGAATGCCGCCGAATTAATCACAGATTTGACAATTTTGAAAACAAAACAGCTATGTGAACAATCCTACTGGGTTCCAACTCTGCTATCGCCTTTATGTCTTCAAGGGTCTCATCGCTTTGCTGCCGAGTTGAAGATGAAGCTGATTGGTCGATGCCGAAGTCTGAGCCAGATAGTTGATGCTGAATTCCGGATGCGAAGTGATCCAATGAGACATAGTGTTACGCTTCATCCCTAACTTTTGCCTGGACCGCCCTTTCGGGTTTTCAGTCCACCGGGATACCCATTTTTGCCCAAGCCGCCTTTTCAGGTTTTCGACTTGCCGGGTGTACAGATTTTTTCATTTCATCCCTTATTTTTGCCCGAACCCTTTTGGTTCGCCGGGAAGCCCTAATTTTTGCCTAGGTATGTCAACCTAGCGGGTCTTTTATTCATGCGTAGTATTTTTTCACTATGTCTGCATTGGCGGGGTGAGGAAGATCGTCACCGTCCATGGTGGTTAGGATCATGGCTCCTCCTGAGAACACATGTTTAACCACAAATGGCCCTTCGTAAGTAGGGGTCCATTTGCCCCGGGGATCACTTTGAGGAAGGATGATGCGTTTGATTACCAGGTCCCCAACTTGATACTCGTGCGGTCTGACTTTCTTGTTAAATGCCCTGATCATCCGTTTTTGATACGTCTGACCATGACAGATAGCGGTGAGTCTCTTCTCGTCAATCAGGTTTAATTGATCAAGTCGAGTCTGGATCCAGTCATCTTCATTCAAGTCCGCATCCTTCATTATTCGGAGAGAGGGTATCTGGACTTCAATTGGCAAGACTGCCTCCATGCCATAGACCAAAGAGAAGGGAGTTGCCCCGGTTGATGTCCTTGCTGAGGTACGGTACCCATGAAGAGCGAACGGTAACATCTCGTGCCAATCTTTATAAGTCACCGTCATCTTCTGCACAATTTTCTTGATATTCTTATTGGCTGCCTCTACAGCCCCATTCATCTTCGGCCGGTATGGAGAAGAATTGTGGTGCTGTATCTTGAATTGTTCACAGAGCTCAGTGATCATCTTGTTGTTGAGATTGGTACCATTGTCCGTAATGATTCTTTCCGGGACGCCGTACCGACAGATCAGATTATGCCGGATGAAACGTGCCACGACGCTCTTGGTTACTGTGGCGTAGGAAGCTGCCTCAACCCACTTCGTGAAATAATCGATCGCCACCAAGATGAAGTGATGCCCATTGGATGCCGTCGGTCGGATCTCGCCGATCATATCAATCCCCCACATTGCAAAAGGCCAAGGTGCCGTCAGGACGTTCAGAGGAACTGGAGGAATATGTACCTTGTCAGCATAGATTTGGCATTTATGACAAGTTCGAGAGTGTTGGTAACAATCAGCTTCCATTGTGGACCAGAAATATCCTGCCCGAAGGATTTTCTTAGCCATGGTGTGTCCACTGGAATGTGTTCCGAATGTACCTTCATGCAGTTCTATCATGATTTTCTCTGCTTCAGCGTTATCCACACAACGTAGTAGAGTTGAATCATGATTCCGTTTGTAGAGAATGCCGTTGCTGAGGAAGAATTTTGCCGCAAACCTCCTCATGAATTTCTTGTCATTGACAGATGCACCTTCAGGGTATTCCTGAGCTTCCAAATACCTCTTCACCTCATGATACCAGGGTTTTTTAGTCACCTTTTCAGCCTCAAGTTCGCAGCAGTATGCCGGTTCATCCAACTTCCAGATAATGATCCGGGGAGCCTCATTGTCCCACTTAACTTTGAACATTGAATACATCGTAGCTAATGCGTCCGCTAGCTGATTCTCCTCTCTTGGGAAGTGCTCAAAAGTTATTTCTTCAAAGTGGGGAAGCAAGGTTGTCACATACTCCTTGTAAGGAATAAGATTTGGGTGTTTCGTATCCCACTCGCCTTTGATCTGATTGATCACGAGAGCGGAATCTCCGAAGACACTCAGAAATTTGATCCTTAAGTCGATTGCAGCTTGTAAACCCATGATACATGCTTCATATTCTGCCATGTTGTTGGTGCAGTTGAAACACAATCGGGCGGTGAGTGGAGTATGAGTTCCTTTGGGAGATATGATTACAGCGCCGACGCCGTTACCCAAAGCATTGGAGGCTCCGTCAAAATGCATAGACCATCGAGACCCTTCCTCAGGTCCTTCATCCGGTCCAGGTACCTCACAGTCAGTTACCACCATGATGTCTTCGTCCGGAAAATCAAAGTTCAATGATTGGTAATCGTCCACAGGTTGGTGTGCCAAATGATCCGCCAGTACACTTCCCTTAATAGCTTTCTGAGTTATATACTGGATGTCATATTCTGTCAAGATCATTTGCCATCTCGCTATCCTTCCAGACAGAGCAAGCTTTTCAAATATATACTTGATAGGATCCATCTTTGAAATTAATAGAGTAGTGTGAGTCAGCATATACTGTCTCAGCCGGCGAGCAGCCCATACTAGAGCGCAACAAGTTTTCTTAAGCAGTGAGTAACGAGACTCACAGTCGGTAAACTTTTTGCTCAAGTAATAAATAGCGTGCTCTTTTCGGCCAGACTCGTCATGCTGCCCCAGCACACACCCCATTGAGTTATCAAGTACTGTCAAGTATAATATTAGAGGTCTTCCTTCCACTGGTTGCATAAGAATGGGTGGCTCTTGGAGATATTCCTTTATCCTTTCAAAGGCAGCCTGGCATTCATCGTTCCAGCGTACTACTTGATCTTTCTTCAGTAATTTGAAGATTGGCTCACAAGTAGCAGTCAGATGTGAGATGAATCGGGCAATGTAATTCAGTCGTCCCAGGAAGCCTCTGACTTCTTTCTCTGTCTTTGGAGTCGGCATCTCTTGTATGGCTTTTACCTTGGCAGGGTCCACCTGAATACCTTTATCACTTACAATGAAACCTAGCAATTTTCCGGATCTTACCCCAAAGGTGCATTTGTTGGGATTCAACCTCAGCTTGTATAACTTGAGTCGGTCAAACAACTTCCTCAGATGGTCAAGGTGCTCCTCCTCAGTTTGAGACCTTGCAATCATGTCATCAACGTATACCTCAATCTCATGATGGATCATGTCATGAAATAAAGCAACCATGGCGCGTTGGTAGGTTGCCCCAACATTTTTCAACCCGAATGGCATGACCTTATAGCAGAAAGTCCCCCACTGAGTCACAAAGGTAGTCTTTTCCATATCTTCCGGAGCCATCTTGATCTGATTATACCCTGAAAAACCATCCATGAAGGAGAACACCTTGTGTTGAGCAGTATTGTCGACAAGAACGTCGATGTGAGGTAAGGGGAAGTCATCCTTGGGGCTTGCCCTGTTCAAATCCCTGTAGTCGACACACATCCTGACTTTACCGTCCTTCTTCGGTACTGGCACCACATTAGCAACCCATTGAGGGTAAGAAGTTACCGCAAGAAACCCGACATCGAATTGCTTCATAACCTCAGCCTTGATCTTTTCAGACATCTCTGGGCGCATACGGCGGACCTTTTGCTTTACCGGAGGGCAGTCTTCCTTGGTTGGCAGGTGATGAACTACAATGTCGGCATCCAAACCAGGCATATCTTCATAGGAACAAGAAAATATCTCCATGTAATCCTGTAGCATCTGGATCAATCGTTGCTTCACGCTGAGCTCTAGATTGGCACCAATCTTGACCTCTTTCCTATCTGTCTCAGTACCCAGGTTAATTGTTTCCACCGACTCTTCATGTGGTTGAATAGCCCTCTCTTCCTGGAGTAGCAGTCTTGCGAGTTCACCAGGAACTTCACAATCATCTTCACCTTCGTCCTCGGCCAAGTTGATCGGATTCTCGAAGTCATAACTGGCGGTAGCAGAGCTGTTACCAGTGAGATCCAGAGTGGATTGAAACCTGTATAAGTGAGTGTGTGTAAATATAGCTGTTTTGCAATATATATAACACAGAAAGAAAAAGGAGCATAAGATTTGAAATGCAACAAACGTCCAATGTTTTGATTGATGATATATGGAAATGTCATACAAAAAGCCCTCACAAATGGAGCTACGATGCCCCGGGTAGGACACCGAGCCAATAAAAGTTTTAACACATTGTTTGTTACAAATTGGAAATCAAAAGAAATTAATTACTGCGTGATAAATGTGATAGGTGTAAAATCCTTTGCCGTCCAGTTGCTTGGTCCGTTGCTGGTAGTCGGGTAGATCCAACTGTCAAACTCTGCTTCCTCCACATCCTCCTCGATAGCATTCACCCTTGGGTTGGAGATAAACACCGGAGCCTTTCTGATCTTTTCCTTGCGCACAGCCCTCTGAGCCTCTGCGGTAAAGCCCAGCCCAAACTTGTCATTCTTTTGAGTGAAGTCAGGAAGTTGACCCCAGTTTGCACAATTGCCTTTCTTGATTACAGCCCGGGCATCCTTCAAGGATGCCATCTTCAACGGAAAGTCTTCTTCAACTACTGCCTCAGCCGATGCCAACACGGGAGGTACTTCCTCAAAATGCTGAAAGGGGGTTTCAATAAACTCCCCGTCCATCTCGATATATCGGAATGAATTCAAGTGACTCACCATGTATTCCTCCTCACCCTGCACAGTAACAATCTTCCCTTTGACAGGGTATTTGAGCTTTTGGTGTAAAGTGGAAGTTACTGCCCCAGCTTTGTGAATCCAGGGTCGACCCAACAAGCAGGAGTAAGATGGGCGAATATCCATTACATAGAACGTTGAGTCGAAAACTTGGGAACCCACACGAATAGGGATGTCTACCTCACCGTGCACCATCCTCTTAGAACCGTCGAAGGCTCTAACAATGATGTTACTAGGTCTCAGCTCCAAACCCTCACAATCCAGACGATCCAATGCTTTCTTGGGCAAAACATTCAGGGAAGAACCGGTATCCACTAACACGTGTGCGAGAGTAGTGCCCCTGCATTCTATGGAAACATGCAGGGCATCATTGTGATTTTTCCCTTTGGCGGTAAGATCTGCATCTGAGAAACCCAAGCCATTGTCAGCTGTCAAATTAGCCACACAGTCGGTGAATTGATCCGCAGAGGTCTCTTGCGGCACATGGGCCGTTTTCAGAAATGAAATCAGGGCTTTTGCATGGGCCTCTGAGCATAACAGCAATGATAGCATAGAGATTTTGGAGGGAGTATGCCCCAACTGTTCAACAATGTTAAAGTCACTTTTTCTGATAATTTTAAGAATTTCCTCCATTTCTTGTTGGGAGGCTTCCACAGCAGTCTTCTTTTTTGGTGCCTCCGTCCTGGCAGGCAAATCGGTATCAATTTCTTTGCCACGAGTATCAGAAGACTCGGCGGCAGTAGTAGACACAGGAACTTGAACATGCACACTTGCGGGTGTGATGGTGAGAGGTTTTCGGATAACTGGCGGTGCAATGTCAGGCGAGAAGAGCCTGCCACTGCGGGTAATCTTGGCGGGACCAGTGATGTTACTGATACTGGTATTGGTGTTGAACTCCTGCTTCACCCCAAGCACATACACGTCGGCTCCATAATGCCATGGAACAGCTTTATCAGACTCATACGGGAGAGGCCCCGGGACAGTAATAGTAATGGGTGCAACAGACATAACTTGGACTGGTTTCTTTACGGGAGCTTTGGCAGGATTGTAGATTGTGACAACAAATATTTCTTCAACATAAACCGACGGAACATCAGTTTTCTTGAATAGAATTTCCTTGCTATCCATCAGGCTTTGGATGCCTGACTTCAGCAGTGGACAACCGGTAGGGATAACAGCACACAGGAGGCAACCCTTACTACAACCCGGAAATAAACCGGCTAGTAGTAAGTTCCTCTTAACAGTCAAAAGAGGGGTAACAACTTCATTCACCGAAACAGCATACAATTCTTCCTCAATGGCATTTACCCTATGCTGGGGCATAGGAGCAGTTACAACATTTGGTCTCTCAGGCGCTTCAAACTGAATTTCCTTCGCGTCGATAAGATCTTGCACTTTGTTTCTCAAAGCCCAGCAATCATCAGTAGTGTGCCCGGGACTATCAGAATGATAAGCACACCGGGCATTCGGGTTATACTTTGGAGACGCAGTGTTGACGATCTTAGGAGCTTCTTTGGTGGTCACCAAATTGGTGGATAGCAGTTGAGGTAAAATTTGAGATAAGGTCATACTCATCCGAGTATACTGCCTCTTGGGCCTTTCACTTCTTTGTTGATTGTACTGCTGAGGAGCAGCAACAGGTTTTGAAATGACCAGAGCATTGACGGCTTGACGACTTTCTGGCTTGACTTGTCTTCTAGGACCATAGACGGCACTTGCTTCTTTCTTAAAAGGCCTCTTCTCAGTACTTGTGGAGGCAGCCTTCTGAATCTTTCCTGACTTGATGCCAGCTTCTATTCTCTCGCCCGTTAAGATCAAATCAGTAAACCCCGCGGAAGAGTTACCAATCAGATGATTGAAAAAAGGCCCAGATAGGGTCCCTAGAAACATATCAACAAGCTCACGATCGGTTAAAGGAGGCTGCACCCTGCCAGCCAAATCCCTCAATTTTTGTGCGTATTCTTTGAATCCCTCACTTGTTCCTAGTGACATACCCTGAAGTTGGGTACGAGTAGGAGCAAGATCAGAATTATATTTGTATTGTTTGTAAAAAGCGGTGGCCAAATCTTCCCAATTCCGGACACTGGTTCCTTCTAGCTGATAAAACCATTCCAACTGAGCTCCCGAAAGGTTGTCTTGAAAGAAGTGAACCCAGAGGTTTTTATCTGCCGTATAGGGTTGGATCTTTCTCACGTAGGACCTAAGATGCATTTTGGGACAAGACAACCCATCATACCTCACGAACACTGGCACTTTGAATTTTGGGGGAATCACAATCCCGACAACCAAACCCAAGTCTTCAAAATTCAAACCCGGTACTCTTTGTAATTCCATGGCGGCTAATCTGTCTTCTAACCCTTTGTATTTATCATCAGCTGGAGGGTATTGCTGATCAGTATAATCTTCATCCTCTTCGACCTCTTCTTCTTCCGCATAAGACTCGGAAGGTACCGCCGGTCCACCTCCTTTACTGGTTCCTTCATCAGAAGTAGGAGGAAATTCAAGCACTCTCCGAGCTTCTCCGTCAAATCTTCTCCCCAAAGTAGCCACTCCGAGTCTCTTTTTCTTCTTCTTCACTGGGTCCTTATTCCCCAGCAAGGTCTTGAGATCCTCCTGACCTTTAGCCAAGGTTGTCAGGAGTTGCTGGAACTGTGCATTCTGAGCTTGTAGGTCTTTGACTGTTTGCTCGAGATCCATCCTACTGAAATAAACAGCAGACAGATAAGGAAACCTGGAATGAGACCTGCTTATGCACATGATGAATGGTATGCTTATGTATGCAATGCATTCAAGGATTTAGGACATTCAAAATTGTTTTAGACAAAGAAGAACGCACGTCATATTAATAAGAAGAAATTTGTCAGTACATAAATGCCCTATGGGCCAAATATTACAAAATAAACTTCTTAAGGCAGAAAGACATTGCGCATCCTCTTTGGTGCGATGTAGGTATTGAGGGCCTCTTGTTCGTGGAGTCGGCGGGTAAGCTCTAGAACCTTCTTCTCACTGGCGTAGAAGCTAGCTTCAAAAGTGTTCCGTTCCTCCTTGAGCTGAATCCAACTTTTCTGCATTTCCTCCCACGATGTAGGCATGTCTGGATGTAGGATGGTGTAGGGAACCTCTCCTTCATTGAAGGGCTCTTTAATCACTGGGAGTACATGAGGGTAAGGCATCATTAGACTTTGGGCTCGGGCTCGTACCCACTTGAGATAGGGCTCAAGAGGGATGGAGTTCTTGTGTCCCAGAGTCTTTCTATCAACCTTGTTGAGTTTTCCCCAAGCTCTGATGAATCTTTGGCGAAGTCCTTGCGCATCGTCGTCGAAGTCAAAAACTAGGCTAGGAATCAACATATCATGAGGGCCATCCCTCCGTGCATATCCAAATTGCCTCAAAGCTAGGCAAGGGTTGTAGGTGATACCCCCTCTAATTCCAAGTAAAGGAACATTAGGAAATTCTCCGCAACGATCGACAATGATGACATTTTCTCTGGACCGAGAACACCAATGCACACCAGAATGAGTAAGAGTCATCAATCGTTGGGACCACCTTGTACCTTGGTCATTCTTTAAGATAGATTGTGGAAGGTGCGAAATAAACCACCTTGCGAGGATAGGAGTACAGCACATGAGAACACCCCTCTTTCTCATTGTTCGTGTGTAAAATGAGTGAAGGATGTCCCCAAGCAATGTTGGTATTGGATTTCTGGACAAGAAGATTTTGACAGCGTTGAAATCTACCAATTGGTCAGGATTTGGGAACAAGACCAACCCATAGATAAGGAGTGCCACAATCTCTTCAAAGGCTTGTAGGTCCAATGAGTTCCAACATTCTTGTGCCTTCTCAAACAAGAATTTTGCTAAGAATCCTTTGACGCCGCTTCTGGTTTCCCAATGCCCCTTGATGTCGGATGGTTGTAGGTGTAATGCTCGAGCAACATCTTCCGGCTTTGGTTCCTTTTCCATACCGTTGAAGGGTAGTTGATTAAGGATAGGAATTCTCAGGAGTTGAGAAAACTCCTCCAAAGTGGGTACCAACTGATAATCAGGGAAAGTGAAACAGTGGTGAAGAGGGTCAAAGAACTGGAATAGCACTTTCATCATGTCTTCTTCAATGTCAGTGTTGACTAGGCTGAGCAGTCTACCATGTCTTTCACTGAAGGATGAGTTTTTCGGAATTCTTGAGGTGAGCTCCTTGAGTTGAGGAAAGATTCTCACAAGGTTGACTTGAATGGTATTTCTGCGAGGAATTTCCATGTCCTACAAAACAAGAACAAAGATGAAGATCCAAAACCCTTGAAATGGTTAGAGAATGCATATGATGCTTCATGATGTTTATGATGTATGCACAAAACATATGTACAAGCAAATCACACCAAACCCTAGTTTCAGGCTTGCATGGGGTTTCATAGGTAAGTACCCTCTTGAGTGTAGTTGGCTTAAAAACCTGTCCTATAAATAGTAACCGGGTTCTAAGGAGCTCAATATCACTGGATTGTTTTCATTGTTCATTGTTTTGGCTTAGCCACTTAACTAGCGACCAAAATATTCCAAGAAAACAACCCTCAATGAGTGTAGCATCGAGTATCTACCAACTTCGGACTGCACCAAAGCCGGTCATCTCACTACCCCTAATAAAAGGCCAAGATGGTCAAGTAAGGTTCTAGGTCATTAGTGCTTAGTGACATCACTCAGTGGCCCCGTACTCTCCTTGATTGAACTCAAGGGTTACCGGTACTCACAAATATGTCACACTAATATAGCTATTGCTTAGACCGTGTCGGTATACCCCGCACAATTTCCAAAACGTATTGCTATCTATGAATGTTTCCCAAAATCCGGGTGTAGGATTGCAAACCCAAACAATAGAGCCAAGATATAAAGCAAACAAGTCAAACAATTAGTCATGCAAGAGGGTGATCTAAGCCCTAAGGTTACTCCACTTTTAAATATCCCCAACAGAGTCGCCAGTTCTGTGATACGGTGGGAGAACTGACTATGGTTTTGCGTTTGTTTTCGCAAATGTTTCGGTTGAGCAAGAGTCGCCACCGACTTTTTATTTTATCCTAAGGAAAGGTTAAAAAGCACAGCAAAAACCTTTGAGATGTTTTCTTGGGTTCGGGGAGTAGATTATAGAAAGGGAAGGTATTAGCACCCTTTCTATCCATGGTTATCCTTGGGCTCTTAGTTACTTGCTTAGATCACTTGCCTTTTGTTTTCAATTGTTTGAAATGGTGCTTGTGTGTGTGGGTTTGAAAATGTTTTGAAAAGAAGCCAATGTGGTGGCAACCTTTGTAATGATCCATGTGGGGATGTATACAAAGATGTATGTCTTTTGAAAAGGTTTTCATTTGTTTTTTTGAAAATTTGTTTTGAAAGTGTTGTGAGGTGTGTTTTAGAAAATAGGCAAGTGTTTTGTTTTTTGCAAGTTTGATTCAAGTAACTAAGAGTTTATCTACTCCTAAATTTCTCAAAGACTATTGCTATGTTTTAACCCTTTTCATAAGTTTGTTCCACCATTGTATTTGGTGGACAATCTCATGTTAGGATGTGAAAGGGACGGGCGCGGGTCATCGTTTGGACCATAATTGCAATGGTGCCAAGTATCTTTGGGCATTTTCTTTAAGGGACTTGATCATTTTGTTTTGGCAATATTTTGAAAATGTTATCGAGGGACTATGATCATTTGATTTGTTTGTTTTTCCCAAAGAGACCTAACATGCAATATGGCCCATTTATTTGAAGGCAACAAAGTGGAATACCCTAGGGGGTGCAAGTGTGATTTGTGTGTCCATTTTCATGCTTGTTTGTCTTGAGATTAGGTCATAACTATTTTGTTCGTTTTATTCGCATATAAACCCTAATTCTAGCATTATATATTTAGAAAGCGATAAAGTGCGAAATTTAAACTCCTACGCTATTACAACACAATAATATAGGGAGGGGGGGTACAATGTTTCAAATGGGGATTTTGACAAGGAATTTAAACCTAAAACTATTACATCAATTTTGAATTTATACAATTTAATTAATGTACAATAATTAAATAAAAGTGGAATAAAAATATGCAAGATGCAAAAAAATGTTTTGTATATGTATGAAAAAAAGTATTATTTATGTAAAATAAAAAAAGAAAATAAAAAGATATTATTTTTGGAGTATTTTTAAATTTAGGGCAAAACCCTAATTTTCATTAAATGAAATGTATTATTATTGATATATACAATATTTTATCATTTATACACAAAAATAAAATAAAAAAAGAAATGTATTTGTAAAAAATGATTTTTTAGTGTTTAATATTAATAAAATAAAATATGTATATTTTAGTATTTTATTCTAAGTATATTAATAAATATATATATTTATGTATTAAGTTCTAAATATGTATTATATATATAAATAATAATAATTTTTAATATATAAAAAAAAGGTATTTTTTATGTAAAATATTTTCAGAGGGTATAATAAAATAAAAATGAAAATAAAAGTATTTCTACCTATTTCTCAATATTTTAATGAAATGTATATATTTATTTATCTAAGTATTAATCAAAAGAAAATCATATAAATACCTAATAAATTAAAAAATGGTGAGAAAAAATATTTTTATATTTTTTATGTCATGAGAAAAAATAAACAAAGTCAATCAAAAAAGAAAAAGGTCAAAAAGTCAAAGAAATAAGCAAATGGGCCTTGGGGGTGTGAAAGCAAAAGAGTGGTGCAAATAAGAAAAGTATTCCAGGCCCAGCCCAGAACCAGTCATCTTCAACCTCTGAACAACATCACTCACGCGTTTTCTATCTCTTGATTCCTGGACTTTCAAGCAAAACTCATAACATGAAAAGTGTAGAGCATGAGAAGACGAATTCAACCATGTAAAGAACTTGACTTAACTCTCTAAGATGAGGGAGAATTTCTTCTCCCCCAATTTCTGACCTAACTTTTATGCCATGTTCAGACTCAAAATTCTTGCAGCACACATAACATAAATGAAATCTAACTATATGGGCATGTTCAGGGCTATGATTGTGACATATTTTCTTCATAAACCTAAAGCTAACAATGCCTAATAAGAGAGATAGAACTTCATGAAGATACCTGTTCAGTTGGAATCGTGCTTTGCAATGGAGGAGTTTTCAGAGCAAGATGATGATTTGTATAGCTTCCTTGAAGTGTAAGGATGCTATTCCAAGTTCTACTTTGTCTTGAAACTCCCTGAATCGTGCTAGAGAACTTCAACTGCAAAACAGAAAAAACAAAAATGGTGAAGTGGCTTAGAGGTGTTACAGATCGTGCTTTTGCTTTTGGTTAGCTTGCATAGATGGTATGGAAGGTGTGTGAACTGGTTTGGGCAAGAGAGCTCAAGAGAAATGAGAGATAGCACTCAAACTGCAGGGCCTGCCCTGTTTTTGCAGTTTGAGAGTGATTCTGAGATGGAGGGTGTTTTGAAGGCTAAGGGCTCGTGTATTAGTTTGGTTATGTTGTGTGAAATGTGTTTGATAACTTTGTCTAAGTGTTCTTGAGCTGATATGGAAGTTGGTATGTGTTATGGCACTTTTCTTCACTCTTAAGCAAACAAAGGCAACTTGTGTTTCTAGGTCAGTAGAGGACTCCTAATCCTGCTGCAAAGCTTCTCTTGATCAGAGTAATTTGTTCATAATCTTGTGCCAATCAGATTTGCAATGTACTTGTTGGATTTTCAATTTGACATAAAGTGTGACTTTTCAAAAATGGCTATTTTGCTTTATCTAAAAATGGATTAAACCTTCATACAATGCTTTAGCTCAAAGAACATGGTCTTGGCACAAAGAATATGCATTAAATTATTGAGTGTAACTTGGTTTAAGGACCTGTAATCTAGCCTAAAGCATGCTGAGTTCAAATTGCAAGGTTATGGACATGTAACTTGGTCATGAACAAAGTGAGTTTTTGCCATATTGTGAAATTCGATTCTCCCTAACCATGAGGTTGTTTGAGAAGTTCTTGGACATTTTGGAAAGCTTGGAATGTGTACTACAATCCATCTTTGAAATGCAATTTGAAATTCCAAGTGGAAGTGTATGGAAAATGGCCTTGAAGTGGGGTAGAAAACCTTGTCAAAATAGGTAAAAAATTCACTAAGTTAAGAATGGTTTAGTGCCCTTATTCAAAAATTTGTAACTTGAGATACAAGCTTCAAATGAGAAAACTTTGTGAATCAAAGTTGTAGATTATGCAACAAGCTACAACTTTCATGTTTTGACTTTTGTTTGAATCCAAATGAATCATGGTGAAAAAGTGGGGCAAAGTTGGGAAAAAATTAGGGTTTTCCATAACTTAGAAAAATTCTAAGTTATGAAAAATTCCATTTTAAACCCTAATTTGCATTTCTTGGTTTCTTGGTGAACAAGTTTCATGATTTGGCATGTTTTGATGAAAAATGAATCTTGACTCTTGATTTTGACCAAAAAGTCAAAGTTTGACTTTTCAGTGTACAGTCAAAATTGATCAATTGACTGGGAAATTCAACTGTCAATCTTGTGTACTTGGGATCTTTTGAGCTTGTTGAGAATATCAAGACAATTCCATGGGGTCCTTGAGTCCATATGTGAGCTTGGTTTGCCATTGGCTAGGTCAAACAGTCAAAAATTGCCTTTGTACAATCAAAACCCTAAAAATGACCATTTTGCCCTTTTGGTGATCTGATCAAATTTCTTGTGGAATTGTGATCCAAACTTGATCAAATGGTCCACATGAGTTCATAATGTTGATGTGGGTCAATTTTCATGAGATTTGACTGTCAATTGGCCACAGTTGACTTTTTCCCCAATACAGCTGATTTCTAGGTCATCTGTCCAATTGACTGGGCAAAACTTGGCATCAAGACTTGAAACTTGGTATGGATAAACTTGGGAGTACAATATGAAGCATGAAAGTCATCTTAGGCATTTTAGGTCAAAACATCTTTGTGCAAACACAAACCCTAATTTGGGTCCACCAGTGCAAGGAGAAATCTTGAGCAGAGGAAACCCTAATTGGATCTTGATCTTCAAAGGTCTGGTGATGAGAAAATGTTGAGGAAATGGGAGGGCAAATTTTGGGGCACAACACACGTCATATTGATCACTTGTCATATTAGGTACAAAGCAACACAACAGCGCAGCTGGCAAGGTATTGGTTTGGTAAGCAATGGGACCTGGGTTCGATTCCCAGGTCCCCCTCCCTTTATTCCATATTATTTTGCTAATCATGTTCCTATGCAGCGCTCTCCCCAAGCGTTCATTATACACCCATAATCCAGACGTACCACATGGCCACTGAGGGCAATCCAAGGGTCCTGATCTGATGAATACCATGGACACTGGTCAATGCACACGCACGCTTCATGAAAAGTCAAACAAGGCCTTAAACTTTGGGCCTAATTATTAGACAATTCCTCCAGTTTGGGGATAGAACCCCCATTGGTTTGTTTTTCATTCTTTTTCATATTTTTCTATTTTATTTGTTTTAATTAGTTTTAACTTAATTCTTTAAATTAATTTATTTTCATAAAATATAAAAATAATATAAAAACCAGAAAAGATAAAAAAAAACAAAAATATATTTTATTTTAATATCTTTGTAAATAAATTGTATCAATTAATTTAGTTTTAAATTCTAGGATTAATTTTAATATTTTCTAATAAACTAAAAATTTGTAGAATTAGGGTTTTGATTATTTTTATCCTTTCTTTTTCACCATATTAATAATTAATTATATATTTTTGTAAATAAAATTGAATTAATTAATTAGGTTAATTTTAGGTGCAACTTTAACCTATTTCTTAATAAATAAAAAATAGTTAGAATTAAGGTTAATTAATTAATTTTTTAATTTCATTTAATTCTCTCATAAAAGTCCATAAATACAAAAACTCAAAAGTCTTTTCTTTTTATTTTAATTTAATTAATTTGTTAATCGTAATTTAATTTCATTAAAAAAAGGGTCCAACGCCCTCGCATTCGATCGTAATTCCAATTCACGCGCTTATTTTATTTCCTCTTTTTATGTAATTCTCCCAAAGCCGTGCAAATTTGATATTTATCTTTCGCACTTTATTTTATGTCAAATCGGGTCCTGGATTTAATTTGGCGATGTGGACCCGCGCCTTTGTAATAGCGTATGAACTTTATATTTCTCGCAACTTTTTAACTGTTAACCAATTTGCATGCAAGAATGAATGTCAAAATAAAAGCAATGCGTAGATCACCAATTTAAATGAACAAGACAAAAATAACTGAAAACGACACAAAAATCACACACCACCCCTAGGGTACGCCTCACTGTTGCCTTGCCCCTCGAAAGGTGATCGTCGAGTAGAGGATGTTTTAGTAAGTCCTCATGATCCGGGAACCTGGCATGAGGGTAGCTTCTAAGGTATCTTCCTATTGCTCTGGTGATCACCATGTCCCGAACCTTCGAATTGACCCGAACACCTCCAACGGTGGTGCTACCTACCTCTCAATGGTGGGATGGCACTACTTTAAGGACATCTACACAGACGAATTCCTTAGGGTAGGTAGACGACTCTAGATACTTGCTCTAAATTTCAAAACAAATCAAAAAATACTTTTCACACCGACATCTTTTCAAAAAGCTTTCGAAAGCAACTTTTCAAACACTCTTGAGGACCGATACAAGAGTCGAACTGGAATTTTCAAAGAAATTTTTTAAAAACCCACAGTTGAAAAGCAAACAAACCATTTTTGAAAACACAAATGAGAAAGTATCTAAGAGCCCATGGATAACCATGGATAGAAAGGGTGCTAACACCTTCCCTTTCTATAATCTACCTCCCGAACCGAGAGCAATCTCTATAAGGAATTTTTCTGTGCTTTTGTCCTTTCCATTTGGAGAAAATAAAAGACGGTGGCGACTCTTGCTTACCGCGACATTTTGCGAACCAACGTTAAATAGTCAGTTCCAGATCCACCGATCACACCTATAAATTGAGGGTCATTCCCCATTCATTTCCTCAAGCTTGGATAGCTAGAATCACCCTGCCAAAGTTGTTCCATAACTTAGAATTCAACAACTTCGAAATCCATATACAAGCCTTTTTCAATCCAATTTTTTCATCAATTCACCTTCCTTGATCTTCCCTGAAGCTAACCATATAATTACATTCAAGAATCGTGCCCTATATTGCTCCATAGAAGTCCAGTTTCAGATCTCTGCAACTCAACTTCAATAGGTAGATTCCTTCATTAATTCTTCAAAACTTTGATATCATTGTGATGCTCTCATTTCCCTGGTTCTAGTCGCAACACTAGTTTTTTACTGGAAATACGTTTTGACCATGAAATTTCAAATTCCTTTTCAAAACTTTCCTTCCAAATTGCTTGAGCTACAATTTATATAAATTTGGCGCGAGGGTGTGGTTGTTTTCGCCTTGAAGAGACGAAGCGAATGGCATAGGTCTGAGCTTCTGATTTTACAGTTTGAGAGACCTTCAATTCACATTGGATGGAGGTTGAAGATGACCAACGTGTCATCTTCCAACCAATGATGGCGTGCCACTTATATTTTTTGAATTCTGATTTTATTTTTGATTCTATGCTTTATTCACTAATGACCATGATATGCACAGCGCGCCAGATCCTTTGGATCTGATTACCAATGCGTTTTGACTCTCATCCAATGGTCCACATATTTTTGATTTTTATTTTCTTTTCTGATTTTTATATTTAATTGTTTTAAACTTCAAAAAATCATAGAAAATTCATTTTAAGTCCAAAAAATCTGAAAAAATTATGAAAAATATTTTTGATTACTCTCTTTCTGATTTTTATTTTTTCACAATTTAATTTTGTGTTTTGATATTTTTTTATAAATTTACACTTTATTTAAATTGTTTTAAATGTTTAAAAATACTTTTATGCATTTTTAAATTCTAAAAAATTTATAGAATAATCAATTGATATTGTGACAAATATTGGTGACCTTATTTTATTTTTATTTCTGAATTTGTTATTTTTTTATCATTTTTGGTTTATTTTACCCCTTTCTTTTAATTTTAAAAATAGTTTCTGACTTTAAAAAATTACCAAAAAATTTATAAAATCATTTGAGTCCTTTTCTGATTTTTCTATGGTCTTACTTTTTATTTCTTGATTAATTTGAACATAGTTGATATTTTTCTCTTTTTATTTCTATTTTTAAACATTATTTTTAAACCTTTTTGTATATATATTAAAATATAATATTATTTTGTGACTATTTTCTAGCTGATCTTGGGTTAAATTTTTGATCATGAACTTTATTAATATCATTGGATCCATGGTGTTGAGTCTAACTCCACAAAAATGGATGAATGATTTTAATAATAGTTTGATTAAATTCAATCCAAAAGTGGTTTGTATATTCTCTCGCACCCCTTCTTCATCTCATCCCCTTCTTATTGCACTAAATGTTGTTGGAGCATGACCTCTATATCATGTCTCAAAATAAATGGTGCATATATTGCTATTGACCAGCCTCAAAATAGGTGCGACTTCTATATAAGTCCACTTACGATTGCTTAACATAGCGCTAAATTTTGTCTCGATTCGAATAAATGATCATTCGTGGCCCAAAACTATGTTTTCAAGTTAAGTATGTTAATTTGATCTCTTTGATCCAATAACCTTGAGATTCATTGTGTGGAGGCTTTGGTTCTACCAATCCTCTAATGGGTCTACAACACTTTTGGTCAACACGGATCACTTAAACATCATTGATCATTAAATGGTACTTTTGAGGATTCCAAATGGATGATATACTTGACAAAAAGCAAATGCAACTTATTGTGTGGAGGCTTTGGTTCTACCAATCCTCTAATGAGTTCCAAATTCAAGTTTCAAGATGATCATCCAACTAACCACTAATCACTAATAATTGACTTTATCATTTATTCTTTTATTATATGCCCCTTTTATTTTTATGCACTATTTACTTTTAGCATTTATATTTCATGCAATTTTCATCTTTGCTCATTTGAGTATTTACTTTCTTGTCATTTTTAGTTTTGCTCACTTGATTTTTACTTTTCTTTTTAAAACACCTAATAATAAACACAAACCCTAAAAATCTTTAATGATACTTGGACTATTTGGTTAGTATCCTTGGCATTATGGAGCATTGGACTTTATGGACTTAGGATTAGAAACCTTGGCCTATGATTGGAGACCTTGTGATCTTATCTGATTATTTTGTCTGGAGCTCTTGAGGTTTACCTCAAGGCATTGGGTTGTTTGTTTGTTTTGTGTACAGGTTATTGTGATTACACCTTTTGTTTGTAATCTGGAATTCATCCGTATACAGCCGTTACTCTGCCCAATTTTTGTAAAGACTTAATACACTTGAAGTTTGGTTCTCTCAAGAGGTCTAGTATTTTTGCTTGTTTGGTTTCAATCCAAAGAATGGGAATTATATCTTCGCTCATAGTTTCAAGTATTGGCTTCTTGTTGGTTAGATGGTTCTTATCCCTAGCTTTTACCTTATGCTTTAGGATAGCCTCTTCTTCTCCTCCCATCTTCTTTAATTTCAAAAATCTTCTCCCTCCTTTTGAAAACTCTTCTTGTTTTAAACTTGAACCACTTTCATAATAAACTTGGACTTAGGTCCGTGCATTTTCAAACATTTTAATAACTAAACTTCAATAAAATTAATAATACTTTGACATCCTTTTTGTGAGAAGACTAAAAGTCAATCAATCTCATTCAAACTATTTTGCCACTTTGGCTTTCATCTTTAAATTTTTCTCAAAAAAAGGTTGGACTCTTGTCAATCCTTGTAGTGATGCAAATAACTATATTCTACAATATGTAGTGAGGAGAGATATTTTCCACTTGGGTGTTAAGTGAGGCATTGTTGATTCTAAAATCCAAGCCATATCCTCCACTTTGAGATGATGCAAATTCTCCTTTCTCATGATTGTGGGTGGTAAGTATGTTTTCCACACGGACAATGACGATGATGTTTTATCTCATAAAATTAACCAACACATTTGTGTTTTAAATTTAAAAAAAAAAGAGGAACTACGTGTACCCTGATCCCCTATTGGACGAAAAGGTGGTACGTAGGAACTAAAGGTTCGTGTGATCGGTGGATCTGGAACTGACTGTTTAACGCTGGTTTCGCGAAATGTCGCGGAAGCAAGAGTCGCCACCGTCTTTTATTTTCTCCAATATGGAAAGGACAAAAGCACAGAAAAATTCCTTATTGAGATTAGTTCTCGGTTCGGGAGGTAGATTTATAGAAAGGGAAGGTGTTAGCACCCTTTCTATCCATGGTTATCCATGGGCTCTTAGATACTTGCTCATTTGTGTTTTCAAAATGTTTGTTTGCTTTTCAATGGTGAGTGGGTTTGAAAAAGTTTCGTTTAAAATTTTAGTTCGACTCTTGTATCAGTCCTCAAGAGTGTTTGAAAAGTGGTTTTTGAAAGCTTTTTGCAAAGTGTCGGTGTGAAAAGAAGTTTTGATTTGTTTTGAATTTAGAGCAAGTATCTATGAGTCATCCACCTACCCTAAGGAATTAGGCTGTGTAAATGTCCTTAAGGTAGTGCCATCCCACCATTGAGAGGTAGGTAGCACCACCGTCGGAGGTGTTCGGGTCAATTCGATTAAGGGACAGTGTGGTCACCGAGCAACAGTAGGACATCTTAGAAGCTACCCTTATGCCATGTTCATGGACATAAGGACTTACTAAAACGTCCTATACTCGACGACCACGTTTCGAGGGGCAAGGCAACAGTGAGGCGTACCCTAAGAGTGGTGTGTGAATTGTGTGTCATTTTCAGATAATATTTGTCTTGTCATGCATTTAGTGATCTACGCTTTGATTTTTATTTGGGCATACATTCTTTCATGTGATTAACAGTTTAAAGGGTGCGGAAATTAAAATGCGGAAAAATAAAAGTCCTACGCTATTACAAGGCGCGGGTCCATACATCGCCAAATTAAACAAAGACCCGATTTGAATAAATGTGCGGAAAGTAAATATCCTAATTATCTATTACAAGGCTTTAGGGCAATTACATAAAAAAGAAAAAGAAAAATAAACGTGCGAAAAGAAATTAGAATCGAGTGCGAGGGCGTTGGACCCTTTAAGGAAATTGAATTGAAATTACAAATTAATTAATGATTAAATAAAGAAAAGAAATTATTTTTATGTTTTTTTGGTATTTATGAAAATAAAGAAAATTTATTGGAATTAAAAATTAAATAAAACCCTAATTCTAGTTTGTTTTTAATTATTAAAAAAAATTATTCAAGTTTAACCTAATTTAACCCTAATTAATTAATTACAAATTTATTTACAAGATAATTAATGATTAATAGTAATGATGATAAGGAAATAAATTATTTAGTGAGAAAAGAGAATAAAAAATGCTAAAAACCTATTTTTATATTTTTTAGTTATTTAAAAAGACATTAAAATGAAACCTAATTTTAAACTAATTTGATTATTAAATTTATTTACAAACCATTTAAAGAATTAATAATTAAATAAAACATATTTTTTTAGTTTTATGATTTTATGATTTTTTTTATATTATGGAAATTATTTTGTGAACAAAAGAAAGACAATTAAAATAAAAAGAAGAAAGAAAAAGGAAAAAGAAAATGCAAACCATGGGGGTGTTGGCCCTTTTTTGGAGGTTAATTTGCAGCAATTAGGCCCATGAATTCCAAGCCTTTTGACTTTCTGGCGCTTGTGTGTGGAGTGGTTGACTGGTGTCTATGGTGGACTGCTTGTGATGGCCATCAGATTAAGGCTTCTGGGCGCGTGGCAAGCCAGATGGTGAGGTTGTTTGGTGGACCACAGGAGGGCAAGCGTACCTGAATGCATTACAAGAAAAAATATTTGAGAATATGGGGACCTGGGAATCGAACCCAGGTCCCAATACCTGCATGCCAGCGTGTTTGCCAATGGAGCTAGTGCGTTTCTTTATATGAATAATAGAACGTGATTATTATATGTAAAAAAGCAATACTATGCTGGACAATAAAAAAAACGCGCCAAACTTTGAATGGCCCAATCACGTTCCAACACACAAGCTTCGTTCTCCTGGCTTCTTCGTTTTGCCTGCAATTATAGAATAGATAGCGGGGGTTTTAAACCCCCACTAACCCTAAACCTGAAAAATAGCGATTAGCATATAGTGGAAAAGAAAAAGGGCGCGATGGTTGGTTCCTATTCGTCTGGACATCCTGGTTTCAATGGTGTAGGTTTCATGGCCTAATTTTTCCATATACGCAAAGCCCCAAATGGAAGCTTCTGAAACCCTAACCTGCGTCCATGGTAACTTTGCATACAAGCGTCTATAATTCAATTGGATGGTACCATTAGCTTTAGAACGATCAGGTTAGTATAAATCAAGCATTAGAATGTATGGAAAGTGCGTGCAAATCAAAATACGAATGTGAAAAATATCATGAACAGGGCAAAGTCATTCTACCACTTCTGGATGTATGGAGACTGGAAAAGTATTGAGTCACGTTCAGGAAGGTTCCAGCAATCTTTTGGGATATTTTTTAGGCCTTGAAAAACACTGCAACTATGTTTTCAGTTTTGAGTTTTTTGTCAAAAAATGCAAGTTTGGTTCTTGATCTTGGGCGCAACTTTCTTGTTCTTTGCATTAGGGTTATGTTATGCTTATGTATGTGAATGATTTAGGTCAGAAAAATCAAGCCCAAAGCCTTGTATTCAATGATCTTCAATATTTGATTTTCAAGCATCTTTTTCAATCTTTTCTTGCCATGGAACTTGCCTATTTTGGAAGATTTGGTCTCTTGAGCATGTGCACGAAATATTTAGGTCATAAAGAGTGAATATGCTGCATAAAAAGATTTGGAAAACATGTTTTAGTATTTTTCTTATATTTAATTTTAATTAAATGAATTAATAGGATTAAAAACTCAATTAATTAATTAAAAATAAGAAAATAACTCCCCTTTGGGTCAATGGGTCGTGCATAGCTTTTGGGTGATGATTCATGGAAGAAATTAAGGCCCATTAGCAATTTTGAGGCATTTGAAGCAAAGTTGACTTTTCAAAATTCCCAAAAATTTCCCAACTTCCACAAGGCATATCTTGCTCAATGTTTAAGCTTTGATCATGTTCTTGGACATTTTGGAAAGGTCTTGGAGTCCTCTAACCAATGCCTTTGGTCCCATGTCATTTTGATTTACCAATCTCAAGTTATGGTCTTTGACTTAAAGTGCCTTTTTGTTGACTTTTGAAAATGACCTATAATGTTGAGATTGATAACTTTTTGTGAGAGCATTTATTGGACTTGAAGTGTGAAGAGGAGTTGTAGGAAATGTCTTTATCTTCAAAATGAGCTTTGGATGGAATTTTTCTGATAAACCATGTGGAAGTTATGCCCTGGTCAATTTGCAGTTGACTTTTTCAACTGTCCAAATATAGAAACTTTTGCATCTTGAGACTTTTTGAGCCATGCTTTGAGAATCATGATCAAGAATTGATCAAATGATGTTTGTGGCTTCAAAATAAGATGTTGACCAAAATTTTTGACTTTTGACTGTCAAATGACCATTTTGCCCCTGCAGTTGACTGTTGAGCAATTAGGGTTTTTGACTGTGCAATTTTGTGCTGTGAGTCTTGAAACTTGGCATGTGGATGCTTGACAATGTTTGTAGGCATGTGGGGCTTGTTTGGACCCTTGGAAACTTCAATTTCTTTGCCAGAACCAAAACCCTAATTTTTGACTGTTAGGAGGCCATTGGATTGTGCAACCTTTGGGGAGATTTTAAAGCATGCTCTTAGCAAATCTTGAAGAAAATGGGAGGGCAAATTTTGGAGTACAACAGTTGCCCCTGTTCAATCTTCTTAGACCTGAGGATGTAGATTGGCTGGCGTGCCTTTCGTAATCCGAAGGTGGAAGATGATTGAACACTAGAGTGCCCAGAAATTTGCGCTCACATGTTAGCAGTGTGGTGGTGGGAATGGGCTTACAGATGCCATTTGGAGATTAGTGGATAGGAGGATGGGCTTATAGATGCCATGTTGAGAGGTGATGGATAGGTGGATGGGCTTATAGATGCCATCTGGGTGTCGATCGTGTAAGAGATTCCTTAGCGAGAACTTGCGTACCTGAAAAAAGAAAGATGATTACCTGACCTATTACAGGAGTTGGTCTTCAAACTCTTTGTGTAAATGTGCCCTGACTGGTTACAGGAATTGAATCCTTAAACCTCTTCAGACGTGCCCTGGCGAGATACAGGAATCGAGTCTGGAGCTTCAAACGATGATGAATGAATCAGGGATGGTTACTACCTCAACGGGACGATGAGAAAACCTTTGGCGATTACTACCTCAACAGTAATGATGAGAGAATCTGGGGCGATTACTACCTCAACAGTAACGATGAGAGAACCTGGGGCGATTACTACCTCAACAGTAACGGTGAGAGAATCTGGGGCGATTACTACCTCAACAGTAACGATGAGAGAATCTGGGGCGATTACTACCTCAACAGTAACGCTGAGAGAACCTTGGATGTCTTCTATTGAGTCTTCATCAGGAAAATCTTTAGGAATCGATTTAACTGGACCAGAGAAGGCCTTTGACTGGATCGGCATCAGAAAAATCTTTAGGAGTCGATTTAACTGAACCAGGCAAGGTCTTGGAATCTTCAACTGGAATAAGAATCAGGGAGATCTTAGGGTCGATCTGACTGAACCAGAGAAGGCCTTTGACTGGATCGGCATCAGAAAAATCTTTAGGAGTCGATTTAACTGAACCAGGCAAGGTCTTGAAATAACTTCAACTGGATAAGAATCAGAAAAATCTTAGGGTCGATTTAACTGAACCAGAGGAGGTCTTGAAATAACTTTGACTGGATCAGAATCAGAAAAATCTTAGAATCGATTTAACTAAACCAGACGAAAGTCTTGGATCAACTTTGACTGGATAAGAATCAGAAAAATCTTAGGGTCGATTTAACTGAACCAGACGAAAGTCTTGGAATATCTTCAACTGGAATAAGAATCAGGGAGATCTTAGGGTCGATCTGACTGAACCAGAGAAGGCCTTTGACTGGATCGACATCAGAAAAATCTTTAGGAGTCGATTTAACTGAACCAGGCAAGGTCTTGAAATAACTTCAACTGGATAAGAATCAGAAAAATCTTAGGGTCGATTTAACTGAACCAGAGGAGGTCTTGAAATAACTTTGACTGGATCAGAATCAGAAAAATCTTAGAATCGATTTAATTGAACCAGAGGAGGTCTTGGACATAGCTGAGAATTTAACTGGATCTTTCCTGAAAGGTAAAGGTCAGTCATATGCAATGCATGATATGGATCAATCCATGATGTTCTCAACATAAATGAGATCGTATGTTCATGATGCATATATGCATGCTATAATGTATGGAAATGTGATGTTTATGAATGTATGTTTTTTGTCTAGGAAAGTAAATCCTTGACGGGTGCCGGAAAGTCACAGCCTGGGCTGATATTGAGGAATAGTGCTTTGTTGTTTCCGCTGGGGATGATGGTTGCAAGAGTACCGGTAGGAGAAGATAACTCCGTTGGGGAATAAACTTGGCGAATGGATTACTCTGCGGGGAGAAAATTACTATAGCGATCTTGCTGGGGAACAAATACTCTGTGGGAAGAGAGGTACTTTGCTGGGATGTTGATGGTAACTTCGCTGGGGATACCGTTGATGTTGGAAGTGTTAATAGACTTCGCTGGGGATAAGAAGACTTCGCCGAGGACGATCTTTTCGTGGCTTTTGGTTGAGGGTAACCAAGTTATATCCCGGTAGGGAAATAACCTTTGAATAAAGCCAGGGGACGCGTTCGTGCTCTGTGGGGGAGAAGCTTCTAGAATATACTAGGGATAAGCTTCCTGCTGGGGAGATGGATTCAAACTTTCCTGGGGAAATCTGGATTGGACTCTCCTGGGGAAATTCTTGAGATATGTTGGGGAAGTGGCTCCGCTGGATGTTTGGTAGACCGTCGGGGAACAATCTTAGATCAAGACTGTCGGGGATGCTTGTTAAGAATGTCTGTGTACCCTGCTGAGGAATGTTGAGATTTGCTGGGGATATCCAACTTCCTTAAGGCTGATAGTATAACTCTGCTTGGGGAGAGTGCATTGACTTGTTGGCTCACTCTTTGGGGAATTAAGGTATATTGGTTATGTTCTTCGACTGAACTTACCTTGGTACCTTGGTGGACAGAACAATTAGATCGCTTAGACAAACATTATTGCCCCTGTTTCTAATGTTACCTGTAATTAATCCTTTGTTTCGTATGTAAATATTTATGAGTTAGCAATTATTGTCAAATGCATATATCACAAATTGAACCTTGGACGTTCTTCACAAAACAAAACAGAAAAAGGAAAAACAATTGGTAATTGATCTGAAAAGTGAATTTATATTGATTTTTGAATTTGCCTGTAAATAGGCGTTTATGTACAAGAGGCTGACGTCCTAGTAAGAGAACGCCGCCGAATAAAAGAGTTTACACAATTTGTACAAAGGGAAAACAAAACAGCTATGTGAAAAGAATAATCCCACTGGGTTCCAACTCTGCTATCGCCTTTATATCTTCGAGCGTCTCATCACTTGATGACCTAGCTGAAGATGAAGCTGATTGATCAATGTCGTCTGAACTTGATAGTTGACATCGGATTCTGGATGCAGAGTGATCCAATGAGACATAGTATTACGCTCTATCCCTAACTTTTGCCTGGACCGCCCTTTCGGGTTTTCAGTCCACCGGGATACCCATTTTTGCCCAAGCCGCCTTTTCAGGTTTTCGACTTGCCGGGTGTACAGATTTTTTTTCATTTCATCCCTTCATTTTGCCCGAACCCTTTTGGTTCGCCGGGAAGCCCTAATTTTTGCCTAGGTATGTCAACCTAGCGGGTCTTTTATCATGCGTAGTATTTTTTTACTATGTCTGCATTGGCGGGGTGAGGAAGGTCGTCACCATCCATGGTGGTCAGAATCATGGCTCCTCCTAAGAACACATGTTTAACCACAAATGGCCCTTCGTATGTAGGGGTCCATTTGCCCCTTGGATCACTCTGAGGAAGGATGATGCGCTTGATTACCAGATCCCCGACTTGATATTCTTGTGGTCTGACTTTCTTGTTAAATGCCCTGATCATCCGTTTTTGATACGTCTGACCATGACAAATAGCATTGAGTCTCTTTTCGCCAATTAAGTTTAACTGATCAAGTCGTGTCTGGATCCAGTCATCTTCACTCAAATCTGCATCCTTCATTATCCGGAGAGAGGGTATCTGCACTTTGATCGGTAAGACTGCCTCCATACCGTAGACCAAGGAGAAAGGAGTTTCCCCGGTTGACGTCCTTGCTGAGGTACGATACCCATGTAGAGCAAACAGTAACATCTCGTGCCAATCTTTATAGGTCACTGTCATCTTCTGCACAATTTTCTTGATATTTTTATTCGCTGCTTCTACAGCCCCATTCATCTTCGGTCGATAAGGAGAAGAGTTGTGGTGCTGCATCTTAAATTGCTCGCAGAGCTCAGTGATCATCTTGTTATTGAGATTGGTACCATTGTCCGTAATGATCCTTTCTGGGATGCCGTATCGACAGATCAGATTGTGTCGAATGAACCGTGCCACAACATTCTTGGTCACCGTGGCGTAGGAAGCTGCTTCAACCCACTTCGTGAAGTAATCGATCGCTACCAGGATGAAGTGATGCCCATTGGATGCCGTAGGTTTAATCTCGCCGATCATATCTATGCCCCACATTGCAAAAGGCCAAGGTGCAGTCAGGACATTCAGAGGGACAGAAGGAACGTGCACCTTGTCTGCGTAAATATGGAATTTATGACACGTCCGAGAATGTTGGTAACAGTCGGCTTCCATTGTGGACCAGTAATATCCTGCCCGGAGGATTTTCTTTTCCATGGTGTGTCCATTGGAATGTGTTCCGAAGGTACCTTCATGTAGCTCCGCCATGATTCTTTCTGCTTCAGTCTTATCCACACAACGCAGTAAGGTCGAATCATGGTTTCGCTTGTACAGAATGCCGTTGCTAAGGAAGAACTTCGCTGCGAACCTTCTCAGAAACTTTTTATCGTTGACAAATGCCCCTTCAGGATACTCCTGAGCTTCCAAGTATCTCTTCACCTCATGGTACCAAGGTTTCTCAGTCACCACCTCAGCCTCGAGATCACAATAGTATGCCGGTTCGTCCAGTTTCCAGATAATGACCCTGGGAGCCTCATTGTCCCATTTGACTTTGAACATGGAAGACATCGTAGCTAACGCGTCCGCCAGCTGATTCTCCTCTCTCAGAAAGTGTTCAAAGGTTATCTCTGTGAAGTGGGGGATCAATGTCAACACACATTCTCTGTAAGGAATAAGATTCAGATATTTCGTATCCCACTCCCCTTTGATCTGATTGATCACGAGAGCGGAATCTCCGAAGACACTCAGAAACTTGATCCTTAAGTCAATCGCAGCTTGGAGACCCATGATGCATGCCTCATACTCCGCCATGTTGTTGGTGCAGTTGAAACACAGCCGGGCAGTGAGTGGAGTATGAGTGCCTTGAGGGGATATGATTACAGCGCCGATACCGTTACCCAAAGCGTTGGATTCTCCGTCAAAGTGCATAGACCAT
Organism: Vicia faba; assembly: GCA_948472305.1. NCBI lineage: Eukaryota > Viridiplantae > Streptophyta > Magnoliopsida > Fabales > Fabaceae > Vicia > Vicia faba. The sequence goes on along the minus strand of CATIWC010000775.1, from coordinate 299,730 downwards.
CGGGATCCTTCCTCAGGTCCTTCATCCGGTCCAGGTACTTCACAATCAGTCACAATCATGATGCTTTCGTCTGGAAACTCAAAGTTCATTGACTGATAGTCGTCTACTGCCTGATGTGCCAAGTGGTCTGCCAATACACTTCCTTTGATGGCTTTCTGGGTCGTGTACTGGATGTCGTATTCTGTCAAGATCATTTTCCATCTTTCTATTCTCCCAGACAGAGCAGGCTTTTCAAATATGTACTTTATCGGATCCATCTTTGAAATCAACAAGGTAGTGTGAGTCAGCATATACTGTCTCAGCCGGCGAGCAGCCCATACCAAAGCGCAACAAGTTTTCTCGAGCAGTGAGTATCGGGTCTCACAGTCGGTAAACTTTTTGCTAAGGCAATAAATGGCGTGCTCTTTTCGGCCAGACTCGTCATGTTGCCCCAGCACACACCCCATTGAGTTGTCAAGTACTGTCAGGTATTGTATCAGAGGTCTCCCTTCAACCGGTGGCATAAGAATGGGTGGTTCTTGGAGGTACTCTTTGATTCTGTCAAAAGCGGCCTGACATTCATCATTCCAACGTACTACCTGATCTTTCTTCAGCAGCTTGAAGATTGGTTCACAGGCAGCAGTTAGGTGTGAGATGAATCGGGCAATGTAATTCAGGCGTCCTAAAAAGCCTCTGACCTCCTTCTCTGTCTTGGGAACTGGCATCTCTTGGATGGCTTTAACCTTAGCAGGGTCCACTTGAATACCCTTATCACTTACAATGAACCCTAGCAACTTTCCAGACCTTACCCCGAAGGTGCACTTGTTCGAGTTCAACCTCAGCTTGTACAACTTCAGACGGTCAAATAATTTCTGCAGATGATCAAGGTGTTCTTCCTCAGTTTGGGACCTTGCAATCATATCATCGACATAGACTTCAATCTCATGATGGATCATGTCATGAAATAAAGCAACCATGGCACGTTGGTAGGTTGCCCCAACATTTTTCAACCCGAATGGCATGACCTTGTAGCAGAAGGTGCCCCACTGAGTAACAAAGGTAGTCTTTTCCATATCTTCAGGAGCCATCTTGATCTGATTATACCCTGAAAAACCATCCATGAAAGAGAACACCTTATGTTGAGCAGTATTGTCAACCAGAACGTCAATGTGAGGTAGAGGGAAGTCATCCTTGGGGCTGGCCCTGTTCAGATCCCTGTAGTCAACACACATTCTGACCTTACCATCCTTCTTTGGTACTGGCACCACATTAGCAACCCACTGAGGGTAAGAAGTTACTGCAAGAAAACCGGCATCGAATTGCTTCATAACCTCAACTTTGATCTTCTCAGACATCTCTGGACGCATACGGCAGACCTTTTGCTTAACCGGAGGGCAGTCTTCCTTGGTAGGCAAGTGATGGACCACAATGTCGGTATCCAACCCAGGCATGTCTTCGTAGGACCAGGCAAAGATCTCCACATAATCATTTAACATTTGAGTCAACCGTTGTTTCACGCTAAGCTCCAGATTGTCACCAATCTTAACCTCCTTTCTATCTGTCTCAGTACCCAGATTTATCGTTTCCACCGGCTCTTCATGTGGTTGAATTGCCCTCTCTTCCTGGAGTAACAGTCTTGCAAGCTCGCCAGGCACTTCACAATCATCTTCACCTTCATCTTCGGCTAAGTTGATCGGATTTTTGAAGTCATAACCGGCAGTAGCAGAGTCGTTACCAGTGAGATCCAGAGTGGATTGAAACCTGTATGAGTGAGTGTGTGTAAATACAACTGTTTTGCAATATAAAGAAAGAAATAAAGGGAGCACAAGATTTGAAATGCAAAGAAACGTCCAAGATCTTTATTCATGATATATGTAAATGACAGTTAATAAGCCCTCACAAATGAAGCCAACGGTGCCCCGGGTAAGACACCGGGCCATAAAGTTTCAATTCATTGTTTATTAAAAATAACAAAAACAAAGGAATTCATTACTGCGTAACAAAAGTAACAGGAGTATGATCTTTGGCGGTCCAATTGTTCAATCCACCGTCAGTCGTCGGGTAGATCCAGCTATCGAACTCTGATTCTTCCACTTCGTCTTCATCCCCAACAGCATTCACTCCTGGATTGATGATGAGCACAGGAGATCTTCCGGTTCTAGCTTTGTGCACAGCCCTCTGAGCCTCTGCAGTAAAACCCAGTCCAAACTTGTCAGTTTTAGGAGTGAAATCAGGGAGCCTTCCCCAGTTAGCACATTCACCTTTCTCGATTACAGCCCGGGCGTCCTTCAAGGAAGCCATCTTCAAGGGAAAGTCCTCTTCAACCACTGTTTCTGCTGCTGCCAATGTTGGAGGTACCTCTTCAAAATGCTGAAAGGGGGTTTCAATAAACTCCCCTTCCATCTCAATATACCGGAAGGAATTCAAGTGAATAACCATATACTCCTCCTCTCCCTGCACAATGACAATCTTCCCTCTGACGGGGTACTTGAGCTTCTGGTGTAGGGTAGAGGTCACTGCCCCAGCTTTGTGGATCCAAGGTCGGCCCAGTAAACAGGAATAAGATGGACGGATATCCATCACATAGAAAGTTGAGTCGAATACTTGAGAACCCACACGAATAGGAATGTCTACCTCTCCATGAACCATCCTCTTAGAACCGTCAAAGGCTCTGACAATGATGTTGCTAGGTTTCAGCTCTAGGCCCTCACAATCCAACCGGTCTAAGGCCTTTTTGGGTAGCACATTCAGGGAAGAACCGGTGTCCACCAACACGTGCGCAAGAGTAGTGCCCCTGCATTCTATAGAGACATGCAGGGCATCATTGTGGTTCTTTCCCTTGGCAGTAAGGTCAGCATCCGAGTAACCCAAACCGTTATCAACTGTCAAATTGGCTACGCAATCAGTAAACTGGTCTGCAGAGGTCTCTTGTGGCACGTGGGCCGTCTTTAGAAATGAAATCAGGGCCTTAGCATGGGCCTCTGAGCACAACAGTAATGAGAGCATAGAGATCTTGGAGGGTGTATGCCCCAGCAGTTCAACGACATTGAAGTCGCTCTTCTTGATTATCTTTAGAATTTCCTCCATCTCTTGCTGGGAGGCTTCAACATTCACAGACTTTGGTGCCTCCATCCGGGCAGGCTCATCTTCAATCCCTTTGCCCCGAGCATTAGATGACTCGGCAGCAGGGGAAGAAATTGGATCAGAAGTAGTAACAGGTGCACTTGCAGGCGTTATTATGAGAGGTCTTCGAATAGTTGGTGGCACAATGTCAGGCGAGAAGAGCCTGCCACTGCGGGTTACTTTGGCTGGACCAGTGATATTGCTGATGCTGGTACCAGTGTTGAATTCTTGCTTTATACCATGTACATATACATCTGCCCCATAGTGCCATGGGACAGCCTTATCAGATTCATAAGGGAGGGGCCCCGTAACAGTAATAACGATGGGTGCGACAGTCATGATTTTAACTGGCTTCCTCGGGGGAGCCTTGATTGGATTGTTGAAAATTGTAACGACAGATACTTCTTCCACAGGAACAAAAGGAACAACAGTCTTCTTGAACAAAATTTCCTTGCTATCCATCAGGCTTTGGATGCCTAACTTCAGCAGCGGACAACCAGTAGGGGTAACAACACACAAAAGGCAACCCTTGCTGCAACCCGGAAATAAACCGGCCAGCAGTAGGTTCCTCTTAACAGTCATCAGAGGGGTAGCTACATCATTCACAGAAACAGCATACGAGTCTTCATCAACGACATTTACTCCATGCTGGGGCATATGAGCAGTTACCATATTTGGCCTCTCAAGCGCCTCAAATTGTATCTCTTTCGCATCAATAAGGTCCTGCACCTTATTCCTTAGGGCCCAGCAGTCATCAGTAGAATGCCCCGGGCTATTGGAGTGATAAGCACAACGGGCATTTGGATTATACTTGGGAGAGGCAGTGTTCACAACCTTCGGGGCTTCCCTGATCGTCACCAAGTTGGTTGATAGCAATTGCGGCAAGATTTGTGACAAGGTCATACTCAGCCGGGTAAATTCTCTTCTGGGTCTTTCAGCCCTTTGTTGATTGGTTTGCCGAGGAGCGGCAGCAGGTTTAGCAATCACCACTGCGTTGACAGATTGACGGCGCTTTGGTTTATCTTGCCTCCTAGGCCCATACACAGCACTGGCCTCCTTCTTAAAAGGTTTCTTCTCAGAACTTGAAGACGCACCTTTCTAAATTTTACCGGACTTCATGCCAGCCTCTATCCTTTCCCCAGTCAGAATGAGGTCAGTGAACCCTGCATATGAATTGCCAATAAGATGATTGAAAAACGGCCCGGATAGGGTCCCCAAGAACATATCTACCAACTCCCGGTCTGTTAAGGGAGGCTGCACCCTGCCAGCCAGGTCCCTCCACTTCTGCGCATACTCTTTAAAACCTTCGCCTGATCCTAGCGACATACCCTGGAGTTGGGTACGTGTAGGAGCAAGGTCGGCGTTATATTGATACTGCTTGTAAAAAGCAGTAGCCAACTCCTCCCAGTTACGAACCTTGGTCCCATCCAGCTGATAGAACCATTCGAGATGAGTCCCTGAAAGACTCTCCTGGAAGAAGTGGATCCACAAGTTCTTGTCCACTGTGTACGGCTGAATCTTCCGCACATAGGATCTGAGGTGTAGCTTAGGGCAGGACGCCCCGTCATACTTGGTGAAGAATGGTGCTTTAAACTTGTGAGGGATGATCATACCAGTAGATAAACCCAAGTCTCCGAAATCCAGCCCAGGCACTTGTTGAATTTCCATGGCATTCAGCCGGTCTTCCAACTGCTTGTATCTGTCTTCAACCGGAGGATACTGTTCCTCATTAAAATCAGTCTCGTTGTCAGAGGCTACCGGACTTGGAGCCCTTCCCCCCTGGGGACTGTCTTTGCCTACAGAAGAACCAGCTTCCTCATTCTGCAGAGTGTTACCAAACCTCCGGCCCGTGTTGAAAAGAACAATTCTCTTCTTCTTCTTCTCCTTCTTCAGGAGCAAAGCCTTAAGCTCTTCTTGGCCTTGAGCCAAACCCATGATCAGCTCTTGAAATTGTGCGTTCTGCGCCTGAAGAGCCTTGATAGACATCTCGGTAGACGATTCAGGGTTCATGATGCTGAAATAAACAGCGAAGAACAGTAAGCAACCTGAAAAGAAGAGTACCTGCTATGCACATGATGAATGGAATGCGTATGATTTATGTTTTCAAAGACAATCGGGAATCAACTTTGTAAACAAAAAGGAACACACTTCATTAGATTCAACTTTGAAATTTAAATTGTTCAACAGATTGCCCTTAGGCGTTACATAAAAATGGAAATACTGAAAAGGGAAATAAAACTGTAAAAGAACATCCAAAGTTCATCATTGATCCCATGGTCTCCTCTTCTCAGTACGGATGTAGTCATTCAGAGCTCGCTCATTCTCCAACTGCTTTGTCAGCTTCTGGATCTTTAATTCCTGCTCGTTGAACTTTTCCTGATAAGAATCCCGTTCCTCTCGCAGTTGCGACCAAGACCTCTTTAATGTCTCATAATCAGTAGGTATCTGAGGAGGGAGGACAGTTGGAGGAGCCCCATCTTTGTCAGGATACTCAAGAATGACGGGTCTGACAGCTTCGTATGGCATACCTAACTTCTGAGCACGGATGCGAACCCATTTGTAGTAGGCTTCCATAGGTAGAGAAGTCTTTGGCCCCAACTCTTGTGGGTCAGCTTTATGAACTCTGTCCCAAGCCTTGACGAACCTACGACGCAGCTCGTCACTATCCACCTGAAACTCAAAACTGATATGAGGCACCAACATCTCATGAGGTCCTGCCCTTCCGGCTCTTCCAAATTGACGGAGAGCTAGACATGGATTATAAGAGATTCCTCCTTGGGTACCAATCAGAGGAACATTAGGGTATTCTCCGCAACGATCAATAACAGCTATCTCATCCAAACCTCTGAAAGTCCAAATGATGTCCTTATCAGTGAGAGACATTAACCTATGATCCCAACCTCTTCCTTCTTGGTTCTTCAGCACGAATTTAGGGAGGTGCGAAATAAACCACCTCACCAACAGAGGGATGCAACACCACACAGTTCCTCGTCTTCGGGCAGTACGAGCATAGAGTTGTTGCAGGATGTCACCCAAGAGAGTGGGCACAGGGTTCCGAGACATGAAGATCCTTATGGCAGTAACGTTAATGAAGTTATCAGGATTAGGGAACAAGACTAGACCATAGATTAAGAGAGCCAGGATGTCTTCATATGCCCTAAAGTCCAAGTCATTCAAGAAACTGTTAGCTTTACCAACCAGAAACTTGGCCAAGAAACCCTTAACTCCGCTTCTAGTCACCCAGTTGTCCATTACTTCTTGGTGGGTCAAGGGGAGAGCTGCAGCAACCTCCTCAAGCCTGAGGGTCTTTTCCCAACTAGTGTAGGGAGTCTGATCCAAGATAGGGATACCAAGCAAATCAGAGAACTCTTCCAGGGTAGGGACCAGCTGGAAGTCTTGAAAGGTGAAGCACTGGTACAAAGGGTCATAGAACTGGGTCAGGACACTCATCAGTTGTTGGTCCCACTTTGCCGTGACTAAACTGAGAAGAAAACCATGCCTCTGGATGAAGGAAGTAGTATTTGGAATTCTACTAACCAACTCTTCAAGCAACTCAGGTGGGTGAACAAAGTTGAACCAGATAGTATTCCTTCGCATAGGCATCATGATGTCCTACAAAACAGAGCAAAGGTGAAACCCTCTTGTCTTTGAAATGGTCAGTCCTTATGCAGGATGCATGCAATGCTCATGATGGCATGATGTTATGATAAAGCACACCACAAATATTTACAAAGGCAAACATGATAAGGCACACAAGTCACACAAGACAAGCCCTTAAAGTTTAGGCCAGCATGGGGTCTAGGTATTACCCTCTTTCAGTTTGTTGGTTCAGACCTGTCCTATCAGAAGTAACCGGGTTCTAGAGGATCCCAATATCACTGACTACCCTCAATCGGTCATAACTCCAGCATCGCAATCTTTTCTTGCGGCCAGAACCATCACGAGAGTTTAGCCTCAATGGGCGTAGCATACTGCTACTGTTCTATTGGCCAAGTTGGGTCATTTAAGGTTCTAAGGTCGGTTGGTGCTTAATGACTCCTCAGAAGACCCATTTTATCCTCGTTGCGACACAAGGGATATCGGTACAGACCAAGGTGCCACACCAACATAGCCACTACTTCACCCATGTCGGTCTACGCCGGACAGGTCCCTCACAGCTTATGCTACCTAAACAGGGTATCCCCAGATCCGAGTTAGGATCTATGTAACTCCGATGCAACCCACAATTTAAAGCAAACAAGTCAAAACAATTGAAAACACAGTTATGAACTATCCTAAGGTACACCTCACTTCAAAATGTCCCCAGCAGAGTCGCCAGTTCTGTGATCGGTAGATCTGGAACTGACTGTTTAACGCTAGTTTCGCGAAATGTCGCGGAAGCAAGAGTCGCCACCGTCTTTTATTTTCTCCAATATGGAAAGGACAAAAGCACAGAAAAATTCCTTATTGAGATTAGTTCTCGGTTCAGGAGGTAGATTTATAGAAAGGGAAGGTGTTAGCACCCTTTCTATCCATGGTTATCCATGGGCTCTTAGATACTTGCTCATTTGTGTTTTCAAAATGTTTGTTTGCTTTTCAATGGTGAGTGGGTTTGAAAAAGTTTCGTTTAAAATTTCAGTTCGACTCTTGTATCAGTCCTCAAGAGTGTTTGAAAAGTGGTTTTTGAAAGCTTTTTGCAAAGTGTCGGTGTGAAAAGAAGTTTTGATTTGTTTTGAATTTAGAGCAAGTATCTATGAGTCATCCACCTACCCTAAGGAATTAGGCTGTGTAAATGTCCTTAAGGTAGTGCCATCCCACCATTGAGAGGTAGGTAGCACCACCGTCGGAGGTGTTCGGGTCAATTCGATTAAGGGACAGTGTGGTCACCGAGCAACAATAGGACACCTTAGAAGCTACCCTTATGCCATGTTCATGGACATAAGGACTTACTAAAACGTCCTATACTCGACGACCACGTTTCGAGGGGCAAGGCAACAGTGAGGCGTACCCTAAGAGTGGTGTGTGAATTGTGTGTCATTTTCAGATAATATTTGTCTTGTCATGCATTTAGTGATCTACGCTTTGATTTTTATTTGGGCATACATTCTTTCATGTGATTAACAGTTTAAAGGGTGCGGAAATTAAAATGCGGAAAAATAAAAGTCCTACGCTATTACAAGGCGCGGGTCCATACATCGCCAAATTAAACAAAGACCCGATTTGAATAAAAGTGCGGAAAGTAAATGTCCTAATTATCTATTACAAGGCTTTGGGGCAATTACATAAAAAATAAAAATAAAAGTAAACGTGCGAAAAGAAATTAGAATCGAGTGCGAGGGCGTTGGACCCTTTAAGGAAATTGAATTGAAATTACAAATTAATTAATGATTAAATAAAGAAAAGAAATTATTTTTATGTTTTTTTGGTATTTATGAAAATAAAGAAAATTTATTGGAATTAAAAATTAAATAAAACCCTAATTCTAGTTTGTTTTTAATTATTAAAAAATATTGTTCAAGTTTAACCTAATTTAATCCTAATTAATTAATTACAATTTTATTTACAAGATAATTAATGATTAATAGTAATGATGATAAGGAAATAAATTATTTAGTGAGAAAAGAGAATAAAAAATGCTAAAAACCTATTTTTATATTTTTTAGTTATTTAAAAAGACATTAAAATGAAACCTAATTTTAAACTAATTTGATTATTAAATTTATTTACAAACCATTTAAAGAATTAATAATTAAATAAAACATATTTTTTTAGTTTTATGATTTTCTGATTTTTTTTATATTATGGAAATTATTTTGTGAACAAAAGAAAGACAATTAAAATAAAAAGAAGAAAGAAAAAGGAAAAAGAAAATGCAAACCATGGGGGTGTTGGCCCTTTTTTGGAGGTTAATTTGCAGCAATTAGGCCCATGAATTCCAGGCCTTTTGACTTTCTGGCGCTTGTGTGTGGAGTGGTTGACTGGTGTCTATGGTGGACTGCTTGTGATGGCCATCAGATTAAAACTTCTGGGCGCGTGGCAAGCCAGATGGTGAGGTTGTTTGGTGGACCATAGGAGGGCAAGCGTACCTGAATGCATTACAAGAAAAAATATTTGAGAATATGGGGGACCTGGGAATCGAACCCAGGTCCCAATACTTGCATGCCAGCGCGTTTGCCAATGGAGCTAGTGCGTTTCTTTGTATGAATAATAGAACGTGATTATTATATGTAAAAAAGCAATACTATGCTGGACAATAAAAAAAAACGAGCCAAACTTTGAATGGCCCAATCACGTTCCAACACACAGGCTTCGTTCTCCTGGCTTCTTCGTTTTGCCTGCAATTACAGAATAGATAGCGGGGGTTTTAAACCCCCACTAACCCTAAACCTGAAAAATAGCGATTAGCATATAGTGGAAAAGAAAAAGGGCGCGATGGTTGGTTCCTATTCGTCTGGACATCCTGGTTTCAATGGTGTAGGTTTCATGGCCTAATTTTTCCATATACGCAAAGCCCCAAATGGAAGCTTCTGAAACCCTAACCTGCGTCCATGGTAACTTTGCATACAAGCGTCTATAATTCAATTGGATGGTACCATTAGCTTTAGAATGATCAGGTTAGTATAAATCAAGCATTAGAATGTATGGAAAGTGCGTGCAAATCAAAATACGAATGTGAAAAATATCATGAACAGGGCAAAGTCATCTACCACTTCTGGATGTATGGAGACTGGAAAAGTATTGAGTCACGTTCAGGAAGGTTCCAGCAATCTTTTGGGATATTTTTTAGGCCTTGAAAAACACTGCAACTATGTTTTCAATTTTGAGTTTTTTGTCAAAAAATGCAAGTTTGGTTCTTGATCTTGGGCGCAGCTTTCTTGTTCTTTGCATTAGGGTTATGTTATGCTTATATATGTGAATGATTTAGGTCAGAAAAATCAAGCCCAAAGCCTTGTATTCAATGATCTTCAATATTTGATTTTCAAGCATCTTTTTCAATCTTTTCTTGCCATGGAACTTGCCTATTTTGGAAGATTTGGTCTCTTGAGCATGTGCACGAAATATTTAGGTCATAAAGAGTGAATATGCTGCATAAAAAGATTTGGAAAACATGTTTTAGTATTTTTCTTATATTTAATTTTAATTAAATGAATTAATAGGATTAAAAACTCAATTAATTAATTAAAAATAAGAAAATAACTCCCCTTTGGGTCAATGGGTCGTGCATAGCTTTTGGGTGATGATTCATGGAAGAAATTAAGGCCCATTAGCAATTTTGAGGCATTTGAAGCAAAGTTGACTTTTCAAAATTCCCAAAAATTTCCCAGCTTCCACAAGGCATATCTTGCTCAATATTTAAGCTTTGATCATGTTCTTGGACATTTTGGAAAGGTATTGGAGTCCTCTAACCAATGCCTTTGGTCCCATGTCATTTTGATTTACCAATATCAAGTTATGGTCTTTGACTTAAAGTGCCTTTTTTTTGACTTTTGAAAATGACCTATAATGTTGAGATTGATAACTTTTTGTGAGAGCATTTCTTGGACTTTAAGTGTGAAGAGGAGTTGTAGGAAATGTCATTATCTTCAAAATGAGCTTTGGATGGAATTTTTATGATAAACCATGTGGAAGTTATGCCCTGGTCAATTTGTAGTTGACTTTTTCAACTGTCCAAATATAGAAACTTTTGCATCTTGAGACTTTTTGAGCCATGCTTTGAGAATCATGATCAAGAATTGATCAAATGATGTTTGTGGATTCAAAATAAGATGTTGACCAAAATTTTTGACTTTTGACTGTCAAATGACCATTTTGCCCCTGCAGTTGACTGTTGAGCAATTAGTGTTTTTGACTGTGCAATTTTGTGCTGTGAGTCTTGAAACTTGGCATGTGGATGCTTGACAATGTTTGTAGGCATGTGGGACTTGTTTGGACCCTTGGAAACTTCAATTTCTTTGCCAGAACCAAAACCCTAATTTTTGACTGTTAGGAGGCCATTGGACTGTGCAACCTTTGGGGAGATTTTAAAGCATGCTCTTAGCAAATCTTGAAGAAAATGGGAGGGCAAATTTTGGGGTACAACAGTTCGCAACCGCGGCGGGTGCAAAAATCATAAAAAAATATATTTCTTTTCTCACCTCCACCATCTATTTTTACACAACATTTTATAGCCAAAATATACAGATTTTTCAAAGAGGTTCCTGTGGAGTACCGTAGATGTTTAGGGTGCTAATACCTTCCCTTTGCATAACCAACCCCCTTACCTAGAATCTTTCCCCCCTCTTTTTTGGGTGACTCGCTCTTTTCCCATTCCTTTGGAAACAATAAAGCGCGGTGGTGATTTTTTATTTTTATTTGTATAAGTCTAGTCAATCCAATGGCTTAGTCTTAAACATTTCTACCGCTACAGAGCCAATTCATTACATGTCATTTTAAAAGTCAACAAAAAGACATTTTTTATCAAAGCAATTTACATCAAGATAAAGGCTTCAAATAAAAAAAATGACCAATATAAAAGTTGTAGGAAACATCTTGAGCTTTCCAAAAAGTCAAAAATCACCTCCATATGCCAACAATTGAGCGAGATATGATTTGTGCAAGTTGGGCAATTTTGAGAAAATGTATGAAATCCAAATTGAGAAAATTTGAATTTTTGGGCTAATGGGTCAATCTTTTAAAGTCTAAACGTGTTCATGACCTCATAATAGACATCTTAATCCATTCATTTATTTTTGTGGTTTTTATTTATTTTTATTTTGATTTTATTCAATTAAAAGCAAAATAAATCAAATAAAATACCAAATAAATGATATAAGGTATGGGGATCTATTTTTAAAATCAAATCATAAGTCTAAAAAGCTGGTGACAACTTGCAAAGAGCGTGATTGGTATGAGATTGGCCTAAAAAAGAAAGGTTTCATGCAAAACTTCAATCAAATATTTGATCATGAAATTCAAATCTTTTGTAATTTCTTCAATATTTGATCACGAAATTCAAATCATGAAATATTTGATCATGAAATACAAAAGATTTGATTCACTTTTATTAACCTAAATCTTCCACTATAAATACATGACATATTTAGACCAAGAGGGACACGAAAATTGGCCTCAAGAACACACTCAAAAATCTCAAATTTTCTCAAAAATAGGGCAACTTGAAACCCTTGTCTCCAGCCTCTTGCAATACATTCCAAGAATTCCATCGTGTTCCTGAAGATCCCAAGAGTCCATCCCAACCATCCTTGAAGCAAATCCACGTCCAAAACAACCACACCATGTTGCACTGGTTGGATAATTTCCGTGGATCTCAAACCTTTAATCTATGTATATTTAATTAATTTGATGCATGTATACATGTTCATGGTCATGTTTAGGACTATTTTGATCCATTATTTTCAATCTTTAACGTAGGAATAAGGATCTGTCATTGCTAGGGCAGTTGGAGACTTTTTCTTCGAAACTCACGATACAAGCAGTTTCAGGCCAAACTAATGCCACCATTGGATTCAGAAGGTCCGAATTAGGGAGTTACAACCCTCCTTGATCTTTATATCTTGCTATTTTTGCAGGTTTGATGTTTGACTCTTCGGAGAAGACGACCAGAGCTAGGGCTCTGGCGCTTCTCTGATATACGTTTTATTATATATTTATTTGTTTCTATTCTATAACAAAAATACAGCGCATCACAGTTGGTTAAAGACAGACGCAATTGTTTGACTTGATGATTTTATAAACTAACACGCAGGTTAATATTATGATGATTGATATATATCCTCAAACACAAGAAAGCATTTTGCCTAGTGGCAGGAGAGCAGATCTGTGAAGTCAGGGGCGTGGGTTCAACACCCACCCCATACAAATTCTTTTTACCCTATTTTTTCTAACCTTATTTTCTTTCCTTTTCTTAATTAATTCTTTTTTAATTAATCATTAACTAAACTAATTTTTTTAAAACTATAGCAAAATAGGATTAGGGTTTCTAGTTAATAATAATTTTTGACATATATTACTTATTAATTAATTATTTAATTAATTAATTTTTCTTAATATTAAAATTAATTAGAAATAATTAGGTTTTAATTACTATTATCATTTAAATTATTTTCTAAAATAAATATCAAACTTTAACACTTAGAGCTTTAGGTCTTTAAAATTTTTAATATTTTTCTTATTTATCTTTTACTATTTAATTTTCTTACAAAAAATGTATAGGTCGCATTATCGATGTTATAATGTAGATTTACATTCCCTCACCTTTTTCCTATTATGTATCTGTTTCGAGGATTTAATAGCGTAAGTTTACTTTCCCGCAAATTTTTATGCTTATGTATCTTCCCCAAAGCCATGTAATAGCTTAGGTCTTCACATTCCGCACTTTATTTTTCTGTATATATTTAACTGCTAGTAACTAGGGTTTGTATGGAAAAGACTAAAATCAAACATAGAAAACCTTAATATTCAAGATAAATAACTGAAAATAAACACCTCACACACTTGCACCTCTAGAGTAACCTCTCTTTTTTTCCTTACTATACTTGGTCACATCCCTCAAAAGTGGGGATACTTTATCAAAAGACCCTCGATCAAATCATTATGTCCCTTTCGAATAAAGATCATAATCCCTCGATGACCCTTCAAGTTGCCTATAAAATGATCTAGTCTCTACGAGTAAATGATTGTAGTCCCTCCGATACAATTGCTAAATTATCCTTACATGTTGCCTTCGATGATCATACGATGACCCCACGCCTGTCCCTTCACATCCAATAGATAGGGCTACCTACCCACTAATGGTATGGATAGTGCTATCTCCAAAGGAGAAGGAAAATAACAACAAAGACTTTAGTGGGTAAGAACTCCTAATTGCTTGCTCATAAACTTTTCTCAAAACATTTCCACATTACACTTTCAAACAAAGATTTTCAAAAATGCTTTGTATACATTCTTGAGGACTATACAAGAATTATTACAAAGTTATCCTTACATTGACGATTTCAAAATATTTTCAAATCTCACACATACAAAGCAAGTTTTCAAAAGTGAACTAAGAAATTAAGAGCTCGTAGATAACTACTGATGAAAAGGGTGCTAACACCTTCCCTTTGAATAACTTACCCCCCAAACTCAAAATCTATCAAAGGTCTTTCCTGTTCTTTTCACCTCTCCTAAATATTGGATAAAAAAAAGTCGGTGGCGACTCTAGCTATCCGCACATTTGGATAAAACCAAAAAAGTCACTTCTCCCACCGTATTACACATGGCAACATGGGATTATTCTGAATCAGAAGATGAATATTATGATGAAGAGCATGCAAACATGGCATTCTTGGTCAGGACCAGCAAGGAAGAGGCAGCATCAGAAGACGAAATGACACTCACCTATGAGTCAGACTCTGATGACGACAAAGAGATACTTTCTTCCATATCTCGTTCTAAACTTGAAATTGGTTTATATGAATTAATGAAAAGGTATCAATCTCTTCTAAGTAAACACAAAATCTTGAAAAAGAGTTTTGAAGCTACTTTTGAGAACACTACTATAAATGAGAGAAAAATTTCTGACTTAAATGAAAAAATATTTGTTTTAGAAAAATAGAACATCACTCTTAAAAGTAAAGTGTCTAAATTAGAAGAAGAGATTTTCTATAGCACGTCTGTTAGTGACGAAGTGATCAGATATGATAGAGCTTTTCAACACTTCCTTGTTAAAAGCATAGATATAAGCAAAATGGCTTCAATTATCTATAATACGGTGGGAGAACTGACTTTTTATGTTTTATCCAAATGTGCGGATAGCAAGAGTCGCCACCGACTTTTCTTTTATCCAATATTTAGGAAAGGTGAAAAAGAACAGGAAAGACCTTTGATAGATTTTGAGTTCGGGGGGTAAGTTATGAAAAGAAAAGGTGTTAAAATCCTTTACATCCGTAGTTATCTATAAGCTCTTAATCACTTATCTCACTTTAAAAATTTTCTTTTTTGTGTGTCTAAAAATATTTTGATAGTTTTCCAATGTAAGGCGAAATTTTGTAATGATTCTTGTATCAGTCCTCAAGAATGCGTACAAAGTATTTTGAAAATATCTTTGAAAGTGTTTGTGTAAAATGTTTTTGTGAGCAAGCGATTAACAATTTTAACCACTCAAGGTTATTCTTGTACTTTTCCTTCTCCTTTAGATAGTGCTATCTATACCATTAGTTAGTAGGAATCCCTATCGTCAGATGTGAAGGGACATGCGTAGGGTTGTCGTACGGTCATCGAAGGCAACTAGTAAATATGCTTTAGCAATTTCATAAGGGAATAGATCTTTTATCGAAAGACAACATTGAAAGGGTCATCAAGGGACTATGGTCTTTTATTCAAGGGACTTTTTTCTAAAGCGTCCCTACTTTTCGAGGGACATGATCGTTTTGTTCCGAAGGCAACAAAAGAGGTTATCCTAGAGGTGCGAGTGTGCAAGTGTGTTCAATTCAGTTATTTAGTCTTTCAATTATGGTTTTCTATCGTTCGCTTTTATCTTTCCATATAAACTCTAGTTACTAAGCAATAATAGAAAATATAAAAAAACAGTAAAGTGCAGAAAGTAAAGTTCCTACGCTATTACATGGCTTCAGGACAAATATATAATAAATGTGCGAGAAATAAACCTAACTATTACATCCCGAGAGGCAGGTACATAATAATGAAAAAGAAAGCGGGAAATCTAGGCTATTTCATTTTTGAAACCTATACAATTTGATCTATGAATTTAAAATAAGATGAAAATAGGAAAGAGGAAAAACAAAATATTTTTTTGGCGATTTTTTTATAAAAAAAAAGGTTTATGATGATGATTAAAATAAACCTAAAAAGCTAATTAATTTTAATTAATAAAAGAGTTAATTAATTAAATTAAAGAAAAACCAGAAAACCTAAATAATTAGGGTTTGTTAACTATTAGGGTTAATTATTTATTAGGGTTAATTAAAACTAGTGTTAAGAAAAAAAGTTAGAAACATATTCAAGAAAAATGCTAGGGATGGGTGTTGAACCCACGCCCTTTTCCTTTTCCACTGCCTGCCTTGCCAATGTGCCAGGCGCTTGCATGTGTTAGGAGAATGGGATCAGCGCGCTATATGTTAAAACCTGCAAAATATGGAAAATGTGAAAAAATAAAATGTCAAAAGGCAGGATCGAACCCACGCCCTTATACACAAATGCCTTAACGCGCGCTTCCTTGCCACTGGGGTGGCTAAGTCATCTGGTAACATTGTGAAAACAAATAAAAATATAATAAACTCAAATAATTGGGCCAAAGAAACGCTGGAGCCCTAGCTCCGGTGGTCTTCTCCGGTGAGTACGTTTCTAGTCCCTACAAAATAGCAAACGTTAGAGGTTCCAAAGGACCATACACCCCTAATTCAGGCCCTGTGAACTCAATGGTGCCAGTGGTTTTGGCTAAATCATCTTGTACATAGAGATATGAAGAAGACAAACTAAAAAGATGTAAACATGGCCAAACGGGATTCAGCCATTATGGGGGCCGTGCGATGGTCACATCTTGCACATTGATATCTCATTAACATATTACTAAGGTTAGTGTGATACGGTGGGAGAACTGACTTGAGGTTTTGCGTTTTATCGCAAATGTTACAGTTAGTAAGAGTCGCCACCGACTTTTCTTTTATCTAAAAGGAAAGGGGAAAAAGCACAGGAAAGACCTTTGAGATTATTTCTTGAGTTCGGTGGGTATATTATGAAAAGGGAAGGTATTAAAAACCTTTTCATCCATGGTTTTCCATGGGCTCTTAGTTACTTACTATATCACTTGCTTTTGTTTGAAATTGTGCTTTGTGTGGTTTTTGAAAGTATTTTGTAAAGAGGCCATTGTTTACGCAAACTTTGTAATGATTCTCGTTCGTAAGAATGTATACAGAGATGTTGATCTTTTGAAAATGTTTTCAAGTTTGTAAGATGTTTTAAAAGTGTAGGTGTTTGTTTTGAAAATAGCAAGGATGTTTTGTTTTGAAAATGAGCAAGTAACTAGGAAAATTCTACCTACTCAAAAGTCTTTCATGTTCATTTCCTCTTTCCTTTGACATTGTTATCTTACCATTGATTTGGTAAGTAACCCTATCTTTGGATGTAAACGGGACGGGCGTGGGTCATCGTATAACCATGATTAGCAATATTGCAAGGTATCTTAGCATTCTTTTTTAGGGACTAAGATCATTTGAAAGGCAACATAGATAGCGTCATCGAGGGACTATGATCTTATATTTTGCTTGTTTTTGCTAAGATACCTCACATGCGTAATATGGCCATTTTGTAAGGCAACCAAGTGGATTTTACCCTAAGGGTGCTTGTGTGCAAGTGTATTGTTCTTCATGCTTGGTTTTGTCTTTGATTAGGGTTTTCTAATTGATTGGTTTTAGTCTTTCCATACAAACCCTAATTACTTGCATTTATATATAAAGCGATAAATTGCGGAATTTAAAATTACTACGCTATTACAATACTTGTGGGAGGGGGGTGTACAAATTATAAATGGGGATTTGCAAGAAAATAAATCCTAATTATCTATTACAACCATATTGAATTTGTACAAGAATTGAATAAATAATGTACACAATGAAAAAATATACAAGAATGTAAATGCAAAGAAAATGGATCTTTGTTTGGATTTTTTTAAGGAAAAAGGGGGTTTTGTTTTAACCTAATTAACTAAAAGAAAAATAATTAATTAAATTAGTAAAAAGTAAAACCTAATTTTACTAGGAAAAGAACTTAAATAAAACCCTAATCTATTAATTGATTAAAAAGGAAATTAAGTTTATAAGAAGAATATTTTTGGTATTTTTGTCTTGAAAATAATTTATAGTATTATAAAATATTTTTGGTCTTTTTTATATATTTTAAAATAATATATTTAAATTGTGTAAAAGAAAAATAATAAAAAAACCTAGTTTCTAATTAAATTTACAAATCAATTAGTAAAATAAATAAAGTATGATTAAATAAAATATATATTTTTTTGTGTAAAAAAAAAATAAACTTTATCAAAATATTAATCTAATGTTTTTATATTTTTTTGATTTTTTTAATATTAGATAAAATATTTAAGAAAACAAATAAATAAAATAAAAAAATAAAATAAAAAAGGGCCAGGGTGTGAATAGTCAGAAAGGGGGGTCAGCAGTAAGAAAAAAAAAGCCCAAGACTGTTAGGCCCAGGCACCTGTCCAAAAAAGTCAGAATGTGTGAAAAATGTAAAAAATTCAAAAGGGTACCACTGGGGCTCGAACCCAGGTCCCTATAGTCACATGCGCGCGCTTCTACGACTGGGATGACTATACATCCATTTATATAAATCAAACCTTAAATATATATGGTAAACATGTTCCTGAGGCAAACTTCATCTTCAACCTCACGCCCAGCCTGGACCTCTGTATCTCATTCAATTCTCAACAAAAATGAAAAATGTAAACAGGAAACTTGTAGCAAATTTCCTCACGATTTCAAAAATGCAAAGCAATAAAATTATAGATCAAAGACAAGCATGAATTTTAATGGCCCTAATCTAAACCCTAAAAATTTCAGAAACTTCAATTTTAAAATTCTCTAAGCTCAAGCAAAATTAATGAAAACTATGGACATGGTTAGCTTTAGGGCAATGATATCTACATTTCTCATTCACAAATAAACTATTAATGATGCCTGTATGAAGAGTTCAAAAGTCAGAAAACTTACCTTGCAAGAGGGTATCATGTTTGGAGTATGAGTTGCTTTCAGTGAGTTCCAATGATTGGATTAGCTTCCTCAAGTTCCCAGGAAGCTAATGTGGTGCTTAGCTTGAGCTGAAAGTGCCTGAGGAGTTCTAGAGAAGTCAAGGTGCAAGGTGCTATTTTTTAAAATGGTGGATGATGATGGAGGTGTTACAGTGGTGCTGCAGGTGTTGGGATTGTTTGTATATGTTGTTTAGAAGCTTTTGAAAGTAAAAGGCTAAGAAACGCACGAGTAAATTTGGAGATTGGATTCAAAACTCAGAAATGGAAAGTTTTGAGGTGTTTTTGGTGATTCTGTGTTCTTGGTGTTTTCAGGGGTCAAGCATGCATGGGATTTGTGGCAAATAAATTGTGTATGCATAAGAAAAGAGGTTTGAGTGCTTTAGAGAGTCAGAAGTACAAGTTATAAGCTAATTGCTAGGTTACTTGATTTAGAAGAAAAGTGGGAAAACAAGTTTCAAAGTGTAGTACAAGCATGGGCTGGGTGATTGTAGGTGTCTAAACAAGTTTCTCTTGAGTTATAGGACTTGTATGATCAGAAGAAAGCAATTGCAAGGCTCAAGAGCAAGTTTTGTGCAAAAAGCCACTTTATCAAAATGGCATTGTGCACTTTCTTCCCAAAATGGATATAAAGCATGGCCTTGCATTGAATGCTTGAATTGAGACCTCTAACAGCTGTGAAAGCAATTAATTATGGAGTGCCTAACAAGTTTGAGGCCTGTAAAGTAGAGGTCATGCAGCATAAGTTTGAATTTTGAATCTTGTTCATCACAGAATGACTGTAATTCAAGTGTGAAAACCCTAACTTCATCTCTTTGATTCTCCCTACTCAAAAATGATCTCAGGGATTTCTTGGACATTTTGCAAAGCTTGTAATATGATCTAAAACCCATCTTTGAATCACTTTTGAAAATTACCATTGGAACTATATGAAAAAGTGCCATGAAGTTGGGTCAAAATCCTTACCAAATTAGGGCAAAATTTCACTAAGTGTTTTGTTTCATGACCATGTGTTCTTAAAATTATAACTTGAGATCCAAGCACTTTTGGAAGGAGTTGTCTAAAGAAAAGTTGTATATTTCATGGAGATCTAAAACTTTCATGATGAAAGTTTCTTTGAATCATCTTGCATCATGGTGAAAATTTTGCTCAAAGTTGTGAAAAAATAAGAAATTTCCAACACTTAGAAAAATTTCTAAGTTTAGAAATTTTAACTTTTCAAAATGAAATCTTGAATTTTTTATTTCTTGATGAATAAGTTTCATATTTTGACATACTTTGATGAATTGTGATCTTTGACATTTGATTTTGACCAAAAAGTCAAAGTTTGACTTTTCAGTATACAATTGACTTTTGATCAGTTGACTAAAAATTCATCTGTCAATCCATTGGACTTGGGCAATGTTTTGAGCCATGTCATTAGGTAAAAGTGATGCAATTGGACTCTTGAGATCATGCCTTAAACCAATTGATCATTTGCTAGGTCAAAAATCAGGAATTGCCCTTTCCCAGTCAAAACCCTTATTTTGACCATTTTCCCTTTTGAAGATTTGATCAAATTTCTTGAGGAATTATGGTCCAAACTTGATCAAATGATAGCTTCCCCGTCCTATTTCATACCGCCTGGTCATATAGATAGCTTCTCTGTCCTATTTCAGGAATTAATCAGCGACCCACTTTTGTGTTGGTAAACCTGTCCTATTTCAGGAATTCACACCGCTTGGTCGTATAGATAGCTGCTCCGTCCTGTTTTGGGAATTAATCTCAGACCTATTTTTTGTTGGTAAACTCGTCTTGTTTCGGGAATTCATATCGCTTAGTCGTACAGATAGTTGCCCCGTCCTGTTTCGGAAATGAATCTCTGACTTGTTTTTGTTGGTAAACCCGTCCTGTTTCGAGAATTCATACCGCCTGGTCTTATAGATAGTTTTCCCGTCCTGTTTCGAGAATTAATATTTGACCTGTTTTTTGTTGGTAAACTCGACTTGTTTCGGGAATTCATACCTCTTGGTCGTATAGATATTTTCCCCGTCCTGTTTCAGAAATTAATTTGCGACCCACTTTTGTGTTGGTAAACCTGTCTTGTTTCGAGAATTCATACCGCTTAGTCGTATAGATAGTTGCCCCGTCCTGTTTCAGGAATTAATCTCAGACCTGTTTTTTATTGGTAAACCCGTCTTGTTTCAGGAATTCATACCGCTTGGTCGTATAGATAGTTTTCCCGTCTTATTTAGGGAATTAATCTCTAACCTGGTTTTGTTGGTAAACCCGTCCTGTTTTAGGAATTCATACCGCCTGGTCGTATAGATTATTGCACTGTCCTATTTCGGGAATTAATCTCTGACCTGTTTTAAAATGGCTGATGATATTCGTCTATTTGCGGACTAACCTGAAAGAAAATAAAGTTAGTTTCATGCAATGTCATGGCATGCATTGCGTAACGATGCTCTCATAATGAGAATGTTGTATGCGTTTTGTATGCATATGCTATTATTTTTTTTATAAATGATGTATGGATGTAAGATGTCGATAACGAAAACGGTAGCTTCATATAACATCTTTGGCCAGGGAAAATAAATCGCTAAATGTTGCTGAGAGTGAAGAATATGAATCTTTAATCTTGCCTATAGCGTCTTCGTTGGGGATTCTTGCTTTCCGTTTGAGAATACTCCGCTGGGGGCGTTCGACTTCTGCTTGGGAATGGAAGAGATGGATTCTCCTCTAATGTGTGTATGTCACCTTTTTTGGGGAGGACAAAGTTGAATGACATCTGACCTGGGAAGAAAAACCTGTTGGGGAACTACAAGAATCGGAGAAACAACCTCGGTTTGGGAAATAAACCCTGCCAGAGAAGAGAATTTTTCTGGGGACTTTATAGTGTTGGAGAGATCAACTTTGTTGGGGAATTAAATTCCTATAAACTGTACTGAGGGAATAATTTCTGATGGGAATTGGAATTTCATAGGTTGTGCGAGGGAAGTTTCCATTGTATGCTGGGGAAATGATCAGACTTCCTTATACGCTAGGGGACCTATTAGGGGGATGATCATGTGAACTGCTGGAGGATGCCTCAATTTCTGTCTGAAGGCATATTAGACTCGCTAGGGAATATATATATATATTAAGGATGAGCTTGTAAAGGTAGCTCTGTGTGGATTTCTCTATGGGGATTTATGGACGACTTGAACATTAATCTAACTCCTAGAGTCTTTAGTAAATTCTAATCTAATTTTTATTCACATATTTGTTAATAGTAATCATATTCATAAGCATATGTTGACTTCATTTAGTCATTGGATGTTTTTTCAAACAAAGCAGAGAAAGTAAATTTGAATTTTTAATTATATTTATATTGATAGTTTGCCTATAAACAAGCAGTTTTGTACAAGGAGACAAAGATCCTAGTAAGAGAAAATCATCGTAAAATACAAACAAGGAAAAACAACTATGTGGAAATGATCCCATCGAGTTCCAACTCAACTATTGTCCCTATGTCTTCGAGAATATCATCCATTGCTGTCGGAAGAAGTTGATTAAATTGATCTGTACAATTTAAACTTGACATTGATAACAAAGCTTGTTGTAAGTATACGATCCAACGGGACATAGTCGCACGCTTTAATCCCTAACTTTTACCTGGACCACCCTTTCAGGTTTTCAGTCCACCGGGATATCCTTTCTTGCCCAAGTCGCCTTTTCAGGTTTTCGACTTGCCGGGTGTACAATTTTTATATATATCCATAAATTTTTCCCGAACCCTTTTGGTTCATCGGGATGCACTTATTTTTTTCCTAGGCCAGTCAACCCAGCGGGTCTCTTTCATTCATAGTATTTTTTGACTATGTTCGCGTTCACAGGGTGCGAGAAATCTTCATCGTCCATGGTGGTCAGTATCATAGCACCGATAGAAAATATCCTCTTAATCACAAAAGGCCCTTCGTATATGGAAGTCCACTTTCCCGTTGGATCACCTTGTGGTAAGATGATGCGCTTTATTAGCAAGTCGTCAGCCTGGTATACCCGATGTTTGACTTTCTTGTTGAAGGCTTTGATCATGCACTTCTAGTATATCTGACCATGGCTAACAGCGGCAAGCCTTTTCTCGTCAATCAAATTCATCTGGTCTAATCTAGTCTGAATCCACTCGTCTTCGTCTAAACCTGCATCTTTCATATTCTATAGAGAAGGAATCTAGACTTCGACAGGTAAGACATCCTTCATACCATAGACTAGAGAGAATGGGGTTGCCCCAGTTGATGTTCGTACTGAAGTGCGATAGGCATAAAGAGAAAATGGTAACCTCTCATGCCAATATTCTTATGTCACCATCGTCTTCTGCAAGATCTTCTTGATGTTCTTGTTGGCGGCTTCCACTGGCCATTCATCTTCGGTCGATACGGGGAAGAATTATGGTGTTTAATCTTGAACTGGGTGAAGAGTTATGTGATCATAGTGTTTTTGATATTGGTACAGTTATCTGTGATGATCCTTTCGTGGATGTCGTACCAATAGATAAGGTTATTCTTAATGAATCGAGCCACAATATTCTTGGTAACAGAGGAAAATGAGGCTGCTTCGACCCACTTCGTGAAGTAATCAATATCGACCAGGATGAAATGATGCTCATTAGATGTAGTATGATTAATCTACCAATTATATCAACGCCTTACATTGCAAACAGCTAAGGATCAGTGAAGACGTTCAGAGGAACCGGAGGAACGTGTACCTTGTCAGCATAAATCTGACATTTGTGACAAGTTCTGGAATGGTGATGGCAACCAGTTTCCATGCTTAACCAATAATAACCTGCTCTTAGAATTTTCTTAGCCATCGTATGCCCGCTGGAATGAGTACCGAAGACTCCCTCATGCATATCTTCCATAATTTTCTCAGCTTCCTTCTTTTCCATACAACAAAGCAAAGTCGAATCATGATTGCGCTTCTACAAAATTCAGTTACTCAGAAATAACTTTGACGAGAACCTCCATAGGAATTTCTTATCGTTAATAGATGCCCCTTCCGGATACTCTTGAGCTTCGAGGTATCTTTTCACTTCGTGGTACCAAGGATTTTCCTCTACTTCACCAATATCAACTTCGTAGCAATGTGTCGGTTAGTCTAGTCTCTCAATAGTAACTTGAGGAGCTTCGTTATCCCATTTGACTTTGAACATAGATGTCATGGTAGATAATGCGTCTGACAATTGATTCTCTTTCCGTGGAATATGTTCGAAAGTGATTTCCTCGAAGAACGAAATTAATGTCAACACATGCTCTCAATAAGAAACGAGATTTGGGTGCTTCGTATCCCATTCTCCCTTAATCTGACTAATCACTAGGGATGAGTCCCCGTACACATTCAAGAATTTGATTCTCATATAAATAGCAGCCTTGATACCCATGATGCATGCTTCGTATTCGGCCATGTTGTTGGTACAGTCAAAGAAAAGTCTGGCGGTGAAGGGCGTATGGAAACCATTGAGAGAGATAATCATAACACTGATTCCATTGCCCAACGCGTTAGAAGCTTCATTGAAAACCAAAGTCCATCGGGATCTTGGCTCAGGTCCTTCATACGGTCTAGGTTCTTCATATTCTCTAACTAGCATGATATTCTCATCCGGGAACTCAAAATTCATAAATTGGTAGTCATCTACAACCTGATGAGCCAAATGATCTGCCAACACACTTCCTTTGATTGGCTTCTGAATGGTTTACTGAATGTCGTATTTTGTTAAGACCATTTGCCATCTGGCTATCCTTCCGGAGAGAGCGAGTTTCTAGAATATGTATTTTATGGGATCCATCTTAGAGATCAACAAGGATGTATGAGTCAACATATATTGTCTTAGTCGGCGAGCAGCCCATGCCAAAGCGCAACAAGTTTTCTCAAGCAGTGAGTATCTTGTTTCACAGTCGGTAAACTTTTTGTAAGGTAGTATATTACATGCTCTTTTCGACCAGACTTGTCATGTTACCCAAATACACACCCCCATTGAATTCTCTAACACCGTTAAGTACATGATAAGAGGTCTTACTTCAACTAGCGGCATCAGAATTAGAGGTTATTAGAGGTACTCCTTGATCTTCTTGAAAGCTGTCTGACAATTGGCATTCCACTTTACTACTTGATCTTTCTTCAGCAACTTGAAGATCGGCTCACAAGTAGCGGTCAAATAAGAAATAAATCTGGCAATATAGTTTAATCGTCCCAGGAAACCTCTGACTTCCTTCTTAGTATGGGGAGCTGGCATTTCTTGAATGGCTTTGACCTTGGCGGGATCAACCTCAATACCTTTACCACTGATGACGAAACCTATGATTTTACCGGATCTTACCCTAAAGGTACACTTCTTTAGATTCAATCTTAGCTTGTACTTCTTCAATATTTCAAAAAGTTTGTGTAGGTGGTCGAGATGTTCTTCTTTAGTCTGAGATATGGTTATCATGTCATCGACATAAACCTCTATCTCGTGATGTATCAAGTCATGAGACAAAGCTACCATAGAACGTTGATATGTTGCACCTGTGTTCTTTAACCCAAAAGGCATAACCTTGTAGCTGAAAGTGCCATACTGTGTGACAAAAGTAGTCTTCTCCATGTCTTCAGGTGCCATCTTGATTTGATTATAACCGGAGAAACCGTCCATGAAGGAAAACACTTTGTGTTGAGAGGTGTTGTCAACCAAAACATCAATGTGTGGAAGTGGAAAGTCATCTTTGGGGCTTACCCTATTCAGATCCCTGTAGTCTACACACATATGCACCTTGCCATCCTTCTTTGGTATTGGATCCACATTTGCAACCCACTGAGGATAAGACGTAACAACCAAGAAACATGTGTTGAACTGCTTCATAACCTCAGATTTGATCTTTTCCGACATCTCGGGACGCATACGACGAACTTTCTACTTTACTGGAGAACAACCTTCTTTCATCGGTAGACGCTGAACCACAATATCAGTATCAAGCCCTGACATGTCTTCGTATGACCATGCAAAGATCTCAACATAGTCACGCAACATCTGGATTAATCTGTTCTTGACACTGTCTTCTAGGTTGGCACCTATCTTGACTTCTTTCTTGTCCTCTTCAGTACCCAAGTTCATAAACTCGACTTGCTTTTCATGTGATTTTATGGATCTTTCGTCCGGCATTAACATCCTAGCAAGCTCTCTAGATACTTCACAATCTTCCCCACCTTCGTCCTCGACTTAGCGGATCGGACTTTCGAAGTCATAATTGGCAATAGCAAAATTGTTATCAATGGGATCCAGAGTGGATATGGATCTGCAATTTGTTGTTTGGGTGTGTTGTACCCAAAAATTTTCCCTCTCTTTTCTCAAGACATTTCACAAAGGATCTCCAATGCTCAAGGATTCTCAAGGAATTGATCAAACAAAATCACCTTCAAAACACTGAGACTACAACTTAGGGTTTTGACTGAGAACGACTGATCACTGACTTTTGACCTAATACGTAATCTATTAGTTTGAAACATGGTCTCAAGGATTCAAATGCATCATTTTTACCTAATTTCATATATCAATTCCTTTCTCAAGATCATTTGATTGATAGCTGGAATTCAGTCAACTCATGAAAAGTCAACTAATACACCAAAAGTCAAACTTTGACTTTTTGGTCAACATTAAGTTTCAAAGATCAAAATTCATCAAGAAATTCAAGAATATAAATCTTGATCATCAAGAAGTCAATAAAGTCAAAAATCAATTTGAAAAGTCAAACTTTTCAAGACTTAAGAATTTTTCTAAATGTTTTCTACATGATAATTTCACTACTTTAGGCCAATTTTCCACCAAGATGCATGATGATTCAAAGGAAACTTTCAACATGAAAGTTGTAGATCTTGATAAATTCTACAACTTTTTATTAGAGGTTTTATGTAAAAAAAAACGCTTAGATTTGAAGATATAAGCCCATGAATGCATGACATTTTCATCTAACACTTAGAGAAATTTCCAACAGATTTTGTTCAGGATTTTATCCCAACTTCTTGGCATTTTTTCACATAGTTCCAAGATGATTTTGTTAAAATGGCCAACATTAAAGTTATAGAGGATGTTTCAAGCTTTCCAAAACATCTAAGAGCATAAATTTATCATACTTGAGATACGAGATTCAAGGGCCTGAAGTTGGGCTTCCATTCTTGAATTGCAAGTTATTTTGTTGAAGAACAAACAATCCAATTTGCATGATGTGCTGCATAATCTTACTTTGCAAGTCTTGTGACTTGCAAATATATCCATAATCAGATATTTAGACAATTGATTAAACCATTATCCAAGTTATTCAAGTATTGTCCATTGCATCATTCCATTTATAGCACAAAGGCACCATTGCCATTCACATAAAGCAAGCTTTATGCAATTGTCAACTCCTTGAGCCTCTCAATTATTTTCTCTGCACATACACAATGTCAAAGCAAGAAGAAACATGCCTAAAAGCCTCTAGAAACTTTAGACCATGCTTGTACCATGCATTGGAACACCAATTTTCACATAACTTGGTTGTTTCATCTCAACCAAACCGGAATTTTGACAATTTGTAAAACAAACTCTCTCATTCTCTCAAACCTCCTATATAAATAGAGAGGCCATTTGCAAGCCAAAGCCAAAAGTTTTTATTGTGTAGATAAGCCCTCAAAATCTCATACTCTCAAAAAGCCATAACTGTTCATAAAACCCCCACTCTTGAGCTTTGAAGTCCAAATCTTTGAACCTCTCACATCTTACAAGTTCTGTCCAAATAAACCATCCACATACTTAATATACCTCATATAAGAGTTGTTCAAACACAAGAACAACTTTTGTAACAACCCTATCACCAGTTCCCAAGCTCAAAAACAGCCAACACAACAGTTCAAACTCAAAACACAAATTCCAGCTTCAAGGTAAGTTTTATTGACTTTGAACTCTTCATATAAAGCCTCACTAATGGTTCATTTGTGAATATAAAATGTAGATATCATTGCCTTAAAGCTAACCATATACTTGCTTTTCATTTTTCATTAACCATGTGTTGAGAACTGACTTTTACATGTAGCAGAACAATGTAGAAGTAAAAAGATAATAGTATGAGTCGATACGAAACACTATGAGTCGACACATGCTATGTACAAAACATGTTATGAGTCGACACAAAACACAAATGTGTCGACACTGTTTTACCCCAAAATTTTCCCTCTCATGTTTCCCAAGGTTTTTTCTCTTATATGGGTGTTTACATACACTTGCCTAAAGAAAATGAAATTTTTGAATGTTAGAAAAATGTCTTTCAATTGGCAGTTCAACAATATCTTTCGATTGGCATATGAGTAATGTCATTCGATTGGCACATCAGAGCAAAGGGTCCTTCGATTGGCATAACACCAAGCTTTGACCGGGCTACTAAAACCCTTCGACCAAGAATTGGCCCACAAGCTTCGATTGGGCGCTGTCTCCTTCGATCAAGCTTAGTTCACAAAGCTTCCGCTGGGCAAAAGGCCTCTTCAGCTTGTCATCAGCACACGTATGCCTCTTCATGTTTGTCTTTGGTCTACAAGGCAAAAACCCCTTTTATTGGTCTTCGATTCACAAGACAAAGGGTTGCCTCAGACATGCTTCGATTCACATGGGCAAAGGTTTCTTCTATAATTTCATCCAATGCACAAGGAAAATACTTCTTGTGTGCTTGATTTCAATGCATAAGACCCCTCAACACAGTTTCTACGCTATGACACACAATATGACCCCTTCAAAAGAGCACTTCAAAGGTCCATTAGAAGGACATGCATTGAGCCATTCAAAGGAGACATATACTTACTGAATACAAGCTTGTCTTATGATGGGTATTGGTCCTACATGTGGCCAGGCCAGGCCTTTTATGCATTAGCATTCGAAGATGGTGACAAAAGAGCTGAATCAGAGCCATTTGAAGGAGCTGAATCAGAGCCATTCGAAGGAGACATATAGTTACTAAATACAAGCTTGTCTTATGATGGGTCTTGGTCCTACATGTGGCCAGGCCTAGGCCTTTTGTGCATTAGCATTTGAAAGGGGTGACAAAAGAGGTTTTCAATTGGCCAGATTGAAGTTTTCGTTTGAGTTGTTTGAATCAAGCAGCTAGAGAAAGTAGACTCAATCGAAGAAGCCCTGATGAAGGAAAATTTGAACAGATTCAGAGTCATCAAAAAGGACAAATTCTCTGACGAAGAGAATTCTGGGCAATTCGAATTGATGCAGATGTTTACTTAATTAAAGAAACTCTGAATTCAAAGTCATCAAAGATCTGAGCAATTCAAATTAATGTGGATGGACTCCATCGAAGTAGCTAAATCATATCCATTCGAAGGAGGAAATCCGAGCCATTTGAAGGAGGCAATTAGAGCCATTCGAAGGAGGAAATCAGAGCCATTCGAAGGAGGCAATCGAAGTCATTCGAAAGTCATTTGTGTTCATATTCATTCAAATTCAAAAATGGAAAAGAAGCCATGTCTTTGGCAAAGTATTCAAAGTGACATTCATGGCCTTTAAAACACCAACTTAATGGTTGTTTATTCCTTTGTCCTCTTTTCCCCTCCATCCCCTCTATATAAGGAGCACAATAGCAAGCTTAGAAGGGAGGATGAAAGGAATAGGAGACCACATATATACGCACACACACTAGAGAGACATAAGCCCAGGGGAACCATACACACATATTGTTTTACACGCATACACAGCCTAAGAGAAGCACACAAAAAACTCTCAAAACTCAACAAGATCACACCACACTTGTTCTCTCTCCTTTCGAATCCAAGAGCATCCAACAACTCTAGCCCCCCACACAAGAAGTTTTAGTGACTATCCTCCAGTTTAAAGATCACTCGTCCCTTGATGACCCTCTCGATGTTGCCTCGGTTAAAAGTGATCTCAGAACTTTAGGCTGATTATTAAAGCTTCTTACCAAGTTGCCTTCGTGACCGTAACATCCCTTCGAATGTCCCTCAAACATCCAACGACTAGGGCTACCTACTCACTAATAGTAGGATAGCACTGTCTAAAGGATAGGAGGAAAATAACTACCTTTTCGAGTACAAGTAGATAGTTGTTAGATGCTTTCTCAAAACAAACTCTTTTTACACGTACACCTTCCAAAAATAACTTTCAAAAACATTTTCTTTGTCAACGCTCTTGAGGACTGATACAAGAGTTATCACAAAGCGAATCGCTGCACTAAGGCATTTTCAAACTACTTTTTCAAAACACAAAGCACAAGGTACTTTTAGAATGAGCTAAGCATCTAAGAGCCCGTAGATAACTACGGATGGAAAGGGTGCTAACACCTTCCCTTTCCATAATCTACCCCCTTACTCAGAAAAATATCGAAAAGGGCTTTTTATGTTCTTTTCACCCTTTCCTTAATTTAGATAAAAGAAAAGTCGGTGGCGACTCTTGCTTACCAGGACATTTGTGAACATAAACGTGAAACCAGTATAACAGTCGGTTCTGCCACCGTATCACAGAACTGGCGACTCTGCTGGGGAATCTTAAAAAAGTGGGGGTTACCTTAGAGTTAGTTCATTTTAAAACTGTTTTAATTTCTTACTTTGTATGCTTTATCCTTGGAGGATTGTTTGGGTTGTTAATATAGATCCTACACTCGGATCTGGGGGAATATTTTTAGGTAAACAACAATAGATCATGGAAACTGTACAACATAGACCGATATGGTTGAAGTGATAACTGTGTTGGTGTGACACTTTGGTTGGTACCGGTATCCCTTGTGTTGAATCAATGAGAATACGGGGCCACCGCGTGGTGTCGTGAAGCACTAACGGACCTTAGAACCTTAGTTGAAGAAACTTGGCCATTTGAAAGTAGTGAGATAGCCGACCTCAGTATAAAGCTGGGGATTGGTTGATACTCGATGCTACACTCATTGAGATCGGACTTTCGAGATGTTTCGGCCGCAAGAAAATATTACTAAGCTGAAATAATACTCGATAAAGAAAGATCAGTGATATTGAGACTCCTTAGAACCCGGTAACTATTTCTAGGACAGGTTGAGCCGACTGAAACTTCAAGAGGGTACTTACCTTCAAAAAAAATGCAAGCCTAAACCTAAGGCTGCTTGTGTGACTTGTTTGCTTTCAACTTGAACTACTTGCAGGGTTTTATTATCTAACAACATGATTTCCTTGCAGGAGTTGTTTACAGTCATTATCTAATAAACCGGTTTTCTTGCAAGATGTACTTGTCTTCATCACCCTGCATTTTTGCTTGATGCATAGCATACACATCATAGCATCATACCATAGAATTTCCTTAACCATTTCAAGGATCTCAAGGGCCTGTGATACATGTTATGATAAAGCGGACGTCTAGCAAGGGGCAATGGGATTTATTTTCCTCTAGCTAATGCTGTAAAAAGATTAATACGCAACAACCTGAGTCAGAGGCGATGACCCACGCGATATGGTAAGCTTGATTCTTGTAGAAGGACCTTTAACGATACGAAGTTCTTCAATCAAAGCTGCAAAATTCAACTTCTGACATTTTCTTGTTTAACCTGCGAGATCCTTGAAAACATTTACATATCATACATGTCATTGCATAACAGGTATTCTCCAGATAAGCTTCTTATCCCTTCGCTATTTATTTCAGCAAAAGAAATAGCTCTCAAACAAACAGTGAAGGATCTCCAAGCTCAAAATGCCCAGTTTCAGCAAATGTTCTTGGCTCTGGCTAAGGGGCAGGAGGATCTGAAAACGCTGATCATCAAAGAGAGGACCAAGAAGCCAAAGAAACAGGCTGGCATCTCGAATATGGGAAGAAGACTTAGAGGACCAGTGAAGCGAGTTCTAGATCTCACAACTCTATCAAATGAGGGGGATAATCAAGAAGATGATAACAACCCAGGGACAGATGAAGATGAAGCTGATTACTCTGAGGAGCAATATCCTCCTGCTGATGATAAATATAAACAGCTGGAGGATCGTCTCAATGCTATGGAGATTCAGCAGATACATGGCTTGGACTTTGAAGAATTAGGGCTGGTTTCTGGCGTGATCATCCAACCAAAATTCAAGGTTCCCACATTTGCCAAATATGATGGGGTTTCTTGTCCTAAACTTCACTTGAGATCATATGTTAGAAAGATCCAGCCTCACACTGCTGACCGAAAGTTATGGGTCCATTTCTTCCAAGAAAGTTTGGCTATCACACAACCGGAGTGGTTCTATCAGGTAGAAGGAACTAACATCTATACTTGGGAATACCTGGCTGCTGCTTTCTACAAGTAGTACCAATACAATGTTGACCTGGCACCAACTCGAGTGCAATTGCAGAATATGTCCATGGGTTCAAGAGAAGGGTTCAAGGAATATGCACAAAAATGGAGGGATCTTGCAAGGAGAGTCCAACCTCCTTTGTCTGATAGAGAGCTGGTAGACATGTTCTTGGGCACTTTGTCTGGTCCATTCTTAAACCACTTGATTGGAAGTTCTTCGGCTGGGTTCACCGAGTTAATACTAACAGGTGAAAGATTAGAAGCCGGTATCAAGAGTAGGAAGATTCCGATGGCTGCATCTTCTAATGCTGAGAAGAAGCCGTTCATTGGAAAGAGGGAAGCTAATACTGTATATGGACAGAAGGGACGTGCTAGAAGTAACCACAACCCATCTGTGGGGGCAGTACTGGTCTCTAATCCTACGCCTGCACAACAACATCAACAGGGGAATCAGCGTAAGGAGGTCGCACCTAAAAGACAATTCACCAAGATCAACATGTCACTAGCTCAAGCATTACAACACATGTTGAAGGCAAGGTTGATTACGTTAAAGGCTCCTCTACATAACCCCAATACTTCTGATCCCAGTTACACCCCCAATGAAAGGTGTGCATACCATTTTGATAGCCTTTGACATGATACAAATGGCTGCTGGGCTCTGAAGAACAAAATTCAGGATATGATTGATGCCAAGGAGATTGAATTCGACCCTCTAGAGACTCACCATGTGATCACTGCTCCTAGGCCAAATCATTGAGAGCATCTATTTCATTTGTGGTTTTTCAATTGTAATTTCCTTTGCTTGTTCAAACAATTACTATTATGTCAAACTTTGGTTTTCCCATTAATGCATTGCATATGTTGGTCTTGAATTATTTCATGTTCAATATATTTAAAATGCTTTCTTACTGTGATATTTAACTCTTGATTAAAATCTCTAAGCCTTTAGAAGGAGGATGACGAAAACGATACCAAAGTCTCTACAATATGATTTTGAACAGACCCCGCTGACGATGTACATGCATTGTTTAAAATCCTAAACAGTGGATTTATAAGGAAGATAATCCCTAGTCAGCCCCTTTGAGCCTAAGAAGTAGGAGTTTTTCTTTTCACACAAATTAAAACCCTTAATCATAACCTAGGGCAGGGTAGTTCTCTTAGTCAATTCAAAGGTGCATTCAATCACAAGCTTTCCCCTTCATACACGACAAGTGGTGTCAGGGGAATCATTCCAAAATAGAAAACGGCGATGGTTCCATATAATCATTAAAATAGGCAGTCATTATCTCTCAAAATAAAAGTCCGTTAAGTCAAAAACCTATAAAGGAGACTTAAGAAAAAACTGGGGCATCCCGTTGACTGTAATCACAAAAGAAACAGTTCAGGCAAAAGTAGGGATAACAAAATCAAAAAAGAGATCCTACAAATCCTTAAAAAAAGAGAGAAAAGGTTACAAAAATGACTGCCTTCTCAAACATTCAATTTCCGAACCATCACCATCTATCAGAGCAAAGATTCTAGACTCAGTTGGGATCTAAATGCACAATTAACTGAGCATATGATTGAATAACATCACGAAGAACGGGTTGGGTACAAATAAATTTGAGCCTTTATCCGTTGTTTGTTAAACTGTGAACCAATCCACGTTATAACCCTTAAAAGTCCTAGCGGAAGCATGGGTTAGTTCGAAAACATATTGTTACAAAAGGTATCTTGACTCCTGTAGGGTTTGCTATAAATCCTGAGCTGATATCATAATCTTACAAAATTTGTTTATTTTACTAAAAAAATGAATTTTTAAAACTTGAGACAGACATACGCTTTGCATTCTTAAAATACCATTGTTTGCATATGACTATTTGTTCAACAGCAGAGAAATTCGCACGACGAATATTCGATGAACAAAAATCCTCTCAATAGACAAAATCACCTCAGATGGAAAGACATTCTAGTGACAGGCCTTTCATAATCAAGGGGCATAGCATGGTGTCCAGTTGATCTGGGGAAATCAAGTCAAGGTTCAAGGAATTTCTAAAAAATTCGAAATAGCCAGGGGTAGATCTCCATCTGAATCACTTGGGGCATTGGACATGAATTCCAGCAACGAATCCTGTATGATCAAACAAACATCTTCCAACAGTGTGGCAACACTTACTACTATGGACAATGACCATTCTCCGTACCCGGCGAATGTGGACATAATCGGAAAATACTACGCATGAATAAAGACTCGTTAGGTTGACTGACTTAGGCAAAAATAAGGGCATCCCGGCGAACCAAAAATGTTTGGGCAAAAATTAGGGATATACATATGAAAAAAAACTATACACCCGGCAAGTCGAAAACCTGAAAAGGCGGCTTGGGCAAAAAAGGGTATCCCGATGGACTGAAATTCTGAAAGGACAGTCCAGGAAAAAGTTAGGGATTAAAGCGTACAACTACATCCCGTCATCTTGTCACTTGTCTATCAGTAGAAGGTTTATTACCCTGATCTGCATTCACCAAGGACTCTAAGAGTTGGGATAACAGTCAAACCATCTACAAAATTCCACCAGATACATTCTCCATCAGGTACAGAGGCAGGGGCATTCTACTACAAGGTCACTACCAATTTCTTAGCATGCAGCCTATTGATGACGGGTGTTCTCATATCCCCGATGGAGAAAGAATCTCAAATTACTGCTCCAATATCTAAGAATTCCCCAGTGAAGTCGCCAAGCTTCTTAGGATTCCCCAACAGATTTCTTCTCAAAACAACAAAATAGGAATCCCCAGCGGAAACATTCTAAATAAAGAAGACTCTCCTCCAGAAACGATGCAGATACGATCCAGAGACGGATATCATTCTGACACTTATTCTAGACTATCATCTAAAAATGGTGCAGATACAATCCAGAGACGGATGCCATTCTGACACTTATTCCAACCTATCATCTAGAAACGGTTCAGGTACGATCCAAATACGGATGTCATCCTAACACTTACTCCAGATTCTCATCTAAAAACGGTTCAGGTACGATCCAAACACGAATGTCCTCCTGATACTTATCCAGATCCTTCTCTAGAAATGGTCCAGGTTCGATCTAGAGACGGATATCATCCAGACACTTATTCCAAATTCTCCTCTAGAAACGATGCAGATATGATCCAGAGACGGATGTCATTCTGACACTTATTCTAGACTATCATCTAGAAACGGTGCAGATACGATCCAGAGACGGATGTCATTCTGACACTTATTCCAGACTAACATCTAGAAACGGTTCAGGAACGATCCAAATACAGATGTCATTCTGACACTTACTCCAGATTCTCATCTAGAAACGGTTCAGGTACGATCCAAAGACTGATGTCCTCCTAAAACTTATTCAGATCATCCTCTAGAAACGATTCAGGTACGATCCAGAGACGGATATCATCCTGACACTTATTCCAGATTCTCTTCTAGAAATAGTGTAGATACGATCCAGAGATGGATGTCATTCTGACACTTATTCAAGAATATCATCTAGAAATGGTGCAGGTACGATCGAGAGACGGATGCCACCCTGACACTTACTCTAGATTCTCATCTAGAAACAGTGCAGGTACGATCCAGAGACGGATGTCATCATGACACTTACTCCAGATTATCAGCTAGAAACAGTGGAGGTATGATCCAGAGATGGATGTTATCCTAACACTTACTCCAGATTCTCATCTAGAAACAGTTCAGGTACGATTCAAATACGGATGTCATCCTGACACTTACTCCAGATTCTAATCTAGAAACGGTACAAGTATGATCCAGAGACGGATGTCATCCTGACACTTACACCATATTCTCATCTAGAAACGGTTCAGGTACGATCCAAATACAGATGTCATCCTGACACTTACTCTAGATTCTCATCTAGAAACTGTTCAGGTACAATCCAAATACATATGTCATCCTGACACTTACTCCAGATTCTCATCTAGAAACGGTTCAAGTATGATCCAAAGATAAATGTCCTCCTGATACTTATTCAGATCCTCCTCTAGAAACGGTTCAGGTACGATCCAAAGACGAATATCATCCAAACACTTACTCCAGATTCTCATCTAGAAACAGTTCAGGTACGATCCAAATACAGATATCATCTTGACACTTACTCCAGATTCTCATCTAGAAACGGTTCAGGTATGATCCAAAGACGAATGTCATCCTGACACTTACTCCAGATTCTCATCTAGAAACGGTGCAGGTACAATCCAGAGACGGATGTCATCATGACACTTACTCCAGATTCTCATCTAGAAACAATTCAGGTACGATATAGAGACGAATGTCATCCTGACACTTACTCCAAATTCTCATCCAGAAGCGGTGCAGGTACGTTCTAGAGACTGATGTCATCCTGACACTTACTCCAGATTCTCATCCAGAAACAGTTCAGGTATGATCCAGAGACGGATGTCATCCTGAAACATACCCCAGATTCTCATCTAGAAACAGTTCAGGTACGATCTAGAGACAGATGTCATCCTGATACTTATTCCAGACTATCTTCTAGAAACAATTCAGGTATGATCCAGAAACGGATGTCATCCTGATACTTATACAGATCATCTTCTAGAAATGGTCCAGGTACGATCCCGAGACAGATGTCATCCTGATATTTATTCTATACTATCTTCTAGCAACAATTCAGTTCATGGAGTTTACCTTCCCCAACAGAGTTTATTTCTCTAACAACGGAAGTTCATCTCCCAACGTTTTAACTTCAACATAGTTGAAGACCTACATTCTTCACCCCCAATAACAATTATGGATTTGTTTTCCCTAGTTCAACAACACTGAGTAGAACGACTAACACGTTCCCATATTGCATTCATAAACCGTTTTATAAACGTCATAGCATGTGCAGCATAAATGCATACACCACAATCTCATTTATTTTGAGAGCATCATGCAATTCATACATCATGACATCGCATGAAACTGGTTTTACCTTTTCAGGTCAAACACTACCAACTTATACAGCAGGTCAAAGATTAATGCCCGAAACCAGAAGGGGAACTATCTATGTGACCAACAATTTTCAAGTTCCAGATTAATACCTGAAACCAGACAGGACAACTATTTGCGAACAACTGATTTATAGATTGATACCTAAAACCAGACAGGAAAACTATCTACACGACCAGACGAAGCAGTCTTACACGGGTTCCTTCTCATATATCTCGGATTGCAGACTATCACAGACTCATCCTGAAACAGCCCTACGCAGGCTCTTTCTAATGCATTTTCAGGTAACGGTTAATCCCATTAGCCCCAACAAGCTATTGTGAAGCCTAGATTTCGACCAGATAACAGTTTACGTTACTGTGAAGCCTAGAATACGACCAGATAACTATTAACTTCTTCAATTACTGTGAAGCTTGGATTTCGACCAGATAACAATTTAAGTTGCTGTGAAGCCTGGAATACGACCAGATAACAATTAACTTCTTCAATTACTGTGAAGCCTGGATTTCGACCAGATAACAATTTAAGTTGCTGCAAAGCCTGTAATGCGACCAGATAATAATTTACTTCATCTAAGTCATTGTGAAGCCTGGAATACGACCAAATAACAATCAACTTCATTATCCTCAGCAAGTAACTATGAAGCCTGGATTTCGACCATGTCACGACTAACTTTCATCTCCCCAGTCAAGAGATAACTCCCAATAGAGTAATGGACAACTACAACTCCTAGACTCTATTCCACAAACAGAAATCAACATTCCCCAGCAAAATCTTCCTCAAACAACAGGAACAGGAATCCCCACAAAGAGACCCCTTATGAAGTCAGCATCTACTTTGGATGGCATATATAAGCCCATCTCCGATAACTCTCTGTCATCTTATCCAAATGGCATCTGTAAGCCCATTCCCGCCATCATCAACCATCAGTGTTATTTCATGCGAGTGCAAATTTATGGCCACTCTAGTGTTAAATCGTCTTCCACCTTCAGATCACGAAAGGAAAACAAGCCAATCTACATCTTCAGGTTTAAGAAGATTGAACAGGGGCAGCTGTTGTAGCCCAAAATTTTCCCTCTTATGTTTCCCAAGGTTTTTTCTCTTATATGGGTGGTTACAAACACTTTCCTAAAGAAAATGAAAATTTTGAATGTTAGCAAAATGTCTTTCAATTTGCAATTCAATAATATATTTCGATTGGCGTCTGAATAATGTCCTTTGATTGGCACATCAGAGCAAATGGTCCTTCGATTGGCATAACATCAAGCTTTGACCGGGCTCCTAAAACCCTTCGACCAAGCATTGGCCATCAAGCTTCGATTGAGCGCTGTCTCCTTCGATCAAGCTTAGTTCATAAAGCTTCCACTGGGAAAAAGGCCTCTTCAGCTTGTCATCAGCACACGTATGCCTCTTCATGCTTGTCTTTGGTCTACAAGGAAAAAAGCCCCTTTTATTGGTCTTCGATTCAGAAGACAAAGGGTTGCCTCAGACATGCTTCGATTCACAAGGGCAAAGGTTTCTTCTATAATTGCCTCCAATGCACAAGGCAAAGACTTCCTCTGTGCTTGCTTTCAATGCATAGGGCTAAGACCCCTCAACACAGTTTCTACACCATGACACACAATATAACCCCTTCGAAAGAGCACTCCAAAGGTCCATTCGAAGGACATGCATTGAGCCATTCGAAGGAGACATATATTTACTGAATAAAAGCTTGTCTTATGATGGGTCTTGGTCCTACATGTGGCCAGGCACAGGCCTTTTGTGCATTAGCATTTGAAGGTGGTGACAAAAGAGTTGAATCAGAGCCATTCGAAGGAGTTGAATCAGAGCCATTCGAAGGAGACATATAGTTACAGAATACAAGCTTGTCTTATGATGGGTCTTGGTCCTACATATGGCCAGGCCCGGGCCTTTTGTGCATTAGCATTTGAAAGGGGTGACAAGAGAGGTTTTCGATTGGCCAGATTAAAGTTTTTGTTTGAGTTGTTTGATCAAGCAGCTAGGGCAAGTAGACTCAATCGAAGAAGCCCTGATGAAGGAAACTCTGAACT
The DNA here is from genome assembly GCA_948472305.1 of Vicia faba. Taxonomy (NCBI): domain Eukaryota; kingdom Viridiplantae; phylum Streptophyta; class Magnoliopsida; order Fabales; family Fabaceae; genus Vicia; species Vicia faba. Next base: position 260,574 of record CATIWC010000775.1, on the reverse strand, counting down.
GATTCAGAGTCATAAAAAGGACAAATGCTCTGACGAAGAGAATTCTGGGCAATTTAAATTGATGTAGATATTGACTTAATTAAAGAAAATCTGATAAGGGAAAACTCTGAATTTAGAGTGATCAAAGATCTGAGTAATTCAAATTGATGTGGATGGACTCCATCGAAGGAGCTGAATCAGAGCCATTAGAAGGAGGCAATTAGAGCCATTCGAAGGAGGCAATCAGAGAAATTCGAAGGAGGCAATCAATTCCATTCTAAGGAGGCAATCATAGTCATTCTAAGGAGAGCATTCAAAAGTCATTTGTGTCTATATTCATTCAAATTCAAAAAGGGACAAGAAGCCATGACTTTGGAAAAGTATTCAAAGTGACATTCATGGTCTTTAAAACACCAACTTAATGGTTGTTTATTCCTTTGTCCTCTTGTCCCCTCCATCCCATCTATATAAGGAGCACACTAGAAAGCTTAGAAGGGAGGACGGAAGGAAGGGGAGACCATATATATACGCAGACACACTAGAGAGGCATAAGCCCAGGGGAACCATACACACATATTGTTTTACATGCATACACAGCCTAAGAGAAGCACACTAAAAACTCTCAAAACTCAACAAGATCACACCACACTTGTTCTCTCTCCTTTCGAATTTAAGAGCATCCAGCAACTCTAGTCCCCCCCACAAGTTCCAGTTTTAAGCAAGGTAAGTCCCCTTGACCTTGCATCTTTCGTTTCAGCTTGACATGTAAATAGCCCTGTACTTACTTTTCATTTCAGCATTATATGTAGATAGCCTCTTAGTTGTGTTCTTCGTTTCTGCCCTCTTGGTTTGTTTTATTTTCTTGTTGGAACTAACCTGTAAAGATTCATACGAAAGACAAAAAGAGTGTGAACAAAGGATATGCACTCATGCTGCTCCGCAGGTCCATGTTACTTTATATTCTAAATCGAAAGAAGCAGAGGAGTTTGTAGTCGAAGGTTGCTCATGCTCACTCCCTAGCTCAATCGAAAGAAATAGAGAAGGTGAAAATCGAAGGTTTCCCATACCATTCCCAAACTCAGTCGAAGGAGGCAGGAAAAGGTGCAAATCGAAGCTTGCTCATGTCAATTCTCAAGCCCAATCAAAAGAAGGCAAAAAATGGTGAATCGAAGGAGTCCATGGCCTGGATAGAAGAATTCATTTCTCTTATTTATTTTGTTCTTTGTTTTTTACATTTTTCTTGTCTTTCGATTTGGTTGTAATAGCGTAGGATCCTTACTTTATGCATTTTTACTGCTTTTCATATTAACTTCTAGATGTATGACTAATAGGATTGTATGGAAAGACTAATAACAAAACATTAGCAAACCTAACAAAAAAGATAAAAATAACTGAACTAAACACAATTGCACATGCCCACCTCTAGGATATCCCACTTCGGTTGCCTTCGGAAAACAACCATAATTCTCGAAACATGAGAAGTTTTAGTGACTATCCTCCAGTTTAAAGATCACTTGTCCCTCGATGACCCTCTATATGTTGTCTCGGTTAAAAGTGATCTCATAACTTTAGGGTGGTTACTAAAGCTTCTTGCCAAGTTACCTTCGTGATCATAACGTCCCTTCAAATGTCCCTCAACTCTAAAGGATAGGAGGAAAAGAAATACCTTTTTCGAGTACAAGTAGATAGCTGTTATATGCTTGCTCAAAAAAAAACTCTTTTTACACTTACACATTTCAAAAAAAACTTTCAAAAACATTTGCTTTGTCAACACTCTTGAGGACTGATACAAGAGTTATCACAAAGCAAATCACCGCACTAATGAATTTTCAAACTAATTTTTCAAAACACAAAGCACAAGGTACTTTTAAAATGAGCTAAGAATCTAAGCGCCCGTAGAGAACTATGGATGGAAAGGGTGTTAACACCTTCCATTTCCATAATCTACCCCCCTTACTCAGAAAAATCTCGAAAAGGTATTTTTTTGTTCTTTTCACCCTTTCCTTAATTTAGATTAAAGAAAAGTCGATGGCGACTCTTGCTTACCGCAACATTTGCAAACACAAATGCGAAAACAGTATAACTGTAGGTTTTGCCACCGTATCATAGAATTGGCGACTCTGCTGGGGAATCTTAAAAAAGTGGGGTTATCTTAGAGTTACTTCATTTTAAAACTATTTTAATATCTTGCTTTGTATGCTTTATCCTTGGAGGGTGATTTGGGTTGTTACTATAGATCCTACACCCAGATCTGGGGGCATCTTTTTAGGTAATCAACAATATATTGTGGAGACTGTACGACATAGACCGATATGATTGAAGCGATAGCTGTGTTGGTGTGACACTTTGTTGGTACCAATATCCCTTGTATTGAATCGAGGAGAATATGGGGTCGCCGCATGGTGTCGTGAAGCATTAACGGACCTTAGAATGTTAGTTGAAGAAAATTGGCCATTAGAAAGTAGTGAGATAGCCGGACTCGGTGTAATGCTGGGGATTGGTTGATACTCGATGCTACACTCATTGAGATTGGACTTTCGAGATGTTTCGGCCGCAAGAAAAGATTGCTAAGCTGAAATAATACTCGATAAAGAAAGATCAATGATATTGAGACTCCTTAGAACCCAGTTACTATTTCTAGGATAGGTTGAGCCGACTGAAACTTCAAGAGGGTACTCACCTTCAAACCCAATGCATGGCTAAACCTAAGGCTACTTGTTTGACTTGTTTGTTTTCAACTTGAACTACTTGCAGGGTTTTATTATCTAACAACATGATTTCCTTGCAGGAGTTGTTTACAGTCATTATCTAATAAACCGGTTTTCTTGCAAGACGTACTTGTCTTCATCACCCTGCATTTTTGCTTGATGCATGGCATACACATCATAGCATCATACCATAGCATTTCCTTAACCATTTCAAGGATGTCAAGGGCCTGTGATGCAGGTTATGATAAAGCAGACGTCTAGCAAGGGGCAAGGGGATTTATTTTCCTCTAGCTAATGTCGTAAAAAGATCAAAACACAACAACCTGAGTCAGAGGCGATGACCCATGAGATATGGTGAGCTTGATTCTTGTAGAAGGACCTTCAACAATACGTAGTTCTTCAATCAAAGCTGCAAAATTCAACTTCTAACATTTTCTTGTTTAACCCGCGAGATCCTTGAAAAGATTTACATATCATACATGTCATTGCATAACATGTATTCTCCGGATAAGCTTCTTATCCCTTTGCTGTTTATTTCAGCAAAAGAAATGGCTCTCGAACAAACAGTGAAGGATCTCCAAGCTCAAAATGCCCAGTTTCAGCAAATGTTCTTGGCTCTGGCTAAGGGGCAGGAGGATTTGAAAACCATGATCATTAAAGAGAAGACCAAGAAGCCAAAGAAATAGGCTGGCATCTTGAATATAGGAAGAAGACTTAGAGGACCAGTCAAGCGAGCTCTAGATCTCATAACTCCATCAAATGAGGGGGATAATCATGAAGATGATAACAACCCAGGGACTGATGAAGATGAAGCTGATTACTCTGAGGAGTAATATCCTCCTGCCGATGATAAATACAAACAACTGGAGGATCGTCTCAAAGCTATGGAGATTCAGCAGATACTTAGCTTGGACTTTGAAGAATTAGAGCTGGTTTCTGGCGTGATCATCCCACCAAAATTCAAGGTTCCCAAATTTTCCAAACATGACGGGGTTTCTTGTCCTAAACTTCACTTGAGATCATATGTCAGAAAGATCCATCCTCACACTGCTGACCGGAAGTTATGGGTCCATTTCTTCCAAGAAAGTTTGGCTAGCACTCAACTGGAGTGGTTCTATAAGCTAGAAGGAACTGACATCCATACCTGGGAAGACTTGGTTGTTGCTTTCTAAAAGCAATACCAATACAATGCTGACCTGGAACCAACTCAAGTGCAATTGCAGAATATATCCATGGGTTCAGGAGAAGGGTTCAAGGAATATTTGTAGAAATGGAGGGATCTTGTAGGGAGAGTCCATCCTCCTCTGTCTGATAGAGAGCTGGTAGACATGTTCATGGGAACTTTTTCTGGTCCATTCTTAAACCACTTGATTGGAAGTTCTTCGGATGGGTTCACCAAGTTGATACTGACAGGTGAAAGAGTAGAAGCTGGTATCAAGAGTGGGAAAATTCCGATGGCTGCATCTTCTAATGCTGAGAAGAAGCCATCCATTGGCAAGAGGGAAACTAATGTTGTATATGGCCAGAAGGGACGTGCTAGAGGTAGCCACAACCCATTTGTGGGGGTAGTACTGGTCTCTAATCCTACGCCTGCACAACGACATCAACAGGGGAATCAGCGTAAGGAGGTCACACCTAAAAGACAATTCACCAAGATCAACATGTCACTAGCTCAAGCGTTACAACACATGTTGAAGGCAGGGTTGATTATGTTAAAGGCTCCTCTACAGAACCCCAATACTTCTGCTCTAAGTTACCACCCCAATGAAAGGTGTGTATACCATTATGATAGCCCTGGACATGATACGAATGGTTGTTGGGCTCTGAAGAACAAAATTCAGGATATGATTGACGCCAAGGAGATTGAATTCGACCTTCCAGAGACTCACCATGTGATCACTGCTCATAGGCCAAATCATTGAGAGCATCTATTTCATTTGTGATTTTTCAATTGTAATTTCCTTTGCTTGTTAAAACAATTACTGTTATGTCAAACTTTAGTTTTCCCATTAATGCATTGCATATGCTGGTCTTGAATTATTTCATGTTCATTATATTAAAACTGCTTTCTTACTGTGATATTTAACTCTCGATTAAAAGCTCTAACCCTCTAGAGGGAGGATGACGAAAATGATACCACCGTCTCTACAGTATGCTTTTGAACAGACCCCACTGACGATGTACATGCATTGTTTCAAATCCTAAATAGTGGAGTTATAAGGAAGATAATCCTAAGTCATCCCCTTTGAGCCTAAGAAGTAGGAGTTTTTCTTTTCACACAAATTAAAACCCTTAATCATAACCCGGGGTAGGGTAGTTCTCTCAGTTAATTCAAAGGTGCATTCAATCACAAGCTTTCCCCTTTATACACGACAAGTGGTGTCAGGGGAATCATTCCAAAACAGAAAATGGTGATGGTTCCACATAATCATTAAAACAGGCAGTCGTTATCTCTAAAAAATAAAAGCCTGTTAAGTCAAAAGCCTATGAAGGAGACTTAAGAAAAAACGGGGGCATCCCGCTGACTGTAATCACAAAAGAAACAGTTCAGGCAAAAGTAGGGATGATCAAATCAAAAAAGAGATCCTACAAATCCTCAACAAAAAAAGAAAAGGTTACAAAAATGACTGCCTTCTCCAATAAACGTTCAATTTCTGTAACATCACCAAGTATCAGAGCAAAGATCCCAGGCTCAGTTGGGATCTAAACGCACAATTAACTTAGGATAGGATTGAAGAACATCACGAAGAACAGGTTGGGTACAAATAAAATTTGAGACTTTATCCTTTGTTTCTTAAACCATGAACCAGACCACGTTATAACCCTTAAAAGTCCTAGCTGAAGCATGGGTTAGTTTGAAAACATACTGTTACAAAAGGTATCCCGACTCCTGTAGGGTTCGCTATAAATCCTGAGCTGATATCACACTCTTACAAAATTTGTTTGTTTTACTAAAAAAATGAATTTTCAAAACTCGAGACAGACATACTCTTTGCATTCTTAAAATACCATTGATTGCATATGACTATTTGTTCAACAGCAAGGAAAATCGCACGACCGATATTTGATGAACATAAATCCTCTCAATAGACAAAATCACTTCAAATGGAAAGACATTCCAGTGACAAGCCTTTCATAATCAATGGGCATAGCATAGTGTCCAGCTGATCTGGGGCAATCATGTCAAGGTTCAAGGAATTTCTTAAAAATGCCAAATAGCCAGGGGCAAATCTCCATTTGAATCACTTGGGGCATTGGACATGAATTCCAGCAATGAATCCTGTACGATCAAACAAACATCTTCCAACAGTGTGGCAACACTTACTACTATGGACATTGACCATTCTCCGTACCCGGTGAACATGGACATAGTCGTAAAATACTACGCATCAACAAAGACCCGCTAGGTTAACTGGCCTAGGCAAAAATAAGGGCAGCCCGACGAACCAAAAGGGTTCGGGCAAAAATCAGGGATATACATATGGAAAAAAATTGTACACCCGGCAAGTAGAAAACCTGAAAAGGCGGCTTGGGAAAAAAAGGGTATCCCGATGGACTGAAAATCTGAAAGGATAGTCCAGGCAAAAGTTAGGGATTAAAGCGTACGACTACGTCCCATCATCTCGTCACTTATCTATCAGTAGAATGTTTATTACCCTGATCTGCATTCACCAAGGACTCCAAGAGTTGGGATAACAATCAAACCATCTACAAAATCCCAGCAGGTACCTTCTCCAGCAGGTAGAGGCTGGGGCATTCTACTACAAGGTAACTGCCATGTTCTTAGCATGCAGCCTATTGATGTCGGGTGTTCTCATATCCCCGGTGGATCAAGAATATCCAATTACTGCTCCAATATCTAAGAATTCCCCAGTGAAGTTGCCAAGCTTCTCAGGATTCCCCAACAGATTTCATCTCAAAACAACAAAATAGGAATCCCCAGCAGAAACATTCTAAATAAAGAAGACTCTTCTCTAGAAACAGTGCATATACGATCCAGAGACAGATGTCATTCTGACACTTATTCCAGACTATCATCTAGAAACGGTTCAGGTACTATCCAAATACGGATGTCATCCTGACACTTATTCCAGATTCTCATCTAGAAACAGTTCAAGTACGATCCAAAGACGGATGCCCTCCTGATACTTATTCAAATCCTCCTCTAGAAACGGTTCAGGTACAATCCAGAGATGAATATCATCCTGACACTTATTCCAGATTCTCCTCTTTAAATGGTGCAGATACAATCCAGAGACGAATTTCATTCTGACACTTATTCCAGACTATCATCTAGAAACGATGCAGATACGATCCAGAGACGGATGTCATTCTGACACTTATTCCAGACTAACATCTAGAAATGGTTCAGGTACGATCCAAATACGGATGTCATCCTGACACTTACTCCAGATTCTCATCTAGAAATGGTTCAGGTACGATCCAAAGACGAATGTCCTCATGAAACTTATTCAAATCCTCCTCTAGAAACGGTTCAGGTACGATCCAGAGATGGATATGACCATGACACTTATTCCAGATTCTCTGATAGAAATAGTGCAGATACGATCCAGAGAGGGATGTCATTCTGACACTTATTCCAGACTATCATCTATAAATGGTGCAGGTATGATCCAAAGACGGATATCATCCTGACACTTACTCCAGATTCTCATCTAGAAACGATGCAGGTACGATCCAGAGACGGATGTCATCCTGGCACTTCCTCCAGATTACCATCTAGAAATGGTGCAGGTATGATTTAGAGACGGATGTCATCTTGACAGTTACTCCAGATTCTCATCTAGAAACGGTTCAGGTACGCTCCAAATACGAATGTCATCTTGACACTTACTCCAGACTCATATCTAGAAATGGTGCAGTTACGATCCAGAGACAGATTTCATCCTGACACTTACTCCAGATTATCATCTAGAAACGGTGCAGGTACGATCCAAATATGGATGTCATCCTGACACTTACTCCAGATTCTCATCTAGAAAGGGTTCAGGTACGATCCAAATGTGGATGTCATCCTAACACTTACTACAGATTCTCATCTAGAAATGGTTCAGGTACGATCCAAAGACGGATGTCCTCCTGATACTTATTCAGACCCTCCTCTAGAAACGGTTTAGGTACGATCCAGAGACGGATATCATCATGACACTTACTCCAGATTCTCATCTAGAAATGGTTCAGGTATGCTCTTAATACAGATGTCATCCTGACACTTACTCCAGATTCTCATCTAGCAATAGTTCAGGTATGATCCAGAGACGGATGTCATCTTGGCACTTACTCCAGATTCTCATCTAGAAATAGTTCAGGTACGATCCAGAGACGGATGTCAATAACACTGCAATAAAATGACTGACATTGTGATATGGTGGGAGAACTGAATTGGGTGTTTTGCGTTTGATTGCAAATGTTGCGGTTAGCAAGAGTTGCCACCGAATTTTCTTTTATCCAAAAGGAAAGGTGAAAAAGCACAGGAAAGTCCTTTGAGATGTTTTCTTGAGTTCGGGGGGGGGGGGTAGATTATAAAAAGGGAAGGTATTAGCACCCTTTTTATCCATGGTTTTCCATGGGCTCTTAGTTACTTGCTAGATCACTTTCTTTTGTTTGAAAGTGTGCTTTGTGTGGTTTTTGAAAGTATTTTGTAAAGAGGCCTTTATTTAGGCAAACTTTGTAATGATTCTCGTTCGTAAGAATGTATACAAAGTGTTTGATCTTATGAAAATGTTTTCAAGTTTGAAAGATGTTTTTAAAAGTGTTGGTGTGATGTTTTGAAAATAGCAAGGATGTTTTTTGGTTTTGAAATTGAGCAAGTAACTAGGAACATTATACCTACTCAAAAGTCTTTCATGTTCATATCCTTTTTCCTTTGACGTTGTTATCTTACCATTGATTTGGTAAGTAACCCTATCTTTGGATGTAAAAGGGACAGGCGTGGGTCATCATATAACCATGATTAGCAATGTTGTAAGGTATCTTAGCATTTTCTTAAGGGACTAAGATCATTTTGAAAGGCAACATGGATAACATCATTGAGGGACTATGATCTTGTATTTTTGCTTGTTTTTATTAAGATACCTCACATGCATAATATGGCCATTTTGTAAGGCAACCAAGTGGATTTACCCTAAGGGTGTAAGTGTGCAAGTGTATTGATTGACATGCTTTATTTGTCTTGATTAGGGTTTTCTATTTGTTGATTTTAATCTTTCCATACAAAACCCTAATTACTAGCATTTGTATATAAAGCATTTAAATTGCGGAAAATAAAAATACTAAGCTATTACATGATTTTTATGGAGGGGGTGTACAAATTACAAATGGGGAATTTCAAGAAATTAAATCTAAATAATTATTACAACCATATTGAATTTTGGATAAATGTACAAAATAAAGATAAAATGTAAGAATATAAAATGTAAGAAGAAATGTGATTCTTTGTTTGGTTTTTTATGAAAAGGGTTTTTTGACCTAATTAAATAAAATAATTAGCTAAGAATAAGAAAATTAATATTTAAGTTAATAAAAGAAATTAAAGGAAACAAATTTTTAGGGTTTTTTTTGTGAATTTAATTAAACTAGTAAATAAAAATAATTAAATAAAAGATCCTAAATTCTAAATTGATTTTAATTTATAAGAGAAAATAATAATTAAAATTTATTATCTAAGTATTCAAAACAAGAAATTAATTAAAGAAAATGTATTTGTTCTTTTAATTTTATGAAGAAAAATAAAACTAAATAAATAGAAATAAAATATAAATATTTTTTTAATATTTTTTTATTAAGGAAAATAATAATAATAATAATAATAATAATATAATAATAATATTAATAATAATAATAATAAAAAGATGAAATAAAAATAAAATAAAAATAATAAAGTCATGGAGGTAAAAATTGAAACATGGAGTATTGTAAGAAAAAAAGGTCAGGCCCAAACAGCAGGCCCAGGCGCTGCAAAAACAGAAAAGTGTCAAAAAATGGAAAAAATGCAAAAAGGCCACACTGGGGCTTGAACCCAGGACCTAAGGGTGACAGGCGCACGCTTTAACCACTGGGGTGGTGATACATCCGTTAACTTATGTCAAACCATAAATATATATTAGAAACTGCTTCCTGAAAACAACTTCATCTTCAACCTCTAGCCAGACCACCTGTATCTTTTATCATCCATTTGCAAAAATGTAAATGTGAAACTTGTGGAAAATTTCACCACGATTCCAGAAATGTAAATAACTTAAAATAATTCTCAAAAATGAGCATGAATTTTGAACGGTACCAAATTCTGACCTAACTTTTCCAGGATGTTCAGATTCAAAATTCTAACTACTTAAGCAATATAAATGAAATCTAAAGACATGGTTAGCTTCAGGACAATGATATCTACATTTCTTATTCACAAATAAACCATTAATGATGCTTGTATGAAGAGTTCAAAATTCAGAAAAATCACCTTGCAAGAGGGTATCGTGTTTTGAGTTTGAGCAGCTTTTGATGAGTTCCAGTGATTGGATTAGCTTCCTCAAGTTCCCAGGAAGCTAATGTGATGCTTAGCTTGAGCTGAAAGTGCCTGAGGAGTTCTAGAGAAGTCAAGGTGCACGGTGCTGTTTTTGAAAATGGTAGATGATGATGGAGGTGTTACAGTTGTGTTGCAGGTGTTGGAATTGTTTGTGTATGTTATTTAGAAGCTTTTGAAAGTAAAAGGCCAAGAAACGCACGAGCAAATTTGGAGATTGGATTCAAAACTCAAAAATGGCAAGTTTTGAGGTGTTTTTGGTGATTATGTGTTTTAGGGACTTTCGGGGCTTTAGCATGCGTGTGTTAGCTTGAATATGACTTGTGTTTATGTATGGAAAAGTTTAGAGAGCTATTGCACAAAATATTTTTGAGTTATAGGGTTATAGCTCAATTGCTTGATTTTGAAGAAAAGTGAAAAATTTGGTTTCAAGGCAACAAGTACAAACATGTACGGTGGTTGTTAACTTTAAACAAGCTCATCTGACTTTGTAGAGGAAGCTTGTGAAAAAGGAACAAGTGCAAAGCTCAATGCAAGTTGACTTTGCATAAAGCTTGATTTATGTAAATGGCAATGATGCCTTTGTGCCATTAATAGAAAATTTACTTGGATAAAGCTTGAATCAAGTGGATAATAGCTCAAAAGCAAGTGTAATCTTCTGATTATGGAGAGATCTTGAGGTTTAGAGGCCTGCAAAGCAAGATTGTGCATCATAGGTTTGAAATTTGAATTTTGTTCATCACAAAATTTGCCTTGTAAAACAACTTGAAACCCCAACTTCTGACCTTCTATTCTCCTTGCTCACAAATGATCTCAAGGAGTTCTTGGACATTTTGGAAAGCTTGTAATTTTCTCTACAATCCCTCTTTGAATTACTTTTGCAAAATCCAAATGGTACTATGTGAAACCTGGGTCAGAAGTTCGGTCAAAATCCTGACAAAAAATGTTCAAAATTTCACTAAGTGTTTAGTTTCATGACCTTGACTTCATGGATTAATAACTTGAGATCCAAGAATTTCTAGGAGAAGTTGTGTAAAGCAATGTTGTAGATCTCATGGAGATCTACAACTTTCATGTTGAAAGTTTCTTTTGAATCATCTTGCATCATGGTGAAAAATTGGCTCAAAATTGTGAAAAATCATGAAGTTTTCCATACTTGAAAAAATTTTTAAGTTTGAAAACTTTGACTTTTCAAAATGAAATCTTAACTTTTTGATTTCTTTATGAACAAGTTTAATATTTTGACATGTTTTGATGAATTGTGATCTTTGACACTTGACTTTGACCAAAAAAAGTCGAAGTTTGACTTTTCAGTATACTGTTGACTTTTGATCTGTTGACTGGAAATCCACTATCAATCCAATTGATCTTGAGCAATGTTTTGAGTCATGCCATTATGTCAAAATGATGCAATTGAACTCTTACGATCATGCCACAAACCAAATAACCATTTTCAAGGCCAAAAATAAAAAATTCCCCTTTCCCAGTCAAAACCCTAATTTTGACCATTTTGCCCTTTTGATGATTTGATCAAATTTCTTGAGGAATTATGGTCCAAACTTGATCAGATGATACATATGAGTTTATAATGTTGATATGGATAAAAAATTATGAAGTTTGATTGTAAATTGGCCATAGTTGACTTTTTCCCTAATACAACTGATTTTTAGGTCAACTGCTCAATTGACTGAGCAAAAATGTGAGCCAAGGCTTGAAACTTAACATGAGTAATCTTGGGGGTCCATAATGATCCATGAAAGTAATATGAGGCATTGAAAGTTAAATTATCCTTGTTAAATCTCAAACCTTAATTTTCAATCATCAGTGTTTAAGGAGGTGTGTTGAGCTGATCAAACCTTGTGCAGTCTTGAACCAAAAGAGATCTTGTGGGAAAATACTTGATAAGTGAGAGGGAAAATTTTAGGGTACAATAACTGCCCCTTTTCAATCTTCTTAAACCTGGAGAGTTAGATTGGCGGATCTGCCATTCATGACTTGAAGGCGAGAGATGATTGAACACTAGAGTGCCCAGAAATTAGCACTCGATGATGTGGTGGTTGATGGTGTAGGGAATAAGCTTAAAGATGCCATTTGGAGAGATGATGGAAATTTGTTGGAGATGGGCTTACAGATGCCATCCAAAAATGATTGTTGGCAGGAATGGAAGAATTGTCAGAATAATTCTCAGGTTGATTTATACTGAAATAGTGGATGCGTTAGGTTAAGTACTAGAATAATATACATAAATGGATTATATTTGAATCATATCTGAAAGCTGAAACTTGATTGAGTATCAGAATGGCGTTCGTATCTAGAGCGTATCTGAAAGCTGAATCTGAATGAGTATCAGAATGGCATCCGTATCTGGAGCATATCTGAACTGTATCTGAAAGCTAAATTTGAATGAGTATCAGAATGGCGTCCGTATCTGGAGCGTATCTGAACTGTATCTGCAAGCTGAATCTGAATGAGTATCATAATGGCGTTCGCATTTGGAGCATATCTGAACTGTATCTGAAAGCTGAATCTGAATGAGTATCAGAATGGCATCCATATCTGGAGCGTATCTAAACTGTATCTGAAAGAGTGTTTGAGAAGAAACCCGTGTAGGATTGCTTCAGCTAGTCGTGTAGATAATTATCCTGACTTGTTTCAGGTATCAATCTATGAATTTTTGCAAATTGTTGATGATAGCCATCTGCTGACTGATCTTTCCTGAAAGATTTAGTTGTATGCAATGTCATGATGTATGAAATGCATTGTACAATGATGTTATAACAAATGAATGAAATTATGTTGTATTCATTCGTGTCATAGATGTTTATGACGTATGGATATGATGTATGGATATGATGTATGGGTATGTAAGCTATGTTGTGTAATACTATTGGATTAGGGAAAATAAATCCATGACTACTGTTGGGGACATGGAGTGTAACTCTTCATTTTTTGAAGTGCTGATGAGTTGACGAGCTTCTATTTGTTAGAGAAATAAACTCTGTTGTAAGGGAAATGCCGTGTATTGCTTGTGAAATCTTGTTGGGGAATTTTGAGAAATTGGGCGACTTCTACTGGGGAGTGATAACTGGAAGTTTTGTTCCACCGGGGATGTGAGAGAGCTTGATATCATTAAGTTGCACACTGTGGGGGATTTTATAGTCTAAAGATATTATCCTATTTCTTAAAGCCATTAGTGATTGTCTTTCTATTTTTTATTCCTTTTTGTTCATTTGTAAACAATAGTTACGTTCAAATGCATATGTTCAAAAATAAATCATTGGACGTTTTCGCAAACAAAGCATGAAAAAAGAAAAAAAAACAGATAGTTTTGCACCTTCAACGAGATATCTTTGTATTAACTTGAATAAGTATTTTTTGTACAACGAGACGAACATCCTAGTAAGAGAACTCCATCGTAGAAAAAAATGAAAATTTGATACAAAGAAATGATAGCTATGTGCAATAATTCCACGGGGTTCCCATTCTGCTATAGCCTTCATGTCTCTGAGCGTCTTGTCCACTTGCTGCCTTGTCTGAAGTTGATTGGATTGATTAGAACTATTGAGTTTGTCAGTCGAAGCTAAAGGTTGTCTATAAGATGATCCAACGGGACATAGTCATACGCTATAATTCCCTAACTTTTTCCTGGACCGCCCTTTCGGGTTTTCAGTCCACCGGGATATCCCTTTTTTCCGAAGTCGCCCTTTCGGGTTTTCAACTTACCGGGTGTACATATATTTTTTTGTTTTATCCCTAATTTTTGCAGGAACCTTTTTGGTTCGCCGGGATGCCCTTGTTTTGCTTAGGTGTGTCAACCTAGCGGGTCTCTTATGCGTAGTATCTTTTGACTATGTCTGCATTCACAGGGTGTGGCAAGTCGTCGCCATCCATAGTGGTTAAGATCATTGCTTCACCAGAGAATATAATTTTGATCATAAACGGTCCTTCATATGTAGGAGTCCATTTGCCCCTGGGATCACCCTGTGACAGTATGATGCACTTGATCACCATATCCCCGACTTGATACACTTGGCGTATGACCATTTTGTTGAAAGCCTTGATCATCCATTTTTGATACATTTGACCATGAAAGACATCAGTAAGCTTTTTCTCATCAATCAAGTTCAGTTTATCAAGTCGAGTTTGGATCCAATCATCTTCATTCAACCCTGCATCCTTCATGATTCTCAGAGAAGGGATCTGGACCTCAATAGGCAAGACAACTTCCATACTGTATACAAGAGAGTAAGGTGTTTCCCCGATCGATGTGCGCGCCGTGGTACGGTAACTGTGGAGAGTGAATGGTAGCATCTCATGCCAGTCCTTGTAGGTTACTGTCATTTTTTGTACGATCTTTTTGATGTTCTTATTTACGACTTCGACAACGCCATTCATCTTTGGTCGGTAAGGGGAAGAATTATGGTGCTGAATCTTGAATTGCACGCACAGTGCGGTGATCATAGTAATTTTGAGATTCGTACCATTGTCTGTGATGACTCTCTCTGGGATACCATATCGACAGATGAGATTCAGTTTGATGAACCGGGCCAAACATTCTTGGTAACGGAAGCGAAAGAAGCTGCCTCAACCCACTTTGTGAAATAGTCAATGGCCACCAAGATAAAGCAGTGTTCATTAGAAGCTGTAGGTTTGATTTCTCCAATCATATCGATGCCCCACATTGCGAATGGCCAGGGAGCAATCAGGATATTCAGAGGAACTGGAGGTACATGCACTTTGTCAGCATAGATCTGACACTTATGACAGGTTCATGAATGTTGATAGCAATCTTTTTCCATGGTACACCAGTAATACCCTGCCCGTAGGATCTTCTTATCCATCGTATGCCCACTGGAATGGGTGCCAAAAGTGCCTTCATGTAGATCAGCCATGATCTTTTCTTCCTCAACCTTATCTATGCAACGAAGCAAAACAGAGTCATGGTTACATTTATAGGGAATGCCATTACTGATGAAGAACTTAGTAGAGAATCTCCTTAAGAACTTCTTATCAATAACTGAAGCTCCTTATGGATACTCTTGAGCCTCGAGATACCTCTTGACTTCATGGAACCAAGGATGGTCCACTATTTCTTCAGTATTGATCTCATGACAATAAGCTAGTTCATCCATCCGTTCAATGGTGATCTGGGGAGCCTCGTTATCCCATTTGAGTTTAAACATGGATGACATTGTGGCTAGCGCATCCGCTAGTTGATTTTCTTCTCGCGGTAAATGCTCGAAGGTAATCTTCTCAAAATGTGGGATTAATGTCAACACATGTTCTTTATAGGGGGAGAAGGTTAGGGTGCTTCGTGTCCCATACTCCTTTGATCTGGCTGATAACTAAGGCTGAATCTCCGAATACACTTAAGGACTTGATCCCCAAATCTATGTCAGTTTGAGACCAAAAATGCACGCTTCGTATTCTGCCATGTTATTTGTATAGTTGAAGAAAAGTCTTGCAGTGAAGGGAGTGTGACATCCTTCAGGGGATATGATTACAGCACATATGCCATTGCCGAGTGCGTTGGACGCCCCATCAAAAACCAAGGTCCATCAGGATCCTTGTCCAGGTCCGTCATATGGTCGGAGTTCCTCATAGTTGTTTACCATCATGATGTCTTCATCTGGGAATTCAAACTTCATGGATTGATAGTCATCCACAGCTTGATGAGCAAGGTGATCGGCTAATACACTTCCCTTTATTGCTTTTTGGGTAGTGTACTAAATGTCGTATTCAGTCAGGATCATTTGCCATCTTGCTATACTCCCAGAGAGGGCAGGCTTCTAGAATATGTATTTTTATTGGATCCATCTTGGATATCAATAAGGTAGTATGGGTCAGCATATACTGTCTTATCCGGCGAGCAGCCCATGCCAGAGCGCAACAAGTTTTCTAGAGCAGTGAATATCTTAATTCAAAGTCGGTAAACTTTTTGCTCAGGTAATAAATAGCATGCTCTTTTCGGCCAGACTCGTCATGCTGCCCCAACACACACCCCATTTAATTTTCTAAAACAGTTAGATACATGATCAATGGTCTTCCTTCGGATGGCGGCATCAAAACATGAGGCTATTGTAGGTACTCTTTGATCTTGTCGAAGGAAAATTAGCATTCATCATTCCATTTGACTACTTGATCTTTCTTCAGTAATTTGAAGATTGGTTCACAAGTAGCGGTCAAGTGAGAAATGAACCTGGCAATGTAGTTTAGCCGCCCCAAGAATCCTCTGACTTCCTTCTGGTGCAAGGAGCAGGAATTTCTTGTATTTCTTTTACCTTATTAGGGTCTACTTCGATACCTTTACCACTAACGTCGAAGCATAGGAGTTTACCAAACGTCACCCTAAATGTGCATTTATTCGGGTTCAACCTCAGCTTATATTTCTTTAGTCTCTCAAACAGTTTCTGCAAATGGTCAAGATGTTCTTCTTTAGTTTGAGATCTGGCTATCTTGTCGTCCACATAGAACTCTATTTCGTGATGTATCATGTCATGAAATAGAGCTACCATGGCACGTTGATAGGTTTCCCCAACGTTATTCAACCCGAATGGCATATCCTTGTAACAGAATGTGCCCCACTGTATGACGAAGGTCGTTTTCTCCATGTCCTCAGGCGCCATTTTGATTTGATTGTAACCTGAGGAGCCATCCATGAAGGAAAACACTTTATGCTATGCGGTATTGTAAACCAAAATATCGATATGGGGAAGTGGGAAATCATCCTTAAGGCTTGCCCTATTCAAATCTATGTAGTCCACACACATACGTACTTTGCCGTCCTTTTTAGGCACTGGAACAACATTGGCGACCCATTGTGGATAGGTGGTAACAACTAAGAATCCAACATTGAATTGTTTCATGACTTCGGACTTGATCTTTTCTGACATGTCTGGTCGCATGCGATAAACTTTCTGTTTTACTGAAGGGCAATCTTCTTTTGTTGGTAGACGATATACCACGATATCAGCATCAAGTCCTGGCATTTCTTTGTACGACCAGGAAAAGACCTCAACATAATCATGTAGCAACTGAGTCAGACGCTTCTTGACACTGGGTTCCAAATTGGCACC
The DNA here is from genome assembly GCA_948472305.1 of Vicia faba. Lineage (NCBI taxonomy): Eukaryota > Viridiplantae > Streptophyta > Magnoliopsida > Fabales > Fabaceae > Vicia > Vicia faba. The sequence continues at coordinate 243,274 of CATIWC010000775.1, read as the reverse complement.
CACTTTGACTTCTTTCTTGTCATCTTCGGTACCTAGGTTAACTATGTCCACTAAATCTTCGTGGGGCTGTATGGTCCTTTCTTCTTGTTGTAGTAACCTGGCAAGTTCCCCTGGAACTTCACAATCTTGCTCACCTTCGTCTTCGTCTTGGTAGATTAAATTTTCAGAGTCACAGAAGGCCATAGAAGAATCGTCACCCATGGGATCCCGAATGGATGTAGATATGCATTTTGAATGTGAGTGTGTGTAAGAGTATAAATATCTTTGAAAGAAATAAAAATGTAGAAAAAGAAAGACAAAGAGCACAAAGTTTGTATGCAAAAACGTCCATGATTCATTGATGACATATGAAAATGAGGTAACAACCCTTACAAATGGACCGTTGTGCCTCAGGTAAGACACAAGGTTTTAAAAGTCTCAATTGTTTAATTATTACAGGTCCGAAAAAAATTTAAATACAATTACTATTGGATAAAAGTAATGGGGACAAAATATTTAGCTTCCCAGTTGCTGAGTCCTCCATTGACAGTTGGGAAAATCCATTCCTCCAGGTCGTAGCTATCCTCATCATCATCCCCCACTGTGTTGACTTCGTGGTTGCTGATCTTCAAAGGTGGTCCCCCGGCACGAGCACGGTGTACAGCTTTTTGGGCTCCTGAAGTGAAACCCAAACCAAATTTGTCAAATTTGTAAGAGATATCTGGGAGTTGGCCCCAAATAGTACAACCACCTTATTCAATCATTGCCTTGGCATCTTTCATAGAAGACATCTTTAGCGGAGGTCTTGTAATCTTTGGGACTTGGGGAACAACCTTGGTTACTGCCACGATTTGTGGGACTTCCTCGAAATGCTGAAATGGAGTTTCAATGAATTCACCATCCAATTCCAAAAATCTGAAGGAGTTTAAGTGACTAATCATATATTCCTCTTCTCCATGGACAGTAATGATTTTCCCCTCAGTTGGATATTTCAGCATATGATGTAATGTAGAGGTAACGACACCAGCATTGTGAATCCATGGTCGGCCCAACAAACAGGAATAGGAGGGGCGAATGTCCATCACGTAGAAAGTTGAATCAAAGGTTTGAGTTCCAACTTTTATGGGGATGTCCACCTCCCCATGCACCATTCTCTTTGAGCCGTCGAAGGCCCTTACCACTATGTTGCTGGGTTTTAAGGTTAAACCTTCACAGTCGAGTCTATCAAGAGCCTTCTTAGGCAGCACATTCAAAGATGAACCTGTATCAACTAAAAGATGGGCCAAAGTTGTGCCTCTGCATTCGACAGAGACATGCAATGCCTCGTTGTGCTTCCTCCCTCAAGGTGTCAAGTCAGCATCAGAAAAGCCTAAACCATTGTCAGTGGTTAAACTGGCCACGCAGTCTTGGAACTGATCAGCAGAGGTTTCTTGTGGTACATGGGAAGTTTTAAGAAATTTCACGAAGGCCTTCGCATGAGCCTCGGAGCACAACAATAAAGCCAACATGGAAATCTTTGACAGAGTCTGCCCTAGTTGTTCGACTATGTTGTAGTCGCTTCTCTTTATAATTTTCAGGATTTCTTCCATCTCCTTTTGGGAGGCCTCAGGGATAGATACTGATTGCACCTTCATTAGGACAGGCTCAACCAGAATTCCTTTGCCCCGAGTCTCGATCGACTCGGTGGTAGGAGTGTCAATAGGGGTAACCATAGGAATTGTAGTAGTAGTAGTGTCAACTTGAACAGAAATAGGGATGATCACAGGACCGGTAACATTTTTCGGAGGAGCAATCTCGGGAGAGAATACTCTACCACTTCGGGTTATCTTGCTGGTTCCTGCAATGTTGCCGACGTCGGGGTCAGCCTTCTCAAAAATTGAGTCTTCATCAGCCAGCCAATTCTGTTTGAGGTTGTGATAGTAGACTTCGCCCCCATAGTTCCAGGGTACAGTTTTATCTAATGAGTACGGGATTGGTCCAGGCATAGTAATTATTAGTGGAGTCACTTTAGGAATTGATGTAATCCTAACGGGTCTTTTGGTGGAGACCCTGGAAGGATTGGCAGAAATGGTTACTATTGAAAGATCATTGTAAGAAATGGTTGAAACGGGAGATTTTTCAAACAAAATCTCTTTGTCATTCACTAGTGTTGTACCCCAATTTTTCCCCCTAAGATCCCTTCATCATACCGTGTTGATTTATTCATAACAAGATCACACTAGGATTCTTGGTTCCCCTCCCTACATTTGGTTTTGCCCTTTTGAGGGATTACCAAGCACCTTGACTTATGTTCCTTTTGTGATCATGAATATTGTTTTGATTTCTTCATTTAACTAATAAAATGCAATGTTGGTTTGTCTTGCTTGTTATGCATGTAGGTAAAGGCAATAAGATTTAACAAGTTACCCCATGGGTCCATGAGTTTATTTCCATGCCCTAGTCAATAAAGATTGAGAAGTTCAAACCTCACCATTGGATTGGTTTAGGAAGAATTGGCATGGCAAGGTTGCTTTGGTTCATCACATTTCAAGGTTATTAGAATTGACTCAAAAGTACAAGGGGTTGATTGGAGAAGTTGTCATGTTTTGACAAGGCCTTGTTCCTATTGGTCACAAGAGCATATTTCTCTCAAATTTCAAGATATGGAAGTGGTTTGGGTGGCTATGAGTCCTCATTATCATCCTCAACAACTTCTATTCATAAAGCAAGAATGTTGGTATAAGAAGTTTTTTCAAGCTTGTCAAAGTTCCTCAAAGCATTTTCTTGATCTAGGAGTTAGGGTTTTGAACTTCAAAGGAGTATATCTTGTTCACCTTTTGGTATTTTTGAGTGATTCCAAAGACATCATTCTCTTAAAAGGGTTAATAACAAATCACTTCAAAGGTTCCAAGGAGTTTTCATGAGGAAGAGACTTGATGAGGAAGTAAGCTTACAAGTCCTCCAGATGAGTCCCCAATTTTCCATATGTGACTTCAAATGGTCATAACTTGGTAAATTTTTATCACCTTGAGTCCATTAGTTTTCCATAAGGATCTTGAAGATGTGAACTTTATTTCTTCTTTTATGTGCAAAGTGGGAAAATGGATGGAAGTTGCCTTAAAGATGCAAAAGATTATAAGTCATTTCATGATTTTTTGCCAACTTCACCAAGTTATAACTTGCTCATATTCTGGAGATTTTGAATGATTCAAGTTTAAAAATGTCATTCAAGAGATCTACTTCATGCCATCTTTTTTGGTCAAGAGCAAATTCCAAGTGGAAGACCATGTTTGGATGCAAGACATTATAGGTCATTTTTGAAGAAGAATTTGAAATATTTCTAAGTATGGAAAGTCAATCCTTTTCTCCAACTTTGACTCAATGTAACTTTCAGCTAAAGAATCCATTTAACTCCATTCTTTTTCCATTGCAAAGTTTGTAACCTCATCTTTCTAAAGCATCAAGAATCATGCCTTAAGACTCCTTGAGCTGAGAATGCCATTGTTTCAAAAATGGTAACTTGGAATTTAAGTTTCCTTGCAAGTCAGAATTTGAATTTCATGTTACAACCTCTAAACCTCAAACTAACACGCGTTTTGGGTCTAAACCTGATTAGCCAACTTTCCCAAGCGGATTAGTGCATCAAAACGCAAGAATTAGATGAGTTTTGGTGAAGTTTAGATCACACTTCACTCGTGCATCAGGTTTGCACAAATTGCCTCCAAAACGCATCATTCACTCTTATTTTTGATCCTATCCGCTTCTCCTATAAATACATGAACTATCCCATTCATTTTCCCAAGCTTGGATAGCCAGAATCACCCTGCCAAACTTGTTTCACAACTCAGAATTCAGTAACTTCAAAATCCATTCTCGAGCCTTTTTCAATCCAATTTTTCCATCAATTCACCTTCCTTGATCTTCCCTGAAGCTAACCACATAATTACATCCAAAAATCGCGCCATATACTGCTCCATAGAAGTCCAGTTTCAGAGCTCTGCAACTCAATTTCAATAGGTAGATTCCTTCATCAATTCTTCAAAACTTTGATATCATTGTGTTGCTATCATTGCCTTGGTTCTTGTTGGAACACTTATCTTTTACTGGAAACACGTTTTGACCATGAAATTTCAAATCCCTTTCCAAAACTTTCCTTCCAAATTGCTTGAGCTATAATTTATATAAATTTGGCGCGAGGGAGTGGTTGTCTTCGTTTTGAAGAGACGAAGCGAATGACATAGGTCTGAATTTCTGATTTTACAGTTTGAGAGACCTGCAATTCGTGATGGCTGGAGGTTGAAGATGACCAACGTGTCATCTTCCAACCAATGAAGGCGTGCCATCTGTTTTTTTTTCAAATTCTGATTTAATTAATGATTCTGTACAATATTCACTAATGACAATGATATGCACATCGTGCCAGATCCCTTGGATTTGATTACTAACGCGTTTTTACTCTCACCCAATGGTCCACATATTTTACTTTTATTTTATTTTTCTGATTTTTATGTTTTAATTGTTTTAAATTTCAAAAAACCATAAAAATTCATTTTTAGTCCAAAAAATCTGAAAAAATTTTGAAAAATATTTTTAATTATTCTCTTTCTAATTTTTATTTTTTCACAATTTAATTTTGTATTTTGGTATTTTTTATAAATTTTACACTTATTTGATTTGTTTTAAATGTTTAAAAATACTTTTATACATTTTTAAATTCTGAAAAAATTACGGAATGATCCAATGATATTGTGACAAATATTGGTGACCTTATTTTATTTTTGTTTATGACTTTACTATTTTTTACCATTTTTTGTTTGTTTTACCCATTTATTTTAATTTTAAAAATAGTTTCTGACTTTAAAAAATTACCAAAAATTTGTAAAATTATTTGAGCCTTTTTATGATTTTTCCATGGTCTTACTTTTCATTTCTTGATTAATTTGAACATAGTTGATATTTTTCTCTTTATTTTCTATTTTTAAACATTTTTTTACCCTTTTGTGTATATTAAATGTGATATTATTTTATGACTATTTTCTAGCTAATCTTGGGTTAGATTTTGGATCATGAACTTTATTAACATCATTGGATCCATGGTGTTGAGTTTAATTCCACAAAAATGGATGAATGATTTTAATAATAGTTTGATTAAAATTTAATTCAAATGTGGTTTGTATATTTTTTTCCCCATCCCTCTTCATCTCATCCCTTTCTTATTGCACTAAATGTTGTTGGAGCATGATCTCTATATCATGTCTCAAAACAAATGGTGCATAGATTGCTATTGACCGACCTCAAAATAGGTGTGACTTCTATATAAGTCCACTTACGATTGCTTAACATAGCGCTAAAGTTAGTCTCGATTCGAATAAATGATCATCCGTGGCCCAAACTTATGATTGCAAGCCAAACTATGTAAATTTGATCTCTTTGATCCAATAACCTTGAGATTCATTGTGTGGAGGCCTTGGTTCTACCAATCCTCTAATGGATCTACAACACCTTTGGTCAACGCGGATCACTTAAACATCGTTGATCATTAAATGGTACTTATGAGAATTCCAAATGGATGATATACTTGACAAAAAGCAAATGCAACTTGTTGTGTGGAGGCTTTGGTTCTACCAATCCTCTAATGAGTTTCAAATGCAAGCTTCAAGATTGTCATCCAACTAACCACTAATTATTGACTTTTTTTTACCTCATGCTTTTATTCTTTTTTTAAGCTTTATGTACTATTTACTTTTAGCATTTACATTTCATGCCATTTTCATCTTTGCTCATTTGAGCATTTACTTTCTTGCCATTTTTACTTTTCTCACTAGAGCTTTTCTTTTCCTTTCTTAAGATACTTAATAATCAACATAAACCCTAAAAAATCTTTAATGGTACTTGGACTATTTGGTTACTATCTTTGGCATTATGGAGCATAGGACTTTTCTCGGACTTAGGATTAGAAACCTTGGCCTACCTTGGAAACCTTATAATCTTATCTGATTATTTTGTCTGGAGTTCTTGAGGTTTACCTCAAGACATTGGGTTGCTTGTTTGTTTTTGTGTGCAGGCTTTTGTGATTACACCCTTTGTTTGTAATCTGGAATTTACCGGTATACAGCCGTTACTCTGTCCAATTTTTGTGAAGACTTAATACACTTGAAGTTTGGTTATCTCAAGAGGTCTAGTATTTTTTTCTTGATTGGTTTCAATTCAAGGAATGCGGATTCTATCTTGGCTCATAATGTCAAGTATTGGCTTCTTGTTGGTTAGATGGTTCTTATCCCTAGCTTTTACCTTATGCTTTAGGATAGTCCCTTCTTCTCCTCCCATCTTCTTTAATTTCAAAAATATTCTTCTCCCTTTTTGAAAACTCTTCTTGTTTTTGAACTTGAACCACTTTCATAATAAACTTAGACTTATGTCCATGCATTTTCAAAACATTTTTTCATAAATAAACTCCAATCAACTTAATAATACCTTGACATTTTTTGTGAGAAGGTTAAAAGTCAATCAATCTCATTTCAAGCCATTTTTCCACTTTGGATTTTATCTTTAAATTTTTCTCAAAAAAAGATTGAACTCTTGTCAGTCCTTGTAGTGATGCAAACAACTATACTTCTATAATATGTAGTGAAGAGATATATTTTCCACTTAGGTGTTGAGTGAGGCATTGTTGATTTTAAAATCCAATCCATATCCTCCACTTTGAGATGATGCAAATTCTCCTTTCTCATAATCGTGGGTAGTAAGTATGTTTTCCATACGGACAATGACGATGATGCTTTATCTCATAAAATTAACCAACACATTTGTGTTTTAAATTTTTAAAAGAGGAACTATGTGTACCCTGATCCCCTATTGCATGAAAGGTGGTACGTAGGCACTAAAGGTTCGGAACCGCGGCGGGTGCAAAAGTTATAAAATAAATATGCTTCTTTTCTCACCTCCACCATCCACTTTTTATATACAACATTTTTATAGCAAAAAAAAAATATACAGATTTTACAAAGAGGCTCCCGCGGAGTACAGTAGATGTTTAGGGTGCTAATACCTTCCCTTTGCATAACCAACCCCCTTTCCTTGAATCTTTCCCCTGCTTTTTTGGGTTATTCGCTCTTTTCCCATTCCTTTGGAAACAATAAAGCGCGGTGACGATTTTTATTTTGATTTGTATAAAGTCTAGTCAATCCAATGGATTAGTCTTGAACATTTCTACTGCTACAGAAAAATGGCGACTCTGTTGCAGAAATATTGACCTCTTTCTGGTCCATCCCTAAGTGGGTTGAGCCTATATTTGTTTATATCTGTATATGTGCTATTGTTTTTTTTGTGTCATTGTTGTATATATGTTTTGTCTGGATTTTCCTGGTTTTCAGTGTGCTTGGTGATTACTCATAAGTCCTATACCCGGACTTGGGAAAAATTTAAGATTGGACGGGCGGTATAGTCATGTTAACTTTGAGGGAGTAATACCAAAAAAGGAGGCATGAGATCCCCCACTCAGTGGAGGCCCCTTTGACTGTAGTGTCGTTTACCGAGTAATCGGGAAGACGTACTGCTTTCGACCAGGGAGCCTGCTGAAACTGAGGATCGTAGAATACCTAACCCATCTTGGCCTTTTAGGTGCAGTGCGAAAGCTATGACGGAGTAATCCAGAAATAGTTGTCACGCGATACTACGCTTGGACGAGTCTTTCTTGAGAATATTACTAATTATTGAGTTAATCAGGAAGTTGGTAATATATGAAGGAAGGATGTAGACTCTGGGAACCTCTAGAAGCTTCTTCGGCATGTGATAAATTTTAGACCAATACCTTATGGGTAGTACCTTAGACCTCATGCTCGTGACGTTGAACCTATGAACCCTACATGTGTGATGTTGTGTGTGATTGTTGCATCATGCATCCATGCACTCTTAAGAATCTTTTGAAGAAACCATATTTCAAGGGATTTAAAGGTTGACTATTTGTGAATATCTCAGGTACTTTTAACCATGGATTCTGGAAAGAGAAAGACCCGGAAATACAATTTCAAGGATACCAAGATAGATGAGTTGATCAGTCTAATTCCTGAGATCGAGTGTTCTGCATACTTTTGGAAAAAATATGGATCCATTATTCCTCTCATGAAGTTGAAGATGAAGGAGGGTATTCTCTCGACCTTGGTCCAGTTCTATGATCCGATGTATCATTGCTTTACTTTTCTCGACTATCAGTTGATGCCTACACTGGATGAGTATTCTTACCTATTGGATTTACCTGTTACCGATCGTGTTCCTTTTACTGGTTTGGAGGGTGAGCCAAACCACATGAGATTGCTGCCTTGATTCACCTGGGGAAGTCTGAGGTGGAAGCCCATATGACTACCAAAGGAGGGATTATAGAATTACCAGCTCAGTTCTTATTGGAGAATGCTCTTTACTTTTCCAGAATGAAGAGTACAGTTGCTTTTGAGGCCATCTTTGCTCTACTTGCTTACGGGTTGTTCTTATTTCCTAATGTGGACAAGTTTGTTGACATTAACGCTATTAGGATCTTCATGATTGGAAACCCAGTTCCTACATTGTTGGGTGATGCTTATTACTCTATTCATCTTCAGAATTCTTATCATGGGGAGATGATTATCTGTTGCACGCCTCTGTTGTACCGGTGGTTTATCTCTCATATGCCTCAGTCTGATGCTTTTTGGGATGTCAAGAAGGAACCCCGTTGGGCTCCTAAGATCATGGCACTTACTCACTCGGATATTGATTGGTATCATCGAGTTTACCAGGATATAAAGATTATTAACAGTTGTGGTAGTTTCCCCAATGTACCTCTTCTTGGTACAAAGGGAGGAGTTAACTATAACCCTGTTCTTGCACGATGACAACTTGGTTATCCGATGAGGGATAAACCGAATAGTATTCATTTGAGTAGTTTCTTTCTGAAGGAAGGAGAAGACCATAGGGAAGCTAGGGATCAGATTGCAAAGGCCTGGCGTCACATTCATAAGAAGAGTAGGAAGGATTTGGGACCTAGGGGTGCTGTTTCTTTGGAGCCATATCTTTAATGGATTCGATTGAGAGCCATTCAGTTAAAGATGTCGTATACCCGGGAGACACCCATGCCTGATCTATCTGTGAAGACCACTCCTCCCTTATTAGATGATATAGAAGAGCTGCAACTTGCTTTGGTTAGGATGTAACAGGAAAGGGATGCTTGGAAGAACAAGTTCCAAACTTTAGAGAGTTCCTACAGAGCAGACCTGAAGGAGAAAGACGACTTGCTTGAGATCCTTGAGAGTCGAGCGGTAGAGTCTATGGAGAGGCAAGGGGATTTATTTTCTCCTAAGCCTCAATTAGGTGCTGATCACTCACTTCCTGACTCAGATGATTGGAAGGAGGTTGCCATCAGACATATGGAAGAAAACCAGAGGTTGAAGGCTCAGATTTCCAGGCTCATGGGGAAGCGCCAGCATATAGAGTGATCTCCATCAGTTCCTTTTCTCAGGGTTTTAGATTTTATTTTCATCTTGTACTTGGGATCATTGAAACTTGTAATCCATTTTGGAGTTATTATAATAAATTTTTTTCCAGTATTTCAAAAGCATTACTACTTTGATGTTTGCAATATGTCTATAAATCTATAAATCCCTTGAAATATTAAATAATAAAGTAAAAATAATCACGTGCATGGCATATCATACATCATATTGCACATTTTCTTGCATTTTTTATGCATATCCAGGTGTCTTACCAAGCTTCTTTACTTTGTTCAACAAGATGACTCATCATTACAACACTCGGGATAATTTCAAAAAGAAGATGGACAACTTAGAACAAGAGAATCGCGAGCCGCGCGAAGAAGTTTCTGCTTTGAAGGCCGGCATGGCTAATCTGACTACTCTTATGGAAGCTCTAGTGTCTGCTCAGAATCAGCCACCGAGTGTTCAACCTCAACCAACAAGGGCAACTATTGCAGCTCCGACTGTTCCCATATCTGCTACTCCGGCTGTTGTTCAGAATCGCATGCCTCAAGGTTATCCATGGGGAATGCTATAGAATTTTTCACCTGAAGGTTTCAATCTTGGTCCTCAAGATACTCCAGTGGTTCAGACTATTGTTACTCCGGCACCTCTTGTGGTGCATGCTGCTCCTGTTGCGCCTTCTTCGATAAATATGGTTCAGTTTGTTAATGATGATGTGTGTCGTCCTTTCCCTCCATCGAGTGAAGACTTGGGTCTTTATGACAGAATGGATGATTTTCAAGAGCGGTTTGACAAGATGCAAAGAGAGATGAAGGCCCTCAGGGGAAAAGAGCTATTTGGGCAGAATGTGAATGAGCTATGTTTGGTCCCGAATGTTAAAATACCTGCTAAGTTCAAGGTCCTAGAATTTTAGAAGTATAAGGGCAACACTTGACCTCGTTCTCATCTAGTGATGTATGTGAGGAGAATGTCTACCTATACTGATGATCAGCGTTTGCTGATTCACTTTTTTCAGGATAGTTTGACTAGTGCTGCGTTAAAGTGGTATATGAGTTTGGACAGCTCCAATATCCATACTTTTAATGATTTGGGAGAAGCATTCATCAAACAATACAAGTACTACATGGATATGGCGCCTGACTGAGATCAACTCAGGGCCATGGTTCTGAAAGACAAGGAATCGTTCAAAGAGTATGCACAGAGATGGCGTGAGGTAGCCTCCTAAGTGATTCCCCCCATGGAAGAAAAGGAGATGACTAAGATTTTCTTGAAGACGCTGGGTGCTTTCTACTACGAGAGGATGGTAGCAAGTGCGCCAAGTGACTTTACTGAGATGGTAGGAATGGGTATCCGCTTAGAAGAGGTTGTAAAAGAAGGTCGTTTGACGAAGAGTGAAGAATCTGGAGGTGTGAAGAAGCCATCTTATGGGTTTACAAAGAAGAAATAAGGAGATGCAAATGATGTTATACAAGAGAGGAGGGTAAACACTCCTAGAAGGAATTATCAGCGTCATCAGCAAGTCACCTCAGTTACTCTTGTTATGAATGTCGCTCCAACTACCGTTGCTTATTAGAGACCGTCCCAACAAGGGAATCAAGGGTATAATCAAAGAAGGGAGAGTTATGACCCTATTCCCATGACCTATACAGAGCTACTACCAGCATTGATTCAGAAGAAGTTGGTTCAAACCTGACCACCTCCCGCCATACCGTCACCATTGCCTTGGTATTACAAGGCAAACCAAACATGTGCTTTTCATCAGGGAGCACCAGGGCATAATGTTGAAAATTATTATCCTTTGAAGACTGAGGTACAAAAATTGGTAAAGTATGGTGTTCTATCTTTCAAAGACGTGGGACCTAACGTGAAATATAATCCCCTACCTAAGCATGGGGGAGTAAATGCTGTGAATATGGTGGCCGGTTGTCCAGGCGACTTCCAGATTTTTGATATTAATCTGGTTAGAGGAGATTTGGTGAAAATGCATGCAGACCTTTGTGAATTTAGCTACTATACGCATGACCATTCTGATTTTGGTATTTGCAGTACAAACATATAGGGTTGCGAGAAGATAAAGGCTGATTTACAGGAGATGATGGATGAGGGCCTCATCCACATAATCAGGCCCAGGCCAGAGTATGAAGAGGAAGTGAACATGGTTTCTGGATGTCCTGGTAAATTCAGAATTTTTAATGTGGAGTATATGAATGAGGACCTCGTGTAGTTGCACACTACCTTTTTCCATACGACTGTTCAGGTGGAACACCAATATGGATCTTGCCTAGTTTGCTGTCAAGACTGCCGAGAATGTTCAATCATGAAGAAGGGAGTTCAATCGTTGTTAGACAATGGAACTATCAAGATCACAGGTCAGAGGGATGATTACCATGAAGTTGATATGGTTGAGGTTTATTTAACGAAAGAAGAGTCAGAGGAAGAGTATGCCTCCGCAGATGAGTATTTCTCTTCAGACGAAGATTTGTTTTCCAGAAATGACTTATTAATGACTGATTGTGTTGAAGAAGGGATAAACGTCATTGTGCCTTGTTTTGGTGCACCCTCCCATTTTGAAGTGGAGTATCATAGCAAGCCAGCTGTTACCCCATTGGTGATTAGTTTTCCAGGTCCTATCCCCTACAAAATCAGATAAGGTTGTGCCTTACATATACAATGCTACAATCTTAGAAGATGGAGTGGAAGTTCCCATCCAGCCAATGCCTGACGTTGGAAATATAGCTGAAAATAGCAGGGTGACCCATAACGGTTGTGTCTTTGCGCCATTTGTTCGAAGAGATGTTGATGCTGCAAAGAAAATTGCTGAGAATGATGAACCTAAGAAGACTTCGGGTGAGACTAGTGGAGCTACGTTAGAGAAAGAAGTGGGTGATATTTTGAAAATAATTAAGATGAGCGACTACAGAATTGTAGACCAACTACTGTAGACTCCTTCAAAAATATCTATCTTGGCTTTATTGATGAACTCCTCTGCGCATAGAGAATCCTTGATGAGGGTACTAGACCAAGCTTTTGTGGAGAGTGATATGCCAATAGATCAATTCAACAGCGTAATAGGAAACATTACATCATGTAATAACCCGAGTTTCTACGATGATGAATTGTCAGATGAAGGGAGGAATCACAACCTGGCCCTCCACATCTCTATGAACTGCAAGAATGATTCACTATCCAATATGCTGATTGATAATGGATCCGCGTTGAATGTTATGCCAAGGAGGACTCTCATGAAGTCGAAATATCAAGGAAGGCCTATGCGCCCTAGTGACATCACTGGAAAGCATTTGATGGGTCAAGGAAATCTGTCATTGGTGAAGTGGACTTACCTATCCATATAGGACCACATTTGTTTTAGATAACCTTCTAGGTCATGGACATTGTTCCCGCTTATAGTTGTTTGCTAGGACGGTCGTGGATACGTGAAGCAGGGGTTGTCACTTCAACTTTACACCAGAAGCTAAAGTTTATACGTGAAGGGAAAGTAGTGATCATAAATGGGGAGTAGGCATTGTTGATATCTCATTTGTCCTCTTTCAGTGAAGCTGCTGTTGGAACCCAGTTCCAAGCCTTATCCATTGATAACATAAGTGGAAATGAGAATTCCATGGTTTCGCTGAAGGATGCGCAGCAGGTTGTGCGTAATGGTCGTAATGAAGTTTGGGGACGACTTGTGGATCCACCTGTGAACAAGAACATAATTGGCTTGGGGTTCTCTTCGAAGAATGACAAAGGAAAGGGCATGAAGCCGAAGTCTGCTGCAGGCAGGTATCAAGACATTTTCCGTAGCGGAGGCTATCTTCATTCGACTATTTCCAGGATTGACGCCATTGTGGAAGATGAAGAAGAGCAGGAAATGCCGAATTATGTGACGCACGGAGGCAGGGTTCAGAACTGGATCACCATTGATGTTCCCTCTTACATACATGTTTTAAATTAATTTTATTTGTTAATCTTTTTTTGAAAAACTTTCACTCTGCCCAAGGTGGAAGTATTAATGCTGTAGGGCTTATCTATTTGCTGTAACTTTTAAGATCAATAATAAAAGTTGTCTTTGCTTCCCGAATTATGTCTTTATTTTCTGCTTTTTCTTGGAAAATGGTAATAAAAAAAAACCCTTTCAAAAGAAATAATAACTGAAATTCAATCTGCATGATCAATTGTTATATGTGTCAGTTTCTAAATGCAATCACAAATCATATGTGCAGATTAATTAAAAAACCCGTTGAATACAATGACCCTGCACCCTCTCCAAACTTTGAATGTCCTGTGTATGGGGATGAAGAAGAATATTATGATGAGATTCTAGAAGAGGTCTCACGGTTGATGAGCACGAGGAAAATACCATTCAGCCATATAAAGAGCCTTTGGAAGTGATCAATTTGGGTTCAGAATAAGATCCAAAGGAAGTCAAGATTGGAGCATTGTTGCATCCTGATGTGAAGAGCAGGTTGATTGAGATGTTGAAAGAGTATGTGGATATTTTTGCTTGGTTTTACCAAGATATGCCTGGTCTAGATACAGATATCGTCGAGCACCATTTACTGTTGAAGCCAGAATGTCCGCCAATCAAACAGAAGTTGAGAAGAACTCACCCAGATATGGAAGTAAAGATCAAAGAGGAGGTTCTAAAGCAGATTAATGCTGGTTTTCTTGTGACGTCCGTGTATCCTCAATGGATTGCCAATATTGTCCCAGTACCGAAAAAAGACGAAAAAGTCCGCATGTGCGTAGATTACAGAGATCTAAATAAAGCTAGTCCAAAAAATTATTTTCCATTACCACACATCGACATGTTAGTGGATAGCACAAAAAAATTCAAAGTATTCTTGTTCATGGACGGATTTTCCGGGTATAATCAAATAAGAATGGCTCTAGAGGACATGGAAAAACAATGTTTATCACACCCTGGGGAACATTCTGTTACAGAGTGATGCCCTTCGGGTTGAAGAACGCTGGTACAATGTACCAGAGGGCTATGACAACCCTATTCCATGATCTGATGCACAAGGAAATTGAAGTATATGTTGATTATATGATTTTCAAATACCAGACTGAAGAAGGGCATATAAAAGATTTGTTGAAGCTGTTTCAGCGTTTGAGGAAGTATCGTCTCCGCTTGAATCCAAATAAATGCACCTTTGGTGTTCGATCAGGGAAATTGTTGGGTTTCATTGTTAGCCAAAAAGGAATTTAAGTTGACCCTGATAAAGTCAAAGCAATTCAAGAAATTCCATCACCAATAACTTCAAAGCAAGTCATAGGTTTCCTCCGGCGTTTGAATTATATTTCCAGGTTCATTTCCCACATGACTGCAACATGTGAACCGATCTTTAAGTTGTTAAAGAAATATCAAGGTTGTGTGTGGATGGATGACTGCCAAAGGGCATTTGAAAGTATTAAAGAATATCTGCTTGAACCTTCTATCTTGCTCCCTCCCGTAGAAGGAAGGTCGTTGATTATGTATCTGACAGTGTTAGATAAATCCATGGGTTGTATTCTGGGACAACAGGATGAAATAGGGAAGAAGGAGTTCGCCATTTATTATCTCAGTAAAAAATTCACTGATTATGAGTCGCGGTATTCCATGCTATAAAAAACATGTTGTGCTTTGGCTTGGGCGGCAAAGCGTTTGTGGCAGTATATGTTGAATCACACTACTTGGTTGATCTCCAAAATGGATCCAATCAAGTACATTTTTGAAAAGCCTGCTCTTACTGGGAGAATTTCCCGTTGGCAGATGTTGTTATCTGAATACGATATCGAATACCACACTCAAAAGGCCATTAAAATTAGTGTGTTGGCAGAATATCTTGCTCACCAACCAGTGGAGGATCACCAGTCTGTAGAATATGAATTCCCCAATGATGATGTGATGTTCCTGAAAGTGAAGGATTGTGATGAACCATTGCCTGAGGAAGGTCCTGACCCTGAATCTCGTTGGAATATGATATTTGATGGAGCTGAGAATGCTTATGGTAAAGGAATTGGTGTTGTGATTGTCACTCCTCATGGATCGCACATTCCTTTTACTGCAAGGTTAACATTCGATTGTACTAAAAATATGGCAGAATACGAGGCTTGCATCATAGGTCTCGAAGAAGCTATTGATCTAAGAATTAAAATTCTAGATGTGTATGGTGATTCAACTTTGGTAATAAATCATATTAAAGGAGAATGGGATACTCGTCACCCCGACTTGATCCCTTACAAAGATTATGCTAGAAGATTATTACCATTCTTCCGTAAAGTTAAATTCCATCACATCCCTAGAGATGAAAATAAAATGGCGGATGCTCTGGAAACTCTGGCTTCTATGTACCAAGTGAATACTTGGAATGATATACCCCGAATTATGGTACGACGGCTAGATAGGCCCGCTCATGTGTTTACAACAGAGGAGGTAGAAGATGAAAAACCTTGGTATTATGATATCAAGCATTTTCTTCAGACTCAGGAATACCCGATTGGTGCGTCGAAGAAAGATAGAAAGACATTGAGAAGATTGGCAGGCAGTTTCTTCCTCAGTGAAAATGTGTTATACAAGAGAAATTATGACATGGTCTTGCTCAGATGCATGGATAGACACAAAGCAAACATGTTGATGCATGAGATTCATGAAGGTTCATTTGGCACTCATTCCAGTGGACATTCGATGGCTAAAAAGATGCTAAGGGCAGGTTATTATTGGCTTAAAATGGAGTCTAACTGTTACAAATTTGCAAAGAAGTGCCATAAATGCCAGATTTATGCAGACAAGGTCCATGTGCCTCCGACACCTCTCAATGTGATTTCCTCCCCGTGGCCTTTCTCTATGTGAGGTATTGACATGATTGGGATGATAGAACCCATAACTTCAAATGGGCACCTTTTTATCTTGGTAGCAATTGACTACTTCACCAAATGGGTGGAGACTGCTTCATTTGCCAATGTTACTAAGCAGGTGGTTATGCGCTTCATTAAGAATAACCTTATATGTCGGTATGGTGTGCCGAGCAGAATCATCACTGACAATGGCTCGAATTTTAACAACAAGATGATGACAGAAATGTGTGAAGAATTCAAGATTCTCCATCACAATTCATCTCCATACAGGCTAAAGATGAATGGGGCTGTTGAAGCTGTTAATAAGTGTAGTTGTTTAGTTATTGGCTTGCATTTTTGGTAAAACCCAAGTGTGTATGTGTGAATGTCATGACTGATGTCATAACATTCTAGTTTAGTTGTACTGATTCATTAGGTACCTTTGTAGAAAAATATTGTCATTCAGGTACTGATGTTTATAAGTGTGTATCTGAGCATTTTGCAAAATGATCACATTTTCCTAAATCAGTAGACAGGTTTTCTCAGATGTCATAACAGATGTTAAGACATCCTGTTCTGAACTAACCGGTTTTCAGTTTGGTTAATTCTGAGTTTTTTCAGGAAAATAACTCAGTCTTTCCAGAACAGAATCCTGCGTTTTCTTTGGGTTAACCTAGCTCAACCCTAACCTGGTTAATAGAGTCCTGTGACCTAGTCTTAAGGTTAAACGGAATTAACCCTAGGTTTTTGTGGAAACCCTAACTAAAGTTGCAGCTGCTATATATTCAACAGAGCTGCTGTTTTGCAAGTAATCCCTTTTTGATCAGAAGATCATTTGTAAACTGTATAGGTTTAATTATTGTACTCCAAGCAATTATCATTGTGATAGTGACTTGGAATAGGCTTTTAATTGTAAGGGTTGTGTAGCACTCAAAGCTTTGAAGCAAGGAGTGTTTGAATGTTTCTTGACTAAAGCTGTGAAGCAGAGTAAAGTTAAGTGTGTGTATCACTCAAAGCTGTGAAGCAAGAGTGGTTGTGTTGCTTGATTAAAAAGTTGTGAAGCTTAATCAAGTGTATGTTTTTGAAGAGTGTCTTCATCAATTCATTAGTCAAATTGTTTTATGTATCACTGCTGTGATTGAGGGGGAGTGAGTAGGAACTCAGGTTTAAGTTGTACTTAGATTGAAATTGCATTGGGTAGGTCTTAAGTGAAGGAGATAAACTGGTTGGTTTATTCCTGAATTAACATCTCTTATAGTGGATTTCCTCCCTGGCTTGGTAGCCCCCAGAGTAGGTGTTGTTGCACACTGAACTGGGTAAACAATTGATTGTGTTCTTTACTGTTTTTGTATTTACTGTCTTATAGAAAGTCAGATACGGTGTCATAACATTGAACGTGACATTGAGTATCTGCAGCCAGAATTTCAATTGGCATCAGAGCAGGCACCCTGCCTGTATTACTGGGTGAGATCTAGGGATATCACTTTCTGGCACTATGGACAAAGAAGGAATTTTTGGAAATAGACCACCCATTCTGGATGGAACTAATTATGACTACTGGAAACCTCGTATGATTGCCTTCTTAAAATCTCTGGACAAAAAGGCTTGGAGAGCTGCTGACAAAGGATGGATCCATCCCACCATAACTGAGAAAGATGGGACAATCAGTCTGAAGCCTGAGGAAGATTGGAGTAAAGAAGAAGATGAGTTAGCCCTGGGAAATTCCAAAGCTTTAAATGCCTTGTTCAATGGAATTGATAGAAACATTTTCAGACTAGTACATCAATATGAACTGGCCAAGGAAGTTTGGGACACTCTCAAAACTACTCATGAGGGAACTTCCAAAGTAAAAATGTCAAGGCTTCAGATGTTGACTACCAAGTTTGAGAATCTAAAAATGATGGAAGATGAAACCATTCATGAGTTTCACATGAACATCTTGGAGATTGCCAACACCTCAGGAGCACTGGGAGAAAAGATGTCAGAAGAAAAACTGGTGAGAAAGATTCTCAGATCCTTGCCTAAAAGATTTACAATGAAGGTAACTGCCATAGAGGAAGCCCAGGACATCAGCAAGTTGAAAGTGGATGAACTTATTGGGTCTCTTCATACTTTTGAGATGGGGATCACTGATAATGGTGACAAGAAGAACAAGAGCATAGGACTTGTGTCCAACACTGATGTTGAAGAAAATATTTCAGAAGCTATAGCCATGCTTGGAAGACAGTTCAACAAACTCATCAAAAGAATAGATCCAAAGTCAAGGTCTAATGTCCATAACATTCCCTCTGACATTGACAGTTCCAGCAGAAGACCAAGGTCAGAAGAGAAGGGAAATCAAGGCAGAGGAATTCAATGCCATGGTTGTGAAGGATATGGGCATATTCGAGCTGAATGTCCTACCTTTCTTAAGAAACAAAAGAAAGGAATGACTGTTACTTGGTCTGACTGTGATTCAGAAAGTAATTCTGAAGAAGAATCTGCCAAACTAGTTACTGCTTTAACTGGTGTTTGTACCTCTGAAAGTGACATCAGTGATGAAGAGGTGACTTTTGAAGAACTGGCTGATACTTACAAGAAATTGTGTATCAGAAGTACTGAAGTCTGTGTGTAGAATGAGAAACAATCAAAACTCATCATAAAGCTGGAGGCTGAAAAAAGGGCAAACCTTGAAACTATAAGTCATCTAGTAGGAGAAGTTCAATTGCTGAACTCACAACTGAATCAAATGACCAAATCTGTCAAGATGCTGACAAATGGAACTGACAAATTGGAAGAGATCCTTCAGGTTGGACAAAATGTGGGAAATAAATCTGGACTAGGATTTATGGAAGCAAAGAAATCTGGTACAGATAAGAAGATCAGGCCTGATAAGCAAATGTCAAAACAGATGTCTCAACACAACTCTCAACATCAGGAACAGAGACATATGAAGAAAAGGTACCAAAGATGGAGATGTCATCATTGTGGGAGATATGGCCACATAAAGCCCTTCTGCTTCAGATTGCATGGATACCCTAATCAGAACTCAGGTGTCAAACCTAAGTCTAAAAAGGTACCACATGCTCCTGAATGGAAGAAAAAGGCTACTGCCCTGATAGCCCACACTTCCCTGAGGGTCTCTGCAAAGGAAGACTGGTACTTTGACAGTGGATGTTCCAGACACATGACTGGAATCAAGAACCTCCTCAATAATGTTAAGCCTCACACCACCAGTTTTGTGACCTTTGGAGATGGTGCTAAAGGTGAAATCAAAGGAGTTGGTGATTTGGACTGCCCTGGAGTTCCAAGTCTGAATGAAGTACTGCTGGTAAAAGGGCTGACTGCTAATCTCATTAGTATCAGTCAATTGTGTGATCTAGGATTCAAGGTCAATTTCTCAAAATCTGAATGTCTTGTAATCAATGACAAACAAGAAATTGTAATGAAAGGAGTCAGATCTAAAGACAACTGTTACTTGTGGGAGCCTGAGAACACTAATTTCTCCTCTGTGTGTTCCATTGCAAAAGAAGAAAAAGAGGTGAAACTGTGGCACCAAAAACTTGGCCATCTTCATCTAAGAGGTATGAAGAGGATTATCTCTTTGGAGGCAGTCAGAGGGATTCCAAGACTGCAAATTGATGAAGAAAGAGTTTGTGGTGAATGTCAGGTTGGTAAGCAGACTAGGATGTCACATCCAAAGTCAAGACATCTGACCACCTCTAAGGTTCTAGAACTTCTTCATATGGATCTGATGGGACCAATGCAAGTAGAGAGTCTTGGTGGAAAAAGATATGCCTATGTGGTTGTGGATGATTTTTCCAGATTCACTTGGATTAATTTCATTAGGGAAAACTCTGATGTATTTGAAGTTTTTAAAGAATTGTGCAAAAGAATTCAAAGAGAAAAGGAAGGGTGTATTGTCAGAATCAGAAGTGATCATGGCAAGGAATTTGAAAACAGCAAGTTTGATGATTTCTGTTCTTCAGAAGGAATTAGTCATGAATTTTCTTCTCCTATAACACCTCAGCAAAATGGAGTTGTGGAAAGAAAAAACAGGACCATACAGGAATCTGCCAGAGCAATGTTACATGCCAAAAGACTTCCTATGTATTTTTGGGCTGAAGCTATGAATACAGCCTGTTATGTTCATAACAGGGTCACCTTGAGAAAGGGAACCTCATCCACCATATATGAACTCTGGAAAGGAAGAAAAACAACTGTGAAGTACTTCCATGTGTTTGGCAGCAAATGCTATATTCTGGCTGATCGTGAACAAAGAAGAAAACTGGACCCTAAAAGTGATGAAGGCATATTTCTAGGATACTCCTCAAACAGCAGAGCTTATAGAGTATTCAATTCCAGAACCAAAGCCATGATGGAATCAATAAATGTTATAATTGATGACTATCATGAAGAAATAGATGTTCCTTGTACTGTTGAGACATTCTTTGAGACTTCAACCCAACAGAATGATCTACCCAACTCCACCACAACAGAATCTGAATCAAAGGAAGCTAGCAAGATCCCTTCCATCAGAATTCAGAAGGATCATCCAAAAGAGCTCATCATAGGAGATCCCAACAGTGGAGTCATCACAAGATCTAGAGAAATCATCTCAAACTCTTGTTTTGTGTCCAAAATGGAACCAAGAAATGTCAAGGAAGCTTTAACTGATGAATACTGGATTGGTGCAATGCAAGATGAACTGAACCAATTCAAGCAACATGAAGTTTGGGAACTGGTTCCTAGACCTGAAGGAACTAACATCATTGGGACAAAATGGATATTCAAGAACAAGTCAGATGCTGAAGGAGTTGTCACCAGAAATAAGGAAAGACTTGTTGCTCAAGGATACACCCAGATTGAAGGGGTTGATTTTGATGAAACCTTTGCACCTGTAGCCAGGCTGGAATCAATCAGACTCCTATTGTCAATTGCTTGTCTTATGAAGTTCAAGTTATTTCAGATGGATGTGAAAAGTGCCTTTCTAAATGGGTACTTAAATGAGGAAGCTTATGTGGAACAACCTAAAGGCTTTGTGGATCCAACCCAACCTGATCATGTCTACAAATTGAGAAAAGCTCTATATGGCCTGAAACAAGCTCCTAGAGCATGGTATGACAGGTTAACAAAGTTTCTCTCAGACAAAGGCTACAGAAAAGGAGGCTTGGACAAAACTCTCTTTGTCAAAACTGAAGGAGGGAAGTTGATGGTTGCCCAAATATATGTTGATGACATAGTGTTTGGAGGAATGTCAGAACATATGGTTAAACACTTTGCTGACCAGATGCAGGCTGAATTCGAAATGAGTCTCATGGGAGAACTAACTTATTTTCTTGGACTGCAAGTCTCACAGATGGAGGACTCAATCTTCTTATCTCAAAGCAAGTATGCTAAGAACATTGTAAAGAAGTTTGGTATGGAGAATGCAAATCACAAAAGGACTCCTGCTCCTACTCATCTAAAGCTTTCCAAAGATTCAAGTGGGGTTAAGGTGGATCAAAGTCTGTACAGAAGCATGATAGGAAGCTTGTTGTACTTAACTGCCAGCAGACCTGATATTGCCTTTGCAGTTGGAGTTTGTGCAAGATACCAAGCTGATCCCAAAGTCAGTCATATCAATCAAGTGAAGAGAATTTTGAAGTATGTAAGTGGAACTTACAACTATGGGTTGATGTATTCTCATGGCTGTGAACCAGCTCTGACTGGCTACTGTGATGCTGATTGGGCTGGTAGTGCTGATGATAGAAAAAGCACCTCTGAAGGATGTTTCTTCTTGGGAAATAATCTGGTTTCCTGGTTCAGCAAGAAACAGAATTGTGTGTCTCTTTCTACTGCTGAAGCTGAATACATTGCAGCTGGTAGTAGCTGCTCTCAAATGATCTGGATGAAACAGATGCTTACTGAGTATAATGTCACACAAGATGTTATGACATTGTACTGTGACAATCTGAGTACAATCAACATTTCCAAGAATCCCATTCAGCATAGTAGGACCAAACATATTGACATACGACATCACTTTATTAGAGACCTTGTAGAAGAGAAGACAATCAAATTGGAACATGTTGCCACTGAGCTATAGCTGGCTGACATTTTTACCAAGGCTCTTGATGCAAATCAATTTGAAAACTTGAGGGGTAAGTTGGGTATTTGCCAACATGAGGAACTGTAGCAATTAATTTTGCTTAAAACAAGGGTTAAAGGAGTTATGCTTGTTCTGATTGGGTTAAAATTATATTTTCCAATTTCCTTCATTTCTTTTAAGAAGTTGAATAGACACTCCTTTTCTTCCTTCCCCTCTCGTCTCCTCATCATAACCCAGTCTCTCAAACATAATTTTCTCTTCAGTTGCTGTTGGTCCTCTAAGACTGTCAAAATGTCTCAAACACCATCATCATCTAATACGACTATTTCAACCTCTTCCTCTGATCAAGATTCCAGGACAATCTCTTCTTGTCTGGACTCTGAAGTCCTGGAGATCTCTTCTCGTAGAAAAGTGGGAACTAACCCCACCAAGGTCAAAGAGTTGAGAACAAGACATGCAGGAAAGTCCCAAGCTTCTGCCTCTGGTAATCCATCTCATCCTTCTTCTTCAGTTCCCCCTGAAATTGCAAATAGGGAAGGGTCAGCCTATGTTAGTCAAGCAATAGCTAAAATTGTTTCAAGAATTCTGAACGAGAACCACTCAGTTCCTGGCATTTCTGTTCCTTTGAATCAAGAAAGTTCAAATGCTGAAACAAATCCAGATGTCTCTAAGGATGTTGAGACATCAGACAAAGAGAAGAATGCTGACATTGCTCACAAGAAAAGGAAGAAGCCCGAATCCTCTGAGTCTGATGACAGTGCTTAAAGGTTGGTTGCTGTTTGGTGGTGTTGCTGATTGGTGGTGGTGATACCTGGTGGAGTTTGGAAGTGTGTTCAGTTTTTAGCTGCTGCTCTTATTATTTTTGGATAACTGTATAATCTTTATGAACATGTATCTTTGGCCCATTTGTGGCTAAAGAGGGGGAGAATATTTTGGTACTTACTTAATTAGTACCTGCTTAATTAGACATTCTATTTTTCTGCAGTCACTTATTTCTGCTGCTATCTATCTCTGATTGCTTAGGGTCTTTAGCCAAAAATCTGCCAAAGGGGGAGTTTGTAGTTGTTTAGTTATTGGCTTGCATTTTTGGTAAAACCCAAGTGTGTATGTGTGAATGTCATGACTGATGTCATAACATTCTAGTTTAGTTGTACTGATTCATTAGGTACCTTTGCAGAAAAATATTGTCATTCAGGTACTGATGTTTATAAGTGTGTATCTGAGCATTTTGCAAAATGATCACATTTTCCTAAATCAGTAGACAGGTTTTCTCAGATGTCATAACAGATGTTAAGACATCCTGTTCTGAACTAACCGGTTTTCAGTTTGGTTAATTCTGAGTTTTTTCAGGAAAATAACTCAGTCTTTCCAGAACAAAATCCTGCGTTTTCTTTGGGTTAACCTAGCTCAACCCTAACCTGGTTAATAGAGTCCTGTGACCTAGTCTTAAGGTCAAACGGAATTAACCCTAGGTTTTTGTGGAAACCCTAACTGAAGTTGCAGCTGCTATATATTCAACAGAGCTGCTGTTTTGAAAGTAATCCCTTTTTGATCAGAAGATCATTTGTAAACTGTATAGGTTTAATTATTATACTCCAAGCAATTATCATTGTGATAAGTGACTTGGAATAGGCTTTTAATTGTAAGGGTTGTGTAGCACTCAAAGCTTTGAAGCAAGGAGTGTTTGAATGTTTCTTGACTAAAGCTGTGAAGCAGAGTCAAGTTAAGTGTGTGTATCACTCAAAGCTGTGAAGCAAGAGTGGTTGTGTTGCTTGATTAAAAAGCTGTGAAGCTTAATCAAGTGTATGTTTTTGAAGAGTGTCTTCATCAATTCATTAGTCAAATTGTTTTATGTATCACTGCTGTGATTGAGGGGGAGTGAGTAGGAACTCAGGTTTAAGTTGTACTTAGATTGAAATTGCATTGGGTAGGTCTTAAGTGAAGGAGATAAACTGGTTGGTTTATTCCTGAATTAACATCTCTTATAGTGGATTTCCTCCCTGGCTTGGTAGCCCCCAGAGTAGGTGTTGTTGCACACTGAACTGGGTAAACAATTGACTGTGTTCTTTACTGTTTTTGTATTTACTGTCTTATAGAAAGTCAGATACGGTGTCATAACATTGAACGTGACATTGAGTATCTGCAGCCAGAATTTCAATAAGAATATCAAGAGAATTATCCAGAAAATGGTCATTACTTATAAGGATTGGCATGAAATGCTCCCTTTTGCTCTACATGGATATCGAACATCTGTCTGCACTTCAACAGGAGCAACCTCGTTCTCCCTAGTGTATGGAATGGAAGTTGTACTCCCTGTCGAGGTAGAGATTACCTCGTTGCGTATGATAATGGAAACCAAGTTGACAGAGGCTGAATGGGTCCAGAACAGGTTTGACCAATTAAATCTGATTGAGGAGAAGAGAATGACAGCTTTGTGTCATGGCCAGTTATATCAGAGAAGAATGAAGAAAGCTTTTGATAAAAAGGTCAAACCTCATGAATTCAGAGAAGACGACCTCGTGCTCAGGAAGATCATGTCTTTCAACACCGATTCTAGGGGCAAGTGGAATCCTAATTTTGAAGGCCCACATGTTGTCAAGAAAGCCTTCTTTGGCGGTGCATTAATTCTTGAAACTATGGATGGCGAGGAGTTCTCATGTCCCATGAACGCTGACGCAGTCAAAAAATACTTCGCCTAAAGAAATAAAAGAATAGCTCCCTAAGTCGAAAACCCGAAAGGACGACTTAGGAAAAAAAGGAGTGTCTCGGTAGGCCGAAAACCCAAAAGGGATGTCTAGGTAAAAATTAGATACCTAAATAGAATAAATTTCTCGCTAAGTTGAAAACCCACAAGGGCAGCATAGGCAAAAGTTAGGGATTTTCTTGGCAAGTAACTACGTCAGACAAGACTTGATCGTTGAAGCAACAATATTCTCGGGTCCTCACCATACTTCAACAGAAGCTGCTGCTCAGGATTTCAAAAGTTGTTAGAGGGGATAGTGGTCATTCCATCTCAATGTATCTTTTCCATTATATGTTACCATTTTCCGAACTTTGTAATCATCTATGGAGTCTCGCCATTCGCAGACTACCATTCTATTAATGAAATTTGAGCTTTTACCCAATTCTTTGTATTTCTTATTTTATTTAGTTTGCAAAGACTCCATTTATTATTGATAATAACTTTCAAAGCAAAAAGATTAAATAACAAAATTGATTTTTCAAAAAGAGATTTTACAATCTGCTTTTACTTTGAGATTTGTGATGAAACAATGACAACAAAAATGGTGATCCCAGGAATGGACAAACTCCAGTTGTTTTGAGAAGTTTTTGTCCCCCTCGGGAAGGTCTACTCAGGATGTTTTCACTGTATTGGGTTTATGATTCCGGTATCCTCGGTCAAGTTTGGATTCATTTCTCCTCTTTTCTGAGTTTTTCATGATGTGAAGTTTCAATCCGCATTTTCTACAGTGAAGTTCTCGTTTGGCCCAATAGAAGTTCTTTTTCCAGAGAAGTTGGTATCATACCCGCTCTTGAAGAACGTAGGTCCCTGGGTTCTCTAAGTGAAGGACGTATTATAAATGTGGTGTTAACCTCGCCAATGAAGTAGGTCTGAATTCCCCAGTGATTGTTTGGATGTTTTGGTGTCAGTCTGCTTTGCTTGAGACTGGTTTTGCAATCTCCAGTAGGAATGTTACTTTTGAGAAAAAACTGGTTTCCCCAGTGAAGCCTGAAGAAGAATGTTCTATCCCTGTATCCGTATCATTTCATCACTTTGATTTATCTACCTCCGGATCATGTTTCTCCTCAGTAAAGTTAAAGTAGGCAGTATGTTTTGTTTCCTCAGCTGGCCTTTACCTTTCTTGGAATGATAATCTTGGATGAAGTTTAGCCGAGTGTTGTTAGTTCTCGAGGCCGTTTTGCCTGGTTGTTCCCAATGTTGTATATCTGTTGTGTCAGCATACGCACGATAACAATCATACATTCATGCATACATCATGCATAGCTAAAATTGGAAAATCATTATTCATTAACATTTGTTAATATTTTTTTGTTGCCATATTACCCTGTTTTGCAGAGTTACGTTGCCCTCTTTTCAACAGAGTGTTGGTCTTAAGCAGAAAGCGTATATTCTTTCAATTTCCCTACTAAGTTGTCCCTCATAGAAGATTTTTGCTTTAGCCTTCCGGTAAAACTCCTTGTTTGGATGGATTTGGTTTTCCCTCTTGAGTTTATTTCTCAAAGGATGTATTCTGGTTGACTATTTCATTCTAGTTTATTTCTGGTTTGAATCTGTGGTTCCACGACAATGTTATTTACTTTGGATTTCTGAAAACTCCAAGCTTTGGTTAGTGCAAGTATTTTTCACAAGAAGCCTTTATCTCCTCAGCAAGAATATCATGGCATCTCCCCAGGAAGTCATACCTCTTTCCCAAAAAGTAATTTCTTTTTACAATCCTCTGTGACAACAAGTAGCAAGTCTCTTTATTTGAGACAACTTATATATTATCATTTCCAAGCAGACTGCCTTGGTTAAATAAGAAGTTGAGACCCATTCTAGGCGAAACACCAGAACCTTAGGGAAACTTGTTATCTTTTTTCTACCCTCAGTGAACGTTGGTAGTTCATCATCAGTGAACGGCGATGATATGATATTCTCTTTCTACCTTCAGTGAAAGTTGGTAGACCATCGACAGTAAACTTCGATGCTTGTTATCTTTTTGCTACCCTCAGTGAATGTTGGTAGTTCATCATCAGTGAACGACAGTGATATGATATTCTCTTTCCACCTTCAGTGGAAGTAGGTAGACCATCGGCAGTGAACGTCGATGCTTGTTATCTTTTTGCTACCCTCAGTGAACGTTGGTAGTTCATCGTCAGTGAACAGTGGTGATATGATATTCTCTTTCTACCTTCAGTGAAAGTTGGTAGACCATCGGCAATGAACGTTAATGTTTGTTATCTTTTTTCTACCCTCAGTGAACGTTGGTAGTTCATCAT
Source organism: Vicia faba (assembly GCA_948472305.1). Lineage (NCBI taxonomy): Eukaryota > Viridiplantae > Streptophyta > Magnoliopsida > Fabales > Fabaceae > Vicia > Vicia faba. Next base: position 215,965 of record CATIWC010000775.1, on the reverse strand, counting down.
CAGTGAACGGCGGTGCTATGATATTTTCTCTTTCTACCTTCAGTGAAAGTTGGTAGACGATCAACGGTGACCGTCGATGTTTGTTATCTTTTTTCTACCCTTAGTGAACGTTGGTAGTTCATCGTCAGTGAACGGCGGTGCTATGATATATTCTCTTTCTACCTTCAGTGAAAGTCGGTAAACCATCGGCAGTGAACGTTGATGTTTGTTATCTTTTTGCTACCCTCAGTGAAGGTTGGTAGTTCATCGTCAGTGAACGGCGGTGCTATGATATTTTCTCTTTCTACCTTCAGTGAAAGTTCGTAGACCATCGACAGTGAATGTCGATGTTTGTTATCTTTTTTCTTCCCTCAGTGAATGTTGGTAGCTCATAGTCAGTGAACGACGGTGCTATGATATATTCTCTTTCTACCTTCATTGAAAGTTGGTAGGACATCGACAGTGAACATTGATGTTTATTATCTTTCTCTCTGCCTTCAGTAAACGTCGGTAGCTTTGCCTTCGGTAGAAGTTGGTGTATCCTTTGACCATTCTACCATCCTCTTTGATTCAGGTCTTTTGATCCACCAGTGATTTATTTTCCTGGTGGGGGTTGCTCCCTTGTTTCTTTATTATTGCTGCATCCCCAGTGATGTTTTGTGTCTCTTTGGTCCTGTTTATATGCATTCATGATCATAAGCATTTGCATGGCATCTTAGGGCCAAAAATATGGTTTGTTTTATATTTAAGTATCTTCGATCGCGTCGACATGAAGATTTTTAACCTTCGCATCTCCGTATAGAAGAAACATAAATAAGGGCAGCTGTTGTACCCCAATTTTTTCCCCTAAGATCCCTTCAACATACCATGTTGATTTATTCACAACAAGATCACACTAGGATTCTTGGTTCCCCTCCCTACATTTGGTTTTTCCCTTTTGAGGGATTACCAAGCACCTTGAATATTGTTTTGATTTCTTCATTTAACTAATAAAATGCAATGTTGGTTTGTCTTGCTTGTTATCCATGTAGGTAAAGGCAATGAGATTTAACAAGTTACCCCATGGGTTCATGAGTTTATTTCCATGCCCTAGTCAATAAAGCTTAAGAAGTTCAAACCTCACCATTGGATTGGTTTTGGAAGAATTTTCATGGCAAGGTTTCTTTGGTTCATCACATTTCAAGGTTATTAGATTTGACTCAAAAGTACAAGGGGTTGATTGGAGAAGTTGTCGTGTTTGGACAAGGCCTTGTTCCTATTGGTCACAAGAGCATATTTCTATCAAATTTCAAGATATGGAAATGGTTTTGGTGGCTATGAGTCCTCATTATCATCCTCAACAACTTCTATTCACAAAGCAAGAATGTTGGTACAAGAAGTTTGTTCAAGCTTGTCAAAGTTCCTCAAAGCATTTTCTTGATCTAGGAGCTAGGTTTTTGAACTTCAAATGAGTATATATTGCTCACCATTTGGTATTTTTGAGTGATTCCAAAGACATCATTCTCTTTAAAGTGTTATTAACAAATCAATTCAAAGGTTCCAAGGAGTTTTCATGAGGAAGAGACTTGATGAGGAAGTAACATTACAAGTCATCCAGATGAGTCCCCAATTTTCCATATGTGACTTCAAATGGTCATAACTTGGTCAATTGTTATCACCTTGAGTCCATTATTTTTCCATAATTATCTTGAAGATTTGAACTTTATGCCTTATTTTATGTGCAAAGTGGGAAAATGGATGGAAGTTGCCTTAAATATGCAAAAGATTATAGGTCATTTCATGATTTTTTGCCAACTTCAACAAGTCATAACTTGCTCAAATTTTGGAGATTTTGAATGATTCAAGTTTCAAATTGTCATTCAAGAGATCTACTTCATGCCATATTTTTTGGTCAAATGTAAATTCCAAGTGGAAGGCCATGTTTGGATGCAAGACATTATAGGTCATTTTTGAAGAAGAATTTGAAATATTTCTAAGTATGGAAAGTCAACCCTTTTTCTCCAACTTTGACTCAATGTAACTTTCAGCTCAAGCATCCATTTAACTCCATTATTTTTCCATTGCAAAGCTTGCAACCTCATATTTCTAAAGCATCAAGAATCATGCCTTAAGACTCCTTGAGCTGAGAATGCCATTGTTTCAAAAATGGTAACTTGGAATTGAAGTTTCCTTGGAAGCCAAAATTTGAATTTCATGTTACAATCTCTAAACCTCAAATTAATACGCGTTTTGGGTCTAAACATGATTATCCAACTTTCCCAAGCGGATTAGTGCATCAAAACGCAAGAATTGGATGAGTTTTGGTGAAGTTTGGATCACACTTCACTCGTGCATCAGGTTTGCACAAATTCCCTCTAAAACGCATCATTGACTCTTCTTTTTGATCCCACTCGCTTCTCCAATAAATACATGAACTATCCCATTCATTTTCCCAAGCTTGGATAGCCAGAGTCACCCTGCCAAACGTGTTTCACAACTCAGAATTCAGTAACTTCAAAATCCATTCTGGAGCCTTTTTCAATCCAATTTTTCCATCAATTCACCTTCCTTCATCTTCCCTGAAGTTAACCACATAATTACTTCTAAGAATCGTGCCTTATACTGCTCCATAGAAGTCCAGTTTCAGAGCTCTGTAACTCAACTTCAATAGGTAGATTCCTTCATCAATTCTTCAAAACTCTGATATCATTATGTTGCTCTCATTGCCTTGGTTCTAGTTTCAACACTTACCTTTTACTGGAAACACGTTTTGAACATGAAATTTCAAATCCCTTTTCAAAACTTTCCTTCCAAATTGCTTAAGCTACAATTTATATAAATTTGGCACGAGGGTGTGGTTGTCTTCGTCTTGAAGAGACGAAGCGAATGGCATAGGTATGAGCTTCTGATTTTACAGTTTGAGAGACCTGCAATTCGTGATGGTTGGAGGTTGAAGATGACCAACGTGTCATCTTCCAACCAATGAAGGCGTGCCATATGTTTTTTTTCAAATTCTGATTTAATTAATGATTCTGTACAATATTCACTAATGACCATGATATGCACAAAGCGCCAGATCCTTTGGATTTGATTACTAACGCATTTTGACTCTCATCCAATGGTCCACATATTTTACTTTTATTTTCTTTTTCTGATTTTTATATTTTAATTATTTTAAATTTCAAAAAATCATAGAAAATTCATTTTTAGTCCAAAAAATCTGAAAAAATTATGAAAAATATTTTTGAATATTCTCTTTGATTTTTATTTTTTCACAATTTAATTTTGTGTTTTGGTATTTTTTATAAATTTTACACTTATTTGATTTGTTTTAAATGTTTAAAAATACTTTTATACATTTTTAAATTCTGAAAAAATTATGGAATGATCTAATGATATTGTGACAAATATTGGTGACTTTATTTTTTTTCTTCTAACTTTACTATTTTTTACCATTTTTTTATTTTTCCCATATTTTTTTTTAATTTTAAAAATAGTTTCTGACTTAAAAAAATTACCAAAAAATTTGAAAAATTACTTGAGCCTTTTTCTGATTTTTCTATGGTCTTACTTTTCATTTCTTGATTAATTTGAACATAGTTGATATTTTTCTCTTCATTTTCTATTTTTAAGCATTTTTTTACCCTTTTGTGTATATTAAATGTGATATTATTTTATGACTATTTTCTGGCTGATCTTGGGTTAGATTTTGGACCATGAACTTTATTAACATCATTGGATCTATGGTTTTAAGTTTAAGTCCACAAAAATGGATGAATGATTTTAATAATAGTTTGATTAAAATTTAATTCAAATGTGGTTTGTATATTTTTTCCCCATCCCTCTTCATCTCATCCCTTTCTTATTGCACTAAATGTTGTTGGAGCATGATCTCTATATCATGTCTCAAAATAAATGGTGCATAGATTGCTATTGACCGGCCTCAAAATAGGTGCGACTTCTATATAAGTCCACTTACTATTGCTTAACATAGCGCTAAATTTTGTCCTGATTCGAATAAATGATCATTCGTGGCCCAAACTTATGATTGCAAGCCCAAGTATATTAATTTGATCTCTTTAATCCAATAACCTTGAGATTCATTATGTGGAGGTTTTGGTTCTACCAATCCTCTAATGGATCTACAACACCTTTGGTCAACGCGGATCACTTAAACATCGTTAATCATTAAATGGTACTTATGAGAATTCCAAATGGATGCTATACTTGACAAAAAGCAAATGCAATTTGTTGTGTGGAGGCTTTGGTTCTACCAATCCTCTAATGAGTTCCAAATCCAAGCTTCAAGATGGTCATCCAACTAACCACTAATTATTGAATTGTTTTACCTTATGCTTTTATTCTTTTTTTATGCTTTATGTACTATTTACTTTTAACATTTACATTTCATGCCATTTTCATCTTTGCTCATTTGAGCATTTACTTTCTTGCCATTTTTACTTTGCTCACTTGAGCTTTTCTTTTCCTTTCTTAAGATACTTAATAATCAACATAAACCCTAAAAAATCTTTAATGGTACTTGGACTATTTGGTTACTATCCTTGGCATTATGGAGCATAGGACTTTTCTTGGACTTAGGATTAGAAGCCTTGGCCTACCTTGAAAACCTTGTAATCTTATCTGATAATTTTTTCTGGAGTTCTTGAGGTTTACCTCAAGACATTGGGTTGCTTGTTTGTTTTTGTGTACAGGTTTTTGTGATTACACCCTTTGTTTGTAATATGGAATTCACCCGTATACAGCCATTACTCTGCCCAATTTTTGTGAAGACTTAATACACTTGAAGTTTGGTTATCTCAAGAGGTCTAGTATTTTTTGCTTGATTGGTTTCAATCCAAGGAATGGGAATTCTTTCTTGGCTCATACTGTCAAGTATTAGCTTCTTGGTTGTTAGATGATTCTTATCCCTAGCTTTTACCTTATGCTTTAGGTAGTCCCTTCTTCTCTTCCCATCTTCTTTAATTTCAAAAATCTTCTTCTCCCTTTTTGAAAACTCTTCTTGTTTTTGAACTTGAACTACTTTCATAATAAACTTGGAGTCATGTCCATGCATTTTCAAAACATTTTTTCATAAATAAACTCCAATCAACTTAATAATACCTTGACATTTTTTGTGATAAGGTTAAAAATCAATCAATCTCATTTCAAACCATTTTTCCAATTTGGATTTTATATTTAAGTTTTTCTCAAAAAGAGATTGAACTCTTGTCAATCCTTGTAGTGATGCAAACAACTATACTTCTACAATATGTAGTGAAGAGAGATATTTTCCACTTAGGTGTTGAGTGAGGCATTGTTGATTTTAAAATCCAAGCCATATCCTCCACTTTGAGATGATGCAAATTCTCCTTTCTCATAATTGTGGGTAGTAAGTATGTTTTCCACACGGACAATGACGATGATGTTTTATCTCATAAAATTAACCAACGCATTTGTGTTTTAAATTTTTAAAAGAGGACCTACGTGTACCCTGATCCCCTATTGCACGAAAGGTGGTACGTAGGAACTAAAGGTTCGCAACCGCGGCGGGTGCAAAAATTATAAAATAAATATGCTTCTTTTCTCACCTCCACCATCCAATTTTTATATACAACATTTTTATAGCAAAAAAAAATACAGATTTTATAAAGAGGCTCATGTGGAGTACCGTAGATGTTTAGGGTGCTAATACCTTCCATTTACATAACCAACCCCCTTACCTTGAATCTTTCCCCTTCTTTTTTGGGTTATTCGCTCGTTTCCCATTCCTTTGGAAACAATAAAACATGGTGGCGATTTTTATTTTGATTTGTATAAAGTCTAGTCAACCCAATGGCTAAGTCTTGAACATTTCTACTGCTATAATTAGGCGTTGAACACCTTCTTTTAATAAATGAAAGCCAGTTGGTAAGGATAAACAGAGGTGGAAGCTTTCGTCACAGCCCGGAAATAAACTGGCATTTAACAGGTTCCTCTTGATGTCAGGAGAGTAGTAACAAGTTCATCAAAAGCAGTAACAAACATATCATCTTGAACAATGTTAACATCATGACCATGCTTGGGCATAGGAGCAGTGATAACATTTGGGATCTCAGGAGCATCAAATTCGATTTCTTTTGTTTCAAGAAGGTCTTGCACCTTGTTTTTCAAAGCCCAACAGTTGTTGGTATCATGGCCTGGGCTTTCTGAATGGTAAGCACAACGAGCATTAGGATGGTAATGAGGAGATGCAGTGTTGGGATTCTTCGGGGCTTCCTTAAAAGTTACCAGATTAGATCTCAACAAATATGGCAGGACTTGAGATAGGGTCATATTAATCCGGGTAAATTGTCTTACTAGTCTTTCTGTTCTTGGCTGGTTGCTACTTTGTTGAGTAGGTGCAGGTTTAGGGATCATGACAGCCCCCACCATTGGACGGCGTTCAGTCCTTTCTTGATTCCTTTGAGGATACACATCACTAACTTCTTTTTCCCAATAAATGGTTTTCTTACAGCAACAGAGGATGCGTCTTTTTGAATCTTCCCACTCTTAATCTCGGCTTCCACTCTTTCCCCGGTCAAGAAATCATGTGATTGAAGAAATGACCCGACAGGGTACCCTGAAACATGTCTACTAGCTCTCTTTCGGATAGGGGAGGCTGGACTCTTCCTGCTAAGTCCCTACATTTCTGAGCGTAGTCTTTGAAACCTTCACTTGAAACCATAACCATACTCTGAAGTTGAGTACGGGTGGGAGCAAGATCTGCGTTGTATTGATACTGTTTATAAAAAGCAGCGGCAAGGTCTTCTCAATTATGAATATTGGCCCTCTCTAGTTGATAGAACCAATCTAGCTGAGTCCCGGATAGACTGTCTTGAAAGAAGTGGACCCACAAATCTCTGTCAGCAGTGTGAGGTTGTATCTTCCTCACGTAAGATTGGAGATGCATCTTGGGACACGAAACCCCGTCGTATTTAGCGAACACTGGTGCCTTGAACTTCGGTGGAATAACAATCCCATATACCAAACCCAACTCTTCAAAGTCTAGCCCGAGCACTCTCTAAATTTCCATTTCACTTAGACGTTCTTCTAGATGTTTGTATTTGTCGTCGGCCAAAGGATATTGCTCTTCAGAGTAATCTTATTCTTCTTCCTCTTCAGATTCTGGATGGGTAGCTGCTTCCTTCCCTTTCCCTTCTTGATTATCCTTTTCACCAGATGACGTTGCAAAGTCTATGGTCCGCCTGGCTTGTCCTTGGAACCTTCTTCCCATATTCAGAACTCCGGTCATTTTCTTTGCTTTCTTCTTCTTTTCTTCAACCAACAAAGTTTTCAAATCCTCTTGTCCTTTGGCTAGAGTCAAGAACATCTGTTGAAATTGAGCATTATGCGCCTGAAGGTCTTTTACTGTCTGCTCGAGATCCATCTTACTGAAATAAACAGTAGAAAGATGAGGAGACTTGTTGTAAAAAACCTGCTTATGTTATGATGAATGGAGATGCATATGCAATGATTTCAAGGAAATTGGAGATTTAAATTTTCTTTAGACCAAAAACGAACACACGTTATATTAATAAATCAAAGTTTGAGTACATCATGCCTCTTTTGGGCTTACAAAGAAATACAAAAACTCTAAGATAAGAAAGTTGTACACATTCTCTTTGGTGCGATGTAGGTGTTCAGGCTCCGCTCCTCATGAAGTTGGTTAGTGAGTTCCAAAACCTTCTTTTCGCTGGCGTAGAATTGGGCCTTAAGAGAGTCTCGCTCCCCCTTAAGCTGTATCCAATCCCTTTGTAAATCTTCAAGAGAGGTGGGAATGTCAGGATGCAGGATAATGTATGAAACATCCCCTTCCACAACAGGCTCTATGATCACCGGGAGAATGAAGGGGTAAGGCATTATAAGACTTTGAGCACGAGCTCGTACCCATTTGAGGTAAGGCTCAAGAGGGATGGAATTCTTGTGCCCCAATGTCTTGCTATCTACCTTGTTCAACATCCTCCAAGCTCGGATAAACCTTTGGCGGTGACCTTGATCGTCGTTCTCGTAGTCAAATACCAAACCTTGAATAAGCATCTCATGTGGGCCATCCCTTCAGGCGTAACCAAACTGTCTTAAGGCTAAACAGGGGTTGTAGGTGATACCTCCTCTAATGCCAAGTAAAGGGATATTAGGGAATTCTCCACAATGGTTGATGATAGTAACATTCTCTATAGATCGAGAACACCAATGAATGTTTGAATGTTTGAGCGTCATCAACCTAGGTGACCACCTTGAACCTTGCTCTTTCTTCAATACAAATTGGGGAAGATGCGAAATAAACCATCTTGCCAAAAGAGGAGTGCAACACATAAGGATACCTCTTTTCCTCATAGTTCAAGTGTGAAAAGAATGTAGGATGTCTCCTAGCAAAGTAGGCACCGGGTTACGAGACATGAAGATTTTGACGGCGTTTACATCTATGAGTTGGTTAGGATTTGGAAACAAAACCATCCCGTAGATGAGGAGAGCTACAATTTCCTCCAATGCTTGCAAGTCTAAGAAGTTCCAACAGTTTTGGGCTTTCTCAAACAAGAACTTGGCTAAGAAACCTTTGACACCACTCCTTGTTTCCTAATTGGTTGTGATATCATATGGTTGCAAGTGTAGAGCTTGAGCAATCTCTTCTGGATTTGGATCTCTTTCCGTACTGTTGAAAGGTAGTTGATTAAGAATGGGAATCCTCAAGAGTTGGGAGAATTCTTCCAAATTTGGCACAAGTTGATAATCGGGAAATGTGAAGCAATGGTGTAGAGGATAAAAGAACTGGAAGAGAACCTTCATCATGTCCTCATCAGTGTTGGAGGTGACCAAGTTTAGGAGGCGACCATGTCTTTCGGTGAATGGATAATTTTCAGGAAACCCTTGATGCTAGCTCTTTAAGTTGAGGAGGGATCCTTACAAGGCTGACTTGAATGGTTTTCCTGCGAATAGAATCCGTGTCCTACAAAACAGAACAAAGATAAATCCCAAGATCCTTGAAATGGTTAGTGAGTATGAGTATGATGTAATGATGTTTATGATGTTATGTACAAGTAAATATATACAAACAAAGAAAACAAGTCCATAGGTTTAGGCTTGCATGGAGTCTCATAGGTAAGTACCCTCTTGAAGTTTAGTTGGCTCAAACATGTCCTAGCAATAGTAACCGGGTTCTAAGGAGCTCAATATCACTGGTTTGTTGCCTTGGGCATTGTTTCAGAGCAAGCCTCTTTAATGGCGACCGAAATATCCCAAAAAAACCAAACCTCAATGAATGTAGTATCGTGTATCTACCAACTTCGGACTGCACCAAAGCCAGTCATCTCACTACGTCCTAATGGCCTAGTTGGTCAAGTAAAGGTTCTAGAAGTCAGTTAGTGCTTCATGACATCACTCAGCGGCCCCGTATTCTCCTTGACTACTCAAGGGCTACCGGTACCAACAAATATGTCGCACTAACATAGCTATTGCTTAGACCATGTCGGTATACCCCGCACAGTTTCCACAATGTATTGCTACTTATCTATAAGGTATCCCAAACCCGGGTAGAGGATTCAAACCCAAACAAAGAACTATAATGTAAAGCATACAAGTCAAAAAATAAAAGCAAGTAAATGTGATCTAACCCTAAGGTAACCCCACTTTTAAAATCTCCCCAAAAGAGTCGCCAATTCTGTGATACGGTGGGAGAACTGACTTGAGTGTTTTGCGTTTGATCGCAAATGTTGCGGTTAGCAAGATTTGCCACCGACTTTTCTTTTATCCAAAAGGAAAGGTGAAAAATCACAGGAAAGACCTTTGAGATGTTTTCTTGAGTTCGGGGGGTAGATTATAAAAAGGGAAGGTATTAGCACCCTTTTTATCCATGGTTTTCCATGGGCTCTTAGTTACTTGTTAGATCACTTAGTTTTGTTTAAAAGTGTGCTTTGTGTGATTTTTGAAAGTATTTTGTAAAGAGGCCTTTGTTTAGGCAAACTTTGTAATGATTCTCGTTCGTAAGAATGTATAAAAAGTGTTTGATCTTATGAAAATGTTTTCAAGTTTGAAAGATGTTTTTGAAAGTGTTGGTGTGATGTTTTGAAAATAGCAAGGATGTTTTTTGGTTTTGAAATTGAGCAAGTAACTAGGAACATTCTACCTACTCAAAAGTCTTTCATGTTCATTTCCTTTTTCCTTTGACATTGTTATCTTACCATTGATTTGGTAAGTAACCCTATCTTTGGATGTAAAAGGGACGGGTGTGAGTCATCGTATAACCATGATTAGCAATGTTACAAGGTATCTTACCATTTTATTTAGGTACTAAGATCATTTTGAAAGGCAACATGGATAGCGTCATCGAGGGACCATGATCTTGTATTTTTGCTTGTTTTTGCTAAGATACCTCACATGCGTAATATGGCCATTTTGTAAGGCAACCAAGTGGATTTACCCTAAGGGTGTAAGTGTGCAAGTGTATTGATTGTCATGCTTGATTTGTCTTGATTAGGGTTTTCTATTTATTTATTTTAATCTTTCCATACAAAACCCTAATTACTAGCATTTATATATAAAGCATTTAAATTGCGGAAAATAAAAATACTAAGCTATTACATGATTTTTGGGGAGGAGGTGTACAAATTACAAATGGGGAATTGCAAGAAATTAAATCAAAATAATTATTACAACCATATTGAATTTTGGATAAATGTACAAAATAAAGATAAAATGCAAGAATATAAAATGTAAGAAGAAATGTGATTCTTTGTTTGGTTTTTTATGAAAAGGGGTTTTTGACCTAATTAAATAAAATAATTAACTAAGAATAAGAAAATTAATATTTAAGTTAATAAAAGAAATTAAAGGAAACAAATTTTTAGGGTTTTTTTTTGTGAATTTAATTAAACTAGTAAATAAAAATAATTAAATAAAAGATCCTAAGTTCTAAATTGATTTTAATTTATAAGAGAAAATAATAATTAAAATTTATTATCTAAGTATTCAAAAAAAGAAATTAATTAAAGAAAATGTTTTTGTTCTTATAATTTTATGAAGAAAAATAAAACTAAATAAATAGAAATAAAATATAAATATTTTTTTTTATATTTTTTTATTAAGGAAAATAATAATAATAATATTATTAATAATAATAATAAAAATATAAAATAAAAATAAAATAAAAATTATAAAGTCAGGGAGGTAAAAATTGAAACAGGGAGTATTGTAAGAAAAAAAGGTCAGACCCAAACTGCTGGCCCAGGCGCTGCAAAAACAGAAAAGTTTAAAAAAAAAATGGAAAAAATGCAAAAAGGTCACGCTGGGGCTTGAACCCAAGACCTAAGGGTGACATACACGCGCTTTAACCACTGGGGTGGTGATGCATCCGTTAACATATGTCAAACCATAAATATATATTAGAAACTGCTTCCTGAAAACAACTTCATCTTCAACCTCTAGCCAGACCACCTGTATCTTGTCCATTTCTCATCCATTTGCAAAAACTGAAATTCTGGTGTATGCCAGAATTCAGATGTTATACTCAATGTCTAGACATCTGATATGACATAATAAATACACTACAAGGTAGATACCCAATTTTTCGTGATTCAGTACTGAAGAGAAACAGAAGCACAGTTTAACCAAGTTGTGCCAGATATACTTTGAAGGTGCAGAGGATAGAACAACGATGTACCTAGTTCTGTTCATCTGTTGCACATGATCAGCAGAGAGCGAACATCCTTCACAGTTCTGTTTCTTCTGCACAGATATCAGCATGATGTCTTAACATGTTCTGAGACATCATCTGTTACAACATTACAGTTTTACCTTGATATATAACACACAGAATTATAAAGTGTTGAAGGTAAAAACACAAATCAGTTGTTGACCCAGTTCGGTGAAACACACCTACTCTGGGGGCATACCAAGCCAGGAAGAAGATCCACTATCAGCAATATTAATTCAGGACTAAACTTCACAAGTTCCCATCCTTCACTTAATCATCTACCCAGTGCAACCTATACCTAGGAACTCCTAGATAGAAACCTACCAGTTTCCATTCCTATTGCCGCAGCAACAGAAGTCTTACTCCTACTCAAGAAGTAGAGCCCTCCCACTTGATTTCCTACATTACAATGTATATGAAGTAATGCAGAAATACTTAGACTTGCTTCATAGCTTCGTCCAAGAACACTCAAACCCTTACCTACAGGTATCGAGTTACACACATGGTAACCTTGCCACAGACCGACAGGTTTACCTAACAAAACACCCCCAATGTTACATTATGTGAGACTTACAAACCCTAGGTTACAATCTGCTATTTATAACCTATTACCCAACTGGATTTGGGCCTTCAAAAATCTCAGCAAGCTTTTCTCCTTGCTGTTACAACTCAGCAGCAAACTTCTGCTATAATCAAGGTCTTCAATCTTCTAGTTCCTAAAATATCTCCATATTTAGAAACAGTATTTTCTTCAAATATTCTGATTGATTCTTGATTGATCTTCAGATTCTCCATAAGAAACGCCACATATATTCTCAGAGTATTTAAGTACCAGAACTGTAACTGAATTATCAATTCTGTTGACGTGATGTCAAGTCAGATGTCATGACATTACATCTAACATGTTGTCCTAGATGTTGAACTTCTTCAACACAACAAATAACCTCTTTCATAATTTAGATCACTTAGAATAGTTAGGTTACAAGTCACAGCTGTTACACACATTCAACATATAACATAGTTACTTAATTAGTACTTAATTTCAGGCGCGATGTCATATGCTGATGTTGTGACATCTTACATAACATGTTGGTCCAGATGTTGAACTTCTTCAACCCAACATATTAAAACAACAGAGGGAATATGGGTAAACTTGCTTTCTTATTTGTTTTACAAATGAAGCCAACTCTCCAGCCAGGGCACTTACAATCTCCCCCTTTGGCAAATTTTGGCTAAAACAAATAAGTGCAAGTTGTATTTTGGGACCAGGCCACAACACAGTTGAGATGTTACAACATCTTGTCCAACATCTTCTTTGTAGAGGCTGATGTCCTTTGAGCAAACAACAAACCTCTATCCCTCAACTGTGAGCCACTCCAAGCCATCGATGGCCCAAGAGGATTTATTTTCTCAAGATTATTGTTGATAATCTTGATACTGATTACTTGTGATCATGTAACTCAGATCACAAGTCACAACTATCCTCTTAACTCAGAACACAAGACACAAACAAAGTCACTTACTTAGGGATCATGTTGCTTTCACCTGAGTCTCGCTGGACATTGCCGTCTGTTGCTTTCACCTGAGTCTCGCCTGAGACTGGGTCCCTATCTTTCTCCCCCTTTTTGGCCAGAATTTGACAAAGACTGCCCATACAGATCCATACCCATGCACAATTTTCCCAGATGCTAACAAACTTCATATTGCTGAAACCCTCTGATGAAGAGAAAGAATAGAGAGAGTCTTCATAAATAATGCAATTTTGGCATAGATAGTGACGATCTTGGTACTTTACTCTGACAGTTTCAGTACCCTAGGGCTGGTTTTAATGCAGGTACCTACCCTTGGGTTTGACCCTTTGACCATTGTCAGGATGAAGTATGTCTTGCCCTTTTTAAAACAGACATTTGTCTTTTAGAACCGACTACTCCTTTTAAGTACTTGTCTTAGGATCCCCTATCCAAGAAACATCGTTGGCATATTACACTCTGCCTCAGTTATATAATACCTTTATTAGATGACAAGTTATCATCTAAACATTCCAGCTCACTAAACAGCTCCATAATGAGACACAACCGCCCTGTTTTCTTAGCAGATGAAAACACGCTCAAATCCTATGTCGTCATACATTCTGCTAATTTGAAACCATTCCATTTTCACAAAGAGGATGGTTACTCCCTCTGAGTCATACAGCTGTACACACATGGGTTTATTAATAATAATCCACACTTCATCCAATTTTCCTCCTGTCTGTAGTTTTAGAGGAAATTAGGAACAATGTCATTACCAATGTGATGACATTCGGTCAGACATAGTCCTCTTCAGTCTCGAACACATCATCCCAATAGTTAATAAGGTGCCACACTTTATATCCTACGAGTTTGATGAAGACCTTTCGTACAAACCAATACTCCCCCTGTTAGGGACAATCACTTCTCTTCATGGAAACAAGTAGGTCACATTTAATACTCAGTTGGACCTTCAAGACAACTTCTGATTCAAGGTAAATAAGACCCCTTGATGAATGGAAAACATAAGACGCATCTTCATGTCTTCAAGAGCGCACCCTCTAATCAACAATATTGGTTGAACGCATTCATACTGTGAATCAAACTTTCTCGATAATAATCAGCTGCCACATGTTGATTATCTTGATTCTCTGAATCCACTGCTGAGATAGACCAAATGCCACTGTTTGATTATCTCCATGTTTATCAGACTTCTCCCAAAGATATTCTGACCTTCCAATTGAAATTTGAACTTCAAGCTACAAGTTATCACAAAAGGCTTAGATACACTAAGACAGGAACATGTAACATCTTCTCCACCCAACAACTCCAAAGGGCTGCAAAGAGACGATCTTTTTGAAGGATCTAATCTTCAACTTCGTAGATCATCCTATCTTAAGTTGATGTGCCACTTCACCAACCAAGAATCTGATGTTGACCCAAATGTCACAGCATTATGTTATAACATCTAGTTGTTGAATTCAGCTCCAGACTGATCCAAGTGACCATCATCAAGATTATGATGTCTTCTTCTTCTTGTAGCTTTAAGTCTGAACATGTTTCCAGGAAACCTTTTCAAGGATCAAATGATTTTGCTGTCACCAAAGAGATAGCTCTAAAGCATCACTCTTCCTGTGATTCTTCACAGGGTCTAGAAGAAGGAATGTTCCCACATCTTTAAGAACATCAGTTATCTTGAACTCCAAGGATAATCAATTAAATACTTGTACTTGTCACAAATAGCAATTGATCATAAATCCTTCCCATTATCCAGTAAGATACTTTCACCATTTGAATACTTTGACATACTCTTCGTGTGTTAATATCTTCTTCTTGCAAGCTCTTTCTTTGAGAGACCAAAGAGTTGAGATATCTAGGTTGCCACCCTTGACTCAAGTAAATATAATTTTCTCTGAACAAACTCTACTTACTTCAACAGATTTGAGACTCCTACCAGATCAGATTCATCCTTAGGAATGAGAGAGATGAATCCTTCCTTGCAAATATGTCACACAACACCCAGAACCCATGTGACATAGGTCAACAGCCAGCTAAACACCAGGCTGAACTAATGTGAGGAGGTTAACCAAATCTCCCCCTCAAACTACCAGTCATGGAAGCTTCACACAAAATATCCATGCATTGTGCACAAATGTCTCGACATGACATATGACATCCCTACCAGATTTAAGTAACTCCAAGAGCTATACCTGTTCATACTCCAATCACACCAATCAAACTTCAGCTGACGTTAAGTACTTCAGTGAAGACAGCAACACCAATCGTCAGCAGATATGTATTGCCAGAACATACTACCTTAACCAAACTCTGAGTCTTCATATTCTTGAAAGATCTTCCACTTCTAATCATGATGTTTAAATGACAAGACTCATGATCCCAATCTACTTCTATGAAGGAGCAATAATGTTGCACCATCATTGACTTTTATTAACCAATGGGCTTGTCTTTCTTCACACCATATTACTCCAGGGAACAACTTCTCAGTCCTGATCAATCTTCAGGAATAAGCCCACCAATAGGGATTGCACAATGTCACATCTCAACCAGCTCTACTTCTAGAGTTCTGACTTCTAAAAGTAACCTTCGGGAGCATACAGACATAGTTGACTCTACCATTGTCAACTTTGCACACACAGATGTCTCCTCTTCCAGGTCAGGAGTAGGTTTCAAACAAAAGTATCCCTTTGTTTGACACCCGAAACATATGCTTTTCAACTAGTAGCTGCATACTTGTTGAACACATGTTCCACCGTCGCATAGAACATCAGTTCCATCACCTTGGAATGAAACCCTCCTTGAAATTCTTCAAGGTCTTCGTATAACACTACTCAAGAGAGTAAGGGAATCAGTGATTATGTGATTCTTACCATCCTGAACGAAAAACATCTTCATGAGTGGACTTGAGAGGACTTCAAGTATCTGTGACATTTTCAATAGCTTACGTTGAAATCTTGAATACAGTAGCCTTCAATCCACAAGAGGGGAAACACATCAGAGCTTGAGTTTTGCCAAGTATTATGCAGCGGAAGAACATAATACAACTCAATCTTTGCACACACACTACTTCAGGCGTACACAAATCCTAGGTTTGAAAATAAATCAAACCTGGAGCAGCTACCACACAACCAGGCCAAATGCCAATCACAAAGACAGGTACACAGAGTTCTTGTCATGAATAGTACATCCTCCCACTTTAAGGGATCATTCAGGGAAATAACAAACCTTTCCAGGATACAATCTCCAGTACTAAGATTGACCTTGCAGATACCAGAAAGTATCACCCATGGATCTCATCCAGAAACAGAACAGGATGCCTGCTCTGATACCAATTGAAATTCTGGTGTATGCCAGAATTCAGATGTTATACTCAATGTCTAGACATCTGATATGACATAATAAATACACTGCAAGGTAGATACCCAATTTTTCGTGATTCAGTACTGAAGAGAAACAGAAGCACAGTTTAACCAAGCTGTGCCAGATATACTTTGAAGGTGCAGAGGATAGAACAACGATGTACCTAATTTTGTTCATCTGTTGCACATGATCAACAGAGAGCGAACATCCTTCACAGTTCTGTTTCTTTTGCACAGATATCAGCATGATGTCTTAACATGTTCTGAGACATCATCTGTTACAACATTACAGTTTTACCTTGATATATAACACACAGAATTATAAAGTGTTGAAGGTAAAAACACAAATCAGTTGTTGACCCAGTTCGGTGAAACACACCTACTCTGGGGGCATACCAAGCCAGGAAGAAGATCCACTATCAGCAATATTAATTCAGGACTAAACTTCACAAGTTCCCATCCTTCACTTAATCATCTACCCAGTGCAACCTATACCTAGGAACTCCTAGATAGAAACCTACCAGTTTCCATTCCTATTGCCGCAGCAACAGAAGTCTTACTCCTACTCAAGAAGTAGAGCCCTCCCACTTGATTTCCTACATTACAATGTATATGAAGTAATGCAGAAATACTTAGACTTGCTTCATAGCTTCGTCCAAGAACACTCAAACCCTTACCTACAGGTATCGAGTTACACACATGGTAACCTTGCCACAGACCGACAGGTTTACCTAACAAAACACCCCCAATGTTACATTATGTGAGACTTACAAACCCTAGGTTACAATCTGCTATTTATAACCTATTACCCAACTGGATTTGGGCCTTCAAAAATCTCAGCAAGCTTTTCTCCTTGCTGTTACAACTCAGCAGCAAACTTCTGCTATAATCAAGGTCTTCAATCTTCTAGTTCCTAAAATATCTCCATATTTAGAAACAGTATTTTCTTCAAATATTCTGATTGATTCTTGATTGATCTTCAGATTCTCCATAAGAAACGCCACATATATTCTCAGAGTATTTAAGTACCAGAACTGTAACTGAATTATCAATTCTGTTGACGTGATGTCAAGTCAGATGTTATGACATTACATCTAACATGTTGTCCTAAATGTTGAACTTCTTCAACACAACAAATAACCTCTTTCATAATTTAGATCACTTAGAATAGTTAGGTTACAAGTCACAGCTGTTACACACATTCAACATATAACATAGTTACTTAATTAGTACTTAATTTCAGGCGCGATGTCATATGCTGATGTTGTGACATCTTACATAACATGTTGGTCCAGATGTTGAACTTCTTCAACCCAACATATTAAAACAACAGAGGGAATATGGGTAAACTTGCTTTCTTATTTGTTTTACAAATGAAGCCAACTCTCCAGCCAGGGCACTTACAAAAATGTAAACATGAAACTTGTGGCAAATTTCACCATGATTCCAGAAATATAAATAACTTAAACTAATTCTAAAAAATGAGCATGAATTTTGAATGGTACCAAATTCTGACCTAACTTTTCCAGGATGTTCATATTCAAAATTCTAACTACTTAAGCAATATAAATGAAATCTAAAGACATGGTTATCTTCAGGACAATGATATCTACATTTCTTATTCAAAAATAAACCATTAATGTTGCTTGTATGAAGAGTTCAAAAGTCAGAAAACTCACCTTGCAAGAGGGTATCGTGTTTTGAGTTTGAGCAACTTTTGATGAGTTCTAGTGATTGGATTAGCTTCCTCAAGTTCCCAGGAAGCTAATGTGATGCTTAGCTTGAACTGAAAGTGCCTGGGGAGTTCTTGAGAAGTCAAGGTGCAAGGTGTTGTTTTTGAAAATGGTGGATGATGATGGAGGTGTTACAATTGTGTTGCAGGTGTTGGAATTGTTTGTGTATGTTATTTAGAAGCTTTTGAAAGTAAAAGGCAAAGAAACGCACAAGCAAATTTGGAGATTGGATTCAAAACTCAGAAATGGCAAGTTTTGAGGTGTTTTTGGTGATTCTGTGTTTTAAGGAGTTTCGGGGCTTTAGCATGCGTGTGTTAGCTTGCATATGACTTGTGTTTATGTATGGAAAAGGTTAGAGAGCTATTGCACAAAATATTTTTGAGTTATAGGGATATGGCTCAATTGCTTGATTTTGAAGAAAAGGGAAAAATCTGGTTTCAAGGCAGCAAGTACAAACATGTAGGGTGGTTGTCAACTTTAAACAAGCTCATCTGACTTTGTAGAGGAAGCTTGTGCAAAAGGAACAAGTGCAAAGCTCAATGCAAGTTGACTTTGCATAAAGCTTGCTTTATGTAAATGGTAATGATGCCTTTGTGCCATTAATAGAAAATTTACTTGGATAAAGCTTGAATCAAGTGGATAATAGCTCAAAAGCAAGTGTAATCTTCTGATTATGGAGAGATCTTGAGGTTTAGAAGCCTGCAAAGCAAGATTGTGCATCATAGGTTTGAAATTTGAATTCTGTTCATCACAAAATTTGCCTTGTAAAACAACTTGAAACCCCAACTTCTGACCTTCGATTCTCTTTGCTCACAAATGATCTCAAGGAGTTCTTGAACATTTTGGAAAGCTTGTAATGTGATATGCAACCCCTATTTGAATCACTTTTGCTAAATCCAAATGGAACTATGTGAAACTTGGGTCAGAAGTTAGGTCAAAATCCTGACCAAAATTGTTCAAAATTTCACTAAGTGTTTAGTTTCATGACCATGACTTCATGGATTAATAACTTGAGATCCAAGAATTTTTATGAGAAGTTGTGTAAATAAATGTTATATATCTCATGGAGATCTACAACTTTGATTTTGAAAGTTTCTTTTGAATCATCTTGCATCATGGTGAAAAATTGGCTCAAAGTTGTGAAAAAGCATGAAGTTTTCCATACTTAGAAAAATTTCTATGTTTGAAAACTTTGACTTTTCAAAATGAAATCTTGACTTTTTCATTTCTTGATGAAAAAGTTTCATATTTTTATATCTTTTGATGAATTGTGATCTTTGACACTTGATTTTGACAAAAAAAAAGTCAAAGTTTGACTTTTCAATATACAATTGACTTTTGATCAGTTGATTGAAAATCCACTATCAATCCAATTGATCTTGAGCAATGTTTTGAGTCATGCCATTAGGTCAAAGTGATGCAATTTAACTCTTTAGATCATTCCACAAACCAAATAATCATTTGCTAGGCCAAAAATCAGAAATTCCCCTTTCCCAGTCAAAACCCTAATTTTGACCATTTTGCCCTTTTGATGATTTGATCAAATTTCTTAAGGAATTGTAGTCCAAACTTGATCAAATGATACATATGAGTTTATAATGTTGATATGGATAAAAAATTATGAAGTTTGACTTTAAATTGGCCATAGTTGACTTTTCCCCCAATACAACTGATTTTTAGGTCAACTACTCAATTGACTGAGAAAAAATGTGATCCAAGGCTTGAAACTTGACATGAGTAATATTGGGGGTCCATAATGATCCATGAAAGTCATATGAGGCATTTAAAGTTCAATTATCCTTGTGCAATCTCAAACCCTAATTTTCAGTCATCAGTGCTTAAGGAGGTGTCTTGAGCTGATCAAACCTTGTACAGTTTTGAACCAAAAGAGATCTTATGGGAAAATAATTGATAAATGAGAGGAAAAATTTTGGGGTACAACAGACACGTTATAACATTCATAAACCCTTTTACAAACGTCATAGCATGTGCAGCACAAATGCATACATCACAATCTCATTTATTTTGAGAGCATCATGCGATTCATACATCATGACATCGCATGAAATTGGTTTTACCTTTTCAGGTTAAACACTACCAACTTATACAGCAGGTCAAAGATTAATGCCCAAAACCAGAAGGGGAACTATCTATGTGACCAACAATTTTCAAGTTCCAGACTAATACCTGAAACCAGACAGGACAACTATCTACGAACAACTGATTTGTAGATTAATACCTGAAACCAGACAGGAAAACTATCTACAAGACCAAATGAAGCAATCTTACACGGGTTCCTTCTCATATATCTCCGGGTGCAGACTAACACGGACTCATTCTGGAACAGCCCTACGTAGGCTCTTTCTAATGCATTTTCAGGTAATGTTTAATCCCATTAGCCCCAGCAAGCTATTATAAAGCATGGATTTCGACTAGATAACAATTTATGTTATTGTGAAGCCTAGAATACGACCAGATAACAGTTAACTTCTTCAATTATTGTGAAGCTTGGATTTCGACCAGGTAACAATTTAAGTTGCTGCGAAGCCTGGAATACAACCAGATAATAGTTAACTTCTTCAATTACTGTGAAGCCTGGATTTCGACCAGATAACAATTTAAGTTGCTGCGAAGCCTAGAATCTGACCAGATAGTAGTTTACTTCATCTAAGTCACTGTGAAGCCTGGAATACGACCAGATAACAATTAACTTCATTATCCTCAGCAAATCACTGTGAAGCCTGGATTTCGACAGCTAACAACTAACTTTCATCTCCTCAGTAAAGAGATAACTCCAAATAGAGTAATGGACAACTACAACTCCTATACTTTATTCCCCAAACAGAAATCAACATTCCCCAGTAGAATCTTCCTCAAACAACAGGAACAGGAATCCCCATAAAGAGACCCCTAATGAAGTCAGCATCTACTTTAGATGGCATCTATAAGTCCATCTTCGACAACTCTCTGTCATCTTATCCAAATGGCATATGTAAGCCCATTCCCGCCATCATCAACCATCAGTGTTATTTCATGCGAGTGCAAATTTCTGGGCACTCTAATGTTCAATCATCTTCCACTTTCAGATCACGAAAGGAAGACAAGCCAATCTACATCTTCAGGTTTATAAAGATTGAACAGGGGCAACTGTTGTACCCAAAAATTTCCCCTCTAATGTTTCCCTAGGTTTTTTTCTCTTATATGGGTGGTTACAAACACTTTCCTAAAGAAAATGAAAATTTTGAATGTTAGCAAAATATCTTTTGATTGGCAGTTCAACAATGTCTTTCAATTGGCATCTGAGTAATGCCCTTCGATTGGCACATCAGAGCAAAGGGTCCTTCGATTGTCATAACAACAAGCTTCGACCGGGATCCTAAAACCCTTCTGTGATCGGTGGATCTGGAACTGACTGTTTAAAGCTGGTTCGCGAAATGTCGTGGAAGCAAGAGTCGCCACCGTCTTTTATTTTCTCCAAATGGAAAGGACAAAAGCACAAAAAAATTCCTTAAAGAGATTGCTCTCGGTTCGGGAGGTAGATTATAGAAAGGGAAGGTGTTAGCACCCTTTCTATCCATGGTTATCCATGGGCTCTTAGATACTTGCTCATTGTGTTTTCAAAATGGTTTGTTTGCTTTTCAACTGTAAATTCCAGTTCGACTCTTGTATCAGTCCTCAAGAGTGTTTGAAAAATTGCTTTCGAAAGCTTTTTGAAAAGGTGTCGGTGTGAAAAGTATTTTTGAATTTGTTTTGAATTTAGAGCAAGTATCTAGAGTCGTCTACCTACCCTAAGGAATTCGACTGTGTAGATGTCCTTTAAAGTAGTGCCATCCCACCATTGAGAGGTAGGTAGCACCACCGTTGGAGGTGTTCAGGTCAATTCGAGGTTCGGGACATGGTGATCACCAGAGCAATGGGAAGATACCTTAGAAGCTACCCTCATGCCAGGTTCCCGGATCATGAGGACTTACTAAGACATCCTCTACTCGACGATCACCTTTCGAGGCAAGGCAACAGTGAGGCGTACCCTAGGGGTGGTGTGTGATTTGTGTGTCGTTTTCAGTTATTTTGTCTTTTGTCATGTTATTGGTGATCTAACGTTCGTTTTTTTATTTTTGTACATACATTCTTTCATGCCTTGATTAACAGTTAAAAGTATTGCGAGAAATAAAAAGATTCTAAGCTATTACAAAAGGCGCGGGTCCACATCGCCAAAATTTCTTGAACCCGATTTGACAGAAAATAAAGAAAGTAAAGAAAATAAAAGTGCGACAGATAATTAATTTACAAGGCCTTGGGAGAGATACATAAATATTAAAAGAAATAAGGTAAATGCGCGAATTAAATAAGAATTAAAACGAGGGCGTTGGACCCTTTTTGCAAAATTAAATTAAATGATTATTAAATTAATTAATTAAAAAGAAAAGAAATTGTTTTTGGGATTTTTAGGTATTTTATGATTTTAATGAAAAAGAATTAATCTAAAGTAATATGCTAACCCTAATTAATTTACATGCAATTTAATTTATAAAAATAAATAATATTAAATATTTGATTATTATGAAAAAAACAAGAATAAAAAATTATCAAAAACCCTAGTTCTACAAATTTTAAATTTATTAAGGAAACATTATTATTAAACCTAATTTAATAACTAAATTTAATTAATGTAATTTATTTATAAAAATACTAAAATAAAATATTTATTATATTTTTTCTCTTTTCTGATTTTTTGGTGTTTTATGTTTTTTATGAAAATAATAAATTAATTGAACAAAACAATAATTAAAAAGAAAATAGAAAATAAAAAAATAAAGAAAGTAGAAAGAATTGCAAACCTAGGGGGTCTGCCCCTTAATATGGAGGTTAAGCCCATCAATTTTGAGCCCAAATCAGCATGGCCTCGCTGACTTTTCCATGCAACGTGTGGGAGCATTGACTAGGGTGCATCATGTTCTCCAAATCTATGCCTTTGGATTGATGAAGCTGGACGCGTGGACGGTTAGATTTTGAGGGCGCACGGTGGTATCCAGCGTTGAAACTGCATAGAAGTATTAAATGGAAAATAATATGAAAGGGGGTGAGGACCTGGGGCTCGAACCCAGGTCCTGAACATTACCACTCAAACGCTTCACCAACTGTGCCATCTTGCTTATCTGTAAATAATACAATTAAGAAACATAATAAAACAAAACGCGTTAGTGCTTCTTTTTTCCGCGCGAGATTTTGAACCAGCCAATCATTGATGGCCACGCATCCTTCTTGTTCCTTGATTTATTTTTTTCTGAAACATAAACATAATAAGCAACGGTTTTTCAAGTGTTCCCTTAGGCCATTTTATAGAAAATAGCGAATAGCCCAAGGATCATCATAAATTAGGCGCGAGGGTAGATTCATGATCGTCTCATCGTGTTTGTTTCAGTGGTCCAAGTCTTGTGCTCCAATTTTTCCTTATTTTAAAACCCCTAATTCCAAGCTTCACAAACCCTAAATATTGTTAATGGCAAATCTTCATATAGGGCACGAAAACAAAATTAAACTACATGGTTAGCATCAGAATTGCATAAGGAATATAAATCACATGTTAAAAATTGCAAAAAGCGCATGAATTGAGATGCACGAATATGAAAATTTTTCGGTACAGATGAGATTGTTCTCACGTTTCTGGGCACGAAAGCTTGTGGTTTTTGATGCAAAATCCTTCTATGAAGCCTTAGCAAGCTAATGAGATCAAAATCTTGCCTTGAATCGTCGTAGAACTAGGTTTTCAGTTTTGAGTTTTTGGCAAAAATTTTCAAGTTCAATGCTTGGTCTGTAGCGCAGCTTCTTGGTTTTTGGCATTAGGGTTGTGTTCTCTACTTATGTATGAGTGAATTAGGTCAAGAAATTTGATCAAAATCTTTTGCATTCATGGTTTGGAAGATTTGATTTTCAAGCATTAGTTTTTCAATCTTTTTCATGCACTTTTTGTACAAATCATATCCAATCAATTCCAATTCTTCCATATCTGATCATGCACGAATTATTGAGTATATTTCATGCACAAAAAGATTTTATTTCATTAGTTTTGTATTTTTCATGTATTTAATTGATTTAAATGAATTATTATTAATAAAAATTCAAATAAATAAATAAAAAATGAAGAAAAACTTCCCTTTGGGCCAAGTGGTCGTGCACATGCCTTGGATAATGAATTGTGGAAGAAAAATAGGCCCATTAGCAATTTTAGGTCATTTGAATCAATGTTGACTTTTCAAAATATCCAAAAATTTCCCAACTTCCACAAGGCATAACTTGCTCAATTTTTAAGCTTTGCTCACGTTCTTGGACATTTTGGAAAGGTCTTTGAGTCCCCTAACCAATGCCTTTGGTCCCATGTCATTTTGATTTACCAATCTCAAGTTATGGCCTTTGACTTAAAGTCCCTTTTTGTTGACTTTTGAAAATGACCTATAATGTTGAAATTGATAACTTTTTGTGAGAGAATTTATTGGACTTGAAGTATGAAGATGAGTTGTAGGAAATGTCTTTCTCTTCAAAATGAGCTTTGGATGGAATTTTTCTGATAATCCATGTGAAAGTTATGCCCTGGTCAATTTACAGTTGACTTTTTCAGCTGTCCAAATAAGGAAACTTTTGCATCTTGATGATTTTTGAGCCAAGCTTTGATAATCATGATCAAGCATTGATAAAATGATGTTTGTGGCTTCAAAATGAGATGTTGACCAAAAATTTGAACTTTTGACTGTCAAATGACCATTTTGCCCCTGCAGTTGACTGTAGTGCAATTAGGGTTTTGACTGTGCAATTTTGTGCTGAAAGTCTTGAAACTTGATATGAGGATGTTTGACCATATTTGTAGGCATGTGGGACTTGATTGGGCCCTTGGAAACTTCATCTTCTTGATCAGAACCAAAACCCTAATTTTGACTGTTCAGGAGGCCCTTGATCTGTGCAATCCTTTGGGAACTTTGAAGCATGACTTGCCAATTTCTTGAAGAATATGGGAGGGCAAATTTTGGGGTACAACACCTTCGACCAAGAATTGGCCTGTAGCGGTAGAAATGGTTAAGACTAAGCCATAGGATTGACTAGACTTGTACAAATCTGAATATGTGAAAAACACAAGAAGGGGGGGTTGAATTGAAAACTTGAAATCAAAAGCGATTTGATCTCAAACTACTCCAGTCCACCCGTCAAGGTGATTTCGCCTCTCTCCAACGAGGTCTTAATTCACTAATCACAAAAGGATTACAATCACTACTTTAACAACTGTTAAAGTCTTCTTGAGTACAACCACAATCCGGTTAATCTCAAGGAACACTGTTTCAAAACAATTATACAAGAATGTGTGTTGTTTTTTTTCGTTACAAAAACTGTTATCACAACTGTGATAATTTACACAAAATTATAGCTTGGAAAGATGATGAATATTGCTTGCAGCTTTTTGAATTCTCGTTAGTGGTATTTGGCAAAATCGTTGACGATTTGAACACTAAGCTTATTTATATAGGCAATGGATTTATGTTGATCATCAAGCGTGTTTAATGTCATTAACTCACTTTACATTTGGAGAAGATCCTGTCTGAAAGAAGCCGTTGGAATTGATGCTGTCTTGAATGATCAGTAATGCTTCAGAATCTTACATCCTTGCCTGTTGCTGATGCTTCAGAATATTGATGACTTGGATTAACATGTTCTTGTTCAGAATCAGAGTTTACTTTGCTTAAGCGCGGGTTCTGGTCATCAATCTTCAGCACATGTTCTGATTGCTTCAGCGTGTAGCTCTTATGGCTTATCTTCTGATGCTGCTTTGGTCAGAACGTATGCATACATAAAAACATAATTTTTAGGTGAATATTTGTTCTTTGTATTTGTTATCATCAAAACTCTAACTAAAGGTTGTAGAATAAAACTATGTTCTAACAATCTCCCCCTTTTTGATGATGATAAAAACTAGATTTTTCAAGTAAAAATAAAGAACAAAAGGTTTAGGAGAAACTCCCCATGAGTTGATTACTTCCCTTAAGTTCCTTCTCATCAGAGTTTTAGCTGCATCTTCTATCAGAGTTTATACATGTTCAAACTTTCCAGAATGTAGAGGTTAAGTAATTCAGAATGTTTGAGACTTCTGTCTCGGTAAACCATTATTGAAAATATCTTACTTTCTCCCCCTTTTGTCAGTTATCAAAAATGAAATATAATCAGAACCAAAAGAGATGAATTATATTTAAAACATAATGCAATGACAAGTTCTAGAAACAAAGAGGTAAAATTAAAAGTTACAGATAAACAGTTTTAAAAGAAAATCTAAGAAGGAGGGGGAAGACGTGTGAACAACGCTTCCAGCAAGCTCTTGATATGAGAATTTGACTCTTCTTGCTTGCCCAAAATGCCTATGATTTCCTTTGTGGCGTCTTCTTGTTTACCCAGAATACTTTTAATCTCTTTGTTCGTGTCCTCCTGCTTATCCAACCTTGCATGGATTAGAGCATTTTCTTTCTTCAACTCTTCCAGAGTTTGCATGACTAAGAAAGGTGCTGGAGTTTCTTCAGGAGTTGAACGTTGCTCAGAGCATTCTGTAACTTCTTCAGAGTGAACCATTTCTTCTGCTGTAATCATGTCTGCTGGAGCAGCAGACAGGGAGATACTTTCTGATTCTGGTTGAACTTCATCTGAGGGATGATGCTCTTTCCAGGGAGAATTATCCAGCGAGAGGATGTCTTTCTTGAATAGTTGGCTCAAAACTTGGTCTTTAAAAGCCTTCAACTTATCACTAAAGTTCTGTTGAACCTGTTAATAACTCTGTTCCTTCAGCTTCAGCATTTCAGAACTAAGCCAATTTCTGAATCTTGTCCACATATAATCAGAAGCAGCAGGATTAGTCATCTCTTGACTAGCATGCTTCAAATAATTTATCCATTCCTGAATTCTTGTTTCAAAAATCAAAAAATTTGTACCAACATCTGACGTGGTTTCAATTGGTTTAGGTATGGGAATGGCAGTTTTGTGTGAGATGGAAGCTAGTCTTTCCAGCACAATTGGATCAATGACAAGTATTACAGTGTCAACTGGATGGCTAGTAGGTGAAAGAGTGTGAGAGTCAGGGATGATGATTGGGTGGGGGTGTTTGGAGGAGTGGATTCCAGAGATGAAGGGATTTCTGGAATATCGTGAATGGTGAGAGGCATGCGAACCGCAAGAGGTTCTATAATTCCAGGTATTGGGATTGTATCAGAATCTGAAGGAGATTCTTCAGATTGGTTTATTGTAACATGTTGGGGTTCTGGTTCATGGATAGCAGAAGATTGATTTTCAGAAGGTTGAGCTTCTGGTTGTGGTATTTCTGGTTGAGGAAGTTCTGTTTGAGGTGATTGTGGTTGTGGAATTTCTTGTTGAGGAATTTCTGTTTGTGGAGAGTGTGGTTGCAGAATTTTTGGTGTGGTATCAGAGTTTGGATTTTCTGGGAGTTGAGAATTTGGATTTTGTGGTAAGGGAGAGGAAAAGTCATGGTCAAATAAGTCAATATCAGACAGAACTTTGGCAAGTTCTGGTTGGTTTTGTTCAGGATTTGGATTTTGAGAAAGTGAGTGAGGTTCATTCAAACCTAGAGTTTCTGATGGATCAAACCCTATGTCAAAGTCTTCAAATGTTTGGGGTGTTGGATTTTCTGGTTGTGAAGGCATGGTTTCAGATGTTGATTCATTTATTGATTCTATAACAGAAATAGAGGAGGGATTACCTTTAATTTTGGAAGCTTTTGGTGTCCTCTGAGAGGGTCCTTCTCCTGCTGCTTTCCTCTTCTTGGTCTTCTTTAAAGCAAATTCTGGAGCAGCCTTGTGTAAGTCCTGGATATTGATTTCTGGTGCAGTACCATCTTCCTTGCAAGCGTCCAGATATCTGACTATTATTTCTGGTTTGGAGTCAATCTCAGAAAATAGAGGAAAATCATCCAGAGGTATCCTTCTTGAAGTGATGGTTGCATGAGAAGTAACAGTAGGTTCCTTCTTGATATTCTCAATTATTTTCATCTTCTTCAGATTTTTTGTGTTCATGGGCTTCCTAGTGGTTGCTTCCAATGTTCTGATTTCCTGGGCCTCCGTCAGATGTTCTATCAGCCTATTCTCTGTCAGAATATCTGATATGAGCCTTCCTAAGGGAATCCAATCCCTCTTGGTCCTTTCGTCTTCTCTTGTTTCCTTCACACTAGTTCTGAGATGATTAAACAACAAGTGTGGAAGATTTACCTTTGTCCTCTTAGCAATGAAATAGATCAGAAATTGCTGATCAATGTTGATATAATCAGGAGAGCTTGTGGGCTTCCCGTGGTTGATACACCCTAGAATAATTCTGGCCCAAATTTTGTGGTGATCCTTCAAATCTCTGATTTTACTGGAGGGTAGACCATGAGTAAAAATTTCCTTTGCAATAGAACTTACGTTAGAGCATCTCTCATCCATGTCAATGCATCTGACACCTCCACCATTGTATCCAATAAGCTTTGCAATTACGTCTTATGTAATAACAATTTTCTTCCCCATGACATAAGAATTAACCTGATGATTTGAAGAAGAAGCATGCATCCAGAATTCTTTGACAAGAATTGGAAAGGTTGGCCCCAATAGATGGTCAAAGTACCTGTTCCATCCTTGAGCAGTAACGTCTTCATACAGATTGAAGTCGTTTTCTTGCAAGCTTTCAAAATTAATAATCAGTTCTTAGAGAACTTCCAGATTATCAATAGCTGTGAGGAGCGTTCTATAGGGTTCTTCATACTGTTACATTGAAGCAGATTCATGAGCACTGGCATTTTTGACACTTGAAGAAGCCATTGTTCACACGAGATTTTGAGGAAGATGAAAGGGGTTTTTGAAAGCAAGAACTTGAAACGAGAGAAAGTATTGAGAGAATAAAAGTGAATGTATGTAAAAAGTAATTTTGAGTTTAAATAGGTTTCTTGAAAGCGTAAGCAATAAGAAAAAGAAATAATTAGTCATGATTATAAGCATTAATGACACCTGAAATTAGGGGATTCAGAAAGATACTTGAACGGTTACCCTTGACAAGTGTCTCAATGCACCCAATCAGCGCCTTTGACCTTTCAGAAATTTGAACGCGTGTTCAGCCTCAGAAAGTAGCTGATGAATGGATGACAACTGTTTGATCATGTGAACTGCACACTTCTATCCTTGAAATGAAACGTTCAGATCTTCATGGATAGATTCTGATGCAATCTGTACTTCTAAACTCTGAAGACAGGTTAATCAGTAGTTCACAGAAAATAATAAAATTCTGAAGGTTAAGATATACAAATAAAATATTTTATTCTGGGCATAGCTTCATGATGAGATGTTTTAGAATGAAGTTAAACCTATCTCCAGAAAGAGGTTTTGTAAAGACATCAACCCATTGATGGTCTGTGTCAATAAATTTTAAGCTAAGAATCCCTTTCTGAATATAGTCCCTAATAAAATGATGTTTTATTTCTATATGCTTAGCCCTAGAATGCAAAATTGGATTCTTACTGAGACAAATAGCAGAAGCATTGTCACAGAGGATAGGAATGTTACTCTCAAATATGTTGAAGTCTTCAAGTTGACTTTTCATCCAGAGCATTTGCGTGCTACATCCAGCAGCTGCTATGTATTCAACTTCTGTTGTTGATAGTGCAATTGTGGACTGTCTCTTGCTGGTCCATGAGATTGGATTTTCTTCCAGAAACTGGCAGCTTCTAGAAGTGCTTTTACGCTCTACTCTGTCTCCAGCGAAGTCAGCGTCACAATATCCTACTAAGCTGTAATCATTTGATTTTCTATTAAAAAAACCCATATTAGTAGTACCTTTCAGATACTTGAAAATTCGCTTAACTGCTGTTAAGTGAGATTCTCTAGGATCTGGTTGGAATCTAGCACATAAGCAAACACTAAATAAAATTTCAGGCCTTGAAGCCGTCAGATAGAGAAAAGAACCAATCATACCTCTCTAGACCTTCTGTTCTACCTTTTTACTTACCTCTTCCTTTTCCAAAATGCATGTGGCGTGCATTGGAATCCTTGAGGGCTTACATTCTGAGAGATCAATTTTCTTCAGAAGTTATCTAACATATTTGCTCTGATGAATGTAAGTTCCTTCTGGAGTTTGGTTTATCTGAATGCCCATAAAGAATTTGAGTTCCCCCATTAAGCTCATCTCAAACTCTGCTTGCATACATTTAGCAAACTCTCTTCCCAGAGAGGGTTTAGTAGATCCAAAGATGATGTCATCAACATAAATCTGACATACTAACATGTCATTCTTAACTGCCTTACAAAATAAGGTTGTGTCCACTTTCCCTCTGGTGAATTCCTTTTCTAACAGGAAGTTACTTAGTCTTTCATACCAAGCTCTGGGAGCTTGTTTCAGACCATAAAGTGACTTCTTTAGTTTGAAAACATATTCTGGATTTTTGTAATTCTCAAACCCATGGGGTTGGTGCACATATACCTCTTCATCTATATAGCCATTTAAGAATGCACTTTTGACATCCATATGATATAGAGTGATGCCATTGTTTACAACAAATGATATTAAAAGTCTGATAGATTCTAACCCGGCGACTGGAGCAAAGGTTTCTATATAGTCTATCCCCTCTTGCTGACTATAACCTTGTGCTACCAGTCATGCTTTGTTTCTGATGACTTCTCCTTGATCGTTCAGTTTGTTTCTGAACACCCACTTTGTTCCAATGTTGAATCATTTTGGTTTGGGAACCAGATCCCATACGTCATTTCTGGTGAATTGATTCAGTTCCTCCTGCATTGCCAGAATCCAGTCATTGTCCAGAAGCACTTCATCAATTGTTGTTGGTTCAATCAGAGAGACCAGTCCCATGAGGGGTTCTTCAGAGTTTCTGAATGTTGATCTTGTTCTGATTGGATCATCCTTCTTTCCTAGTATTGTATCTTCTGGGTGAGCAATGCTGCTTCTGGATAGCCTTTTCTGAAGTTGATCAACTGAAGGTGCTGGATTGCTTGCAGTAACTCTTTCTGATGTTGAGGGAGCGTCTCTGTTGAGAACTTCTGACGAGTTGTCTTCAGTACCTATGAGTTCAACTTCCATACCTGCAAGGAATTCATTCTGCTTTGACTTTTGAGAGTCAAGCTTATCATCAAACCTAACACTGATTGACTCTTCAACAATCTGTGTTTCTGTATTGTATACTCTGTACCCTCTTGAGCATTCAGAGTATCCTAACATAATACACTTTTGTGCTTTAGAGTCAAACTTATTCAGATAATTTTTTGTATTCAGAATAAAGCACGTGCATCCAAATGGATGAAAATAAGAAATGTTGGGCTTTCTGTTCTTCCACAATTCATATGGAGTCTTTTCCAGAATAGGTCTTATGGAGATTCTATTCTGAATGTGACACGCTGTGTTAATTGCCTCTGCCCAGAAGATCTTAGCAATGTTAGTCTCATTGGTCATGGTTCTAGCCATTTCTTGTAATGTTCTGTTCTTTCATTCTACAACTCCATTTTGTTGGGGAGTTCTAGGACAAGAGAAGTCATGCAAGATGCCTTTTTCATTAAAAAATAATTCAAAATTATTATTTTCAAATTCCCCACCATGATCACTTCTGACTTTGACAATTCTAAGATCCTTTTCATTCTGAACTTGTTTGCAGAAGGTAATAAACACATAGTGTGACTTGTCCTTATGTCTTAAGAACTTTACCCATGAACATCTGCTATAGTCATCTACGATTACTAACCCATACTTCTTGCTGCCGACTGACGCAGTTTTTACTGGTCCAAATACGTCAATGTGCAGAAGTTCTAATGGCTTAGAGATGGAAACAACATTTTTGGATTTGAAAGCAGGTTTTGCAAATTTTCCTTTCTGGCATGCTTCACACAGAGCATTTGAGCTGAACTTCAGATTAGGAAGTCCTCTGACCATATTGAGTTTGTTAATCTGAGATATTCTTCTCATACTAACATGCCCCAATCTTCTGTGCCAGACCCATTGCTCGTTGTTAACAGAAAGTAGGCATTTTAAATTCTGACTCTTTAGTTCAGAAAGTTTTATTTTATAAATGTTGTTTTTCCTCTTTCCATTAAATAGGATAGTCCCATCTTTCTGACTAACAACTTTGCATGAATTTTGATTAAAGATTATATCATAACCGTTATCACTTAATTGACTTATGGATAACAGGTTATGCATTAATCCATAAACTAATAATACATTATTTATAGAGGGAATATTTCCATTACCTACTGTTCCAGAGCCAATGATCTTTCCTTTCTGATTTCCTCCAAAGCCCACGCAGCCTCCAGGCTTAAGTTCCAGGCTTTGGAACATATGCCTTCTTCCCGTCATGTGTCGCGAGCAGCCAGAGTCCAGGTACCATGACTGGTGTCTTAGCCTTGTTGCTAAAGATATTTGCTACATGTATAATTTTATCCTTAGGTACCCACATTTTCTTGGGTCCTGATTTGTTAGTTTTACCAAAATTCTGATTGAATTTTGATTTGACAGAATAATCACTACTTGTGTATTTTATATCATGTGTGTGCCCATATATAAAATGTGAATTGAGTGGTGTGCGTTTTATGACTAAGTCCATGGCCTGTTTAGGTGTAGATACCTTTCCTTGATATCCTATCCCTTTTCTGCCATTTCTGTGAACTCCATAGATCATTGAAGCCATCTTGCTTCTATCTATGTTTCTAGCTAGAAACTTATGAAAGCTGTGATCATACTCTTTGATGATCTCATCGGCATTACTGGGAGTCTCTAAGATTGTTTCCTTCTGAGAGTTTTGCAAATCATTTTCTAATTTTTAAATTTTCTCTTTTAACTCAGAATTCTCTAATCTTAGACTCTCAGACTTTTCAGAGTCAGAGGCAAGATCCCTTTTCAGGTTCTTGAATTTGACTCTGATATGCTGATACCTTTCTAGAATTTCGTTTAGACTTTCTAAAAGTTCAACCTTAGTAAAATTAATGATGAAGTCAGGGAATACCTCTTCATTGTCTGATTCTGAGTCTGAACCAGAAGCTTCACTTTCTTCTGACACGTTTTCCATGAGAGCTATGTTTTCTCTTTCATCATCTGAATCTGATTCAGCTTCAGAGGTGTCTGAGTCATCCCATGTTGCCATGAGGCTTTTCTTCTTTTCCTTGAAGGACTTCTTTTTGGGCTTCTTCTTCTGAATCCTTGGGCATTCACTTTTGTAGTGCCCTTGCTCGTTACACTCATAGCAGATGATGTCCTTGTTATTTGGCTTTCTGTATCCTGAAGAACCTTCAGATCTTCTATGTCCAGAGGAAGACTCAGACTTTCTGTATCTGAAGGAGGATTCATTCTGATTCTCTGATCTTCTGGGATTTCTGAATTTCCTTTGTCTCTGCTTCCACAGTTGGTTCACCCTTCTGGAGAGGAGAGACAGTTCATCTTCTTGTGATGAGGATCCATCAAAAGTTTCTTCCATAGCTTGCAAAACCTTATAGTCAGATTTTCTGTTAGATTTTAAAGCTAGTGGCTTACCTTGCTTTTGAGGCTAATCTTTTTCTAGCTCTATCTCGTGACTTCTGAGGGAGCTGACAAGTTCCTCCAGAGATATTTTGTTGAGATCTTTGGCTAGCTTAAGTGCTTTGACCATTGTCCTCCGTTGCTTGGGAAAGCTTCTGATGATCTTCTTAACGTGATCAGCAGTAGAATACCCTTTGTCAAGAACCTTCAGTCCAGCAAAAAGGATTTGGAATCTTGAAAACATAGTTTCTATTGATTCACTATCTTCCATCTTGAATGCCTCATACTTCTGAATGAGCGCAAGGGCCTTGGTTTCTTTCACTTGAATGTTTCCTTCATGCGTCATTCTCAGAGAGTCAAACATGTTCTTGGCAGTCTCTCTGTTTGATATTTTCTCATATTCTGAGTATGAGATGGCGCTGAGGAGTATTGTTCTGGCCTTGTGGTGGTTTCTGAATTCACGCTTTTGCTGGTCAAACATCATTTTTCTGTCTATCCTCTGACCACGTCCATCCACTGGGTGCGTGTATCTATCAGTCACCATGTCCCACAGATCAGCATCATGGGCCAGAAAGAAACTCTCAATTCTGTCTTTCCAGTAGTCAAAGTTTTCTCCATCAAAGACTGGAGGTTTGCCACTGATTCTATCCTTGTCTTCATGGTAGTCATTGCTGATGTTTTGGCTTGGTCCCACCAAAGTGTTTTTTTGAAGCATGGATCTTGTACTGACACGATTAAGTGTTTAAGCTCAGAACTAGGCGCTCTGATACCAATTGAAGATGTGAAAAACACAAGAAGGGGGGGTTGAATTGAAAACTTGAAATCAAAAGCACAATGACACAATATTTTTATCCTGGTTCGTTTGATCTCAAACTACTCCAGTCCACCCGTTAAGGTGATTTAGCCTCTCTCCAACGAGGTCTTAATTCAGTAATCACAAAAGGATTACAATCACTACTTTAACAACTGTTAAAGTCTTCTTGAGTACAACCACAATCCTGTTAATCTCAAGGAACACTGTTTCAAAACAATTATACAAGAATGTGTGTTGTTGTTTTTCGTTACAAAAACTGTTATCACAACTATGATAATTTACACAAAATTATAGCTTGGAAAGATGATGAATATTGCTTGCAGCTTTTTGAATTCTCGTTAGTGGTATTTGGCAAAATCATTGATGATTTGAACACTAAGCTTGTTTATATAGGCAATGGATTTATGTTGATCATCAAGTGTGTTTAATGTCATTAACTCACTTTCCATTTGGAGAAGATCCTGTCTGAAAGAAGCGGTTGGAATTGATGTTGTCTTGAATGATCAGTAACGCTTCAGAATATTACATCCTTGCCTGCTGTTGACGCTTCAGAATATTGATGACTTGGATTAACATGTTCTTGTTCAGAATCAGAGTTTACTTTGCTTAAGCGCAGGTTCTGGTCATCAATCTTCAGCGTATGTTCTGATTGTATCAGCGTGTAGCTCTTATGGCTTATCTTCTGATGCTGCTTTGGTCGGAACTTCTGCATACATAAAAACATAATTTTTAGGTGCATATTTGTTCTTTGTATTTGTTATCATCAAAACTCTAACTAAGGGTTGTAGAATCAAACTATGTTCTAACAAAATCAAAATAGAAATCGCCACCGCACTTTATTGTTTCCAAAGGAATGTGAAAAGAGCGAATAACCCAAAAAAAGGGGGAAAGATTCAAGGTAAGGGGGTTGGTTATGCAAAGGGAAAGTATTAGCACCCTAAACATCTACGATACTCCGCAAGAACCACTTTGTAAAATCTGTATATTTTGGCTATAAAAATGTTGTATAAAAAATGGATGATGGAGGTGAGAAAAGAAATATATTTTTATGGTTTTTGCACCCGTCGTGGTTGCGAACCTTTAGTGCCTACGTACCATCTTCCGTGCAATAGGGGATCAGGGTACACATAGTTCCTCTTTAAAAAAATTTCTAAAATACAAGTGTGTTGGTTTAATTTTTATGAGATAAAACATTATCGTCATTGTCCGTGTGGAAAACATACTTACTACCCACAATCATGAGAAAGGAGAATTTGCATCATCTCAAAGTGGAGGATATGGCATGGATCTTAAAATCAACAATGCCTCACTCAACACCTAAGTGGAAAATATCTCTCTTCACTACATATTGTAGAAGTATAGTTGTTTGCATCACTACAAGGATTGACAAGAGTTCAATCTTTTGAGAAAAGTTTAAAGATAAAAGCCAAAGTGTCAAAATAGTTTGAAATGAGATTGATTAACTTTTAGTCTTCTCACAAAAAATTTCAAAGTATTATTAAGCTTATTGAAGTTTATTTATGAAAATGTTTTGAAAATGCATGGACCTAAGTCCAATTTTATTATGAAAGTGGTTCAAGTTTAAAAAAACAAGAAGAGTTTTCAAAAAGAGAGAGAATATTTTTGAAATTAATGAAGATGGGAGGAGAAGAAGAGACTATCCTAAAGCATTAGGTAAAAGCTAGGGATAAGAACCATCTAACCAACAAGAAGCCAATACTTGACACTATGAGCCAAGATAGAATTCCCACTCTTTGGATTGAAACCAAGCAAGCAATAATACTAGACCTCTTGAAAGAACCAAACTTTAAGTGTATTAAGTCTTCTCAAAAATTGGGCAGAGTAACGGCTATATACGGGTGAATTTCAGATTACCAACAAAGAGTGTAATCACAATAACCTGCACACAAAAAAAACAAACAACCCAATGCCTTGAGGTAAACCTCAAGAGCTCCAAACAAAATAATCAAATAAGGTTACAACGTCTCCAATCATAGGCCAAGGTTCCTAATCCTAAGTCCAAAAAGTCCAATGCTCCATAATGCCAAGGATAGTAACCAAATAGTCCAAGTATCATTAAAGAATTTTAGGGTTTATGTTGATTATTAGGTGTTTTGAAAAAATAAAAGTAAAGCTCAAGTGAGCAAAAATAAAAATGACAAGAAAGTAAATACTCAAATGAGCAAAGATGAAAATGACATGAAATGTAAATGCTAAAAGTAAATAGTGCATAAAAATAAAAGGGTCATATAATGAAAATAAACGATAAAGTCAATTATTAGTGATTAGTGGTTAGTTGGATGATCATCTTGAAACTTGCATTTGGAACTCATTAGAGGAATGGTAGAACCAATGTCTCCACACAACAAGTTGCATTTGCTTTTTGTCAAGTATATCATCCATTTGGAATCCTCAGAAGTACCATTTAATGATCAATGATGTTTAAGTGATCTGCGTTGACCAAAAGTGTTGTCGAATTATTAGAGGATTGGTAGAACCAAAGCCTCCACACAATGAATCTCAAGGTTATTGGATCAAAGAGATCAAATTAACATACTTGGGGTTGCAAACATAAGTTTGGGCCAGGGATGATCATTTATTCGAATTGGAACAAACTTTAGCGCTAAGTTAAACAATTGTAAGTGGACTTATATATAATTCGCACCTATTTTGAGGCTGGTCAATAGCAATCTATGCACCATTTGTTTTGAGACATGATATAGAGATCATATAAGAAAGGGATGAGATGAAGAGGGGTGGGAGAGAATATACAAACCACTTTTGAATTAAATTTAATAAAACTATTATTAAAATCATTCATCCATTTTTGTGGAGTTAGACTCAACATCATGGATCCAATGATGTTAATAAAGTTCATGATCACAAATTTATCCCAAGATCAGCCAGAAAATAGTCACAAAATAATATTACATTTAAGATATACAAAAAAGGTTTAAAAAATGTTTTAAAATAGAAATAAAAGAGAAAAATATCAACTATGTTCAAATTGATCAAGAAATAAAAAGTAAGACCATAGAAAAGTCAGAAAATAACTCAAATGATTTTATAAATTTTTTTGGTAATTTTTTAAAGTTAGAAACTATTTTTAAAATTAAAAGAAATGAGTAAAATAAACCAAAAATGATAAAAAATACTAAAGTCAAATAAAAAATAAGTGAGGTCACCAATATTTGTCACAATATCATTGGATTATTCCATAATTTTTTCAGAATTTAAAAATACATAAAAGTATTTTTAAACATTTAAAACAATTCAAATAAAGTGAAAATTTATAAAAAATACAAAAACACAAAATTAAATTGTGAAAAAATATAAATTAGAAAGAGAATAATCAAAAATATTTTTCATAATTTTTTCATATTTTTGGGACTTAAAATGAATTTTCTATGATTTTTTGAAGTTTAAAACAATTAAATATAAAAATCAGAAAATAAAATAAAAGTAAAAAATATGTGGACCATTAGATGAGAGTCAAAACGCGTTAGTGATCAAATCCAAGGGATCTGGCGCGCAATGCATGTCATGGTCAGTAGTGAATAAAGCACTAAATCAAATGTAAATTAGAAATTCAAAAAATTCAAATGGCGTTGTTTCATTGGTTGAAGGATGACACGTTGGTCATCTTCAACCTCTAGCCAGTCCCAAAACCAGGTTGCTCAATCTATAAAATTAGAGCACGAGACCTATGCCATTCGTTTCGTCTCTTGAAGACGAAGACAACCACACCCCCGCGACAAATTTATAAAGTTGTAGTTCAAACAATTTGGAAGGAAAGTTTTGAAAAGGGATTTGAAATTTCATGGTCAAAATGTGTTTCCAGTAAAAAGCAAGTATTGTGACTAGAACCAGGGCAATGAGAGCATCACAATAATATCAAAGTTTTGAAGAATTGATGAAGGAATCTACCTATTGATGTTGAGTTGCAGAGCTCTGAAACTGGACTTCTATGGAGTAATATAGGGCATGATTCTTGAATGTAATTATATGGTTAGCTTCAGAAAAGATCAAGGAAGGTGAATTAATGGAAAAATTGGATTGAAAAAGGCTTGTATATGGATTTCGAAGTTGCTGAATTTTGAGTTATGAAACAAGTTTGGCAGGGTGATTATGGCTATCCAATCTTGAGGAAATGAGTGGGGAATGACCAAGCGTGTGAAATGGAATGTCCAAGCGTGTGAAATGATGAAGTTTGGAGGGAAATCATGTAAAGTTGCAAACAAGAAAAGTGTGACTTCTAATTTGATCAAAACTCATCCAAAACGCGCGGTTTGCTATGCTAATCACTTCTTGAAGTTCACTAAACATGTTCAGAAGCAAAAACACGCAGAAACAAAGTGTTTAGAAGCCAAATTAAGGATTTCAAACTTCTGACTTGGTGAAAAATTCAGTTTCAAATTGCCAACTTCTGACCAATGACATTCTTAGCTCAAGGGGTCTTAGGGCATAATTCTTGATGCTTTAGAAAGATGAGGTTACAAGATTTTCAATGGGAAAAGAATGGAGACAAATGGATGCTTGAGCTGAAAGTTATAACGAGTCAAAGTTGGAAAAAATGTTGACTTCCCATACTTAGAAATATTTCAAATTTTTCTTCAAAAATGACTTATAATGTCTTGCATCCAAACATAGCCTTCCACTTGGAATTTGCTCTTGAACAAAAAAGATGGCATGAATTAGATCTCTTGAATGACATATTGTGACTTGAACCATTCAAAATCTCAAAAAATTGAGAGAGTTATGAATTGTTGAAGTTGGCAAAATTTCATAAAATGACCTATAATATTTAATATCCTTAAGGAAACTTCCATCCATTTTCTCACTTTGAACATAAAAGAAGGCATAAATTACACATCCTCAAGATCATTCTGGAAAAATAATGGGCTCAAGGTGATAAAAATACACCAAGTTATGATCATTTAAAGTCACACATGGAAAATTGGGGATTCATCTAGAGGACTTGTAATCTTTCTTCTTCATCAAGTTTATTCCACATGAAAACTCCTTGGAACTTTTGAAGTTATTTGTTTATAACCTTTTGAGGAGAAGGATGTCTTTAGAATCACTAAAAAATACCAAAAGATGAGCAATATATGCTTCTTTTAAGTTTAAAACCCTAGCTTCTAGATCAAGAAATATGCCTTGAGGAACTTTGACAATTTTGAACAAACTTCTTGTACCAACACAAATGCTTTGTAAATAGAAGTTATTGAGGATGAAAATGAGGATTCATGGCCACCAAAACCACTTCCATATCTTAAGAATTTAGAGAAATATGCACTTGTGACCAATGGGAACAAAGCTTTTCCCAAACATGACAACTTCTTCAATCAACCCTTTGTACTTTTGAATCGAATTTGATAACCTTGAAATATGGTGAACCAAAATAACCTTGTCGTGCCATTTATTCCAAAACAAATCCAATGGTGAGGTTTGAACTTCTCAAGCTTTGTTGACTAGGGCATGGAAATAAACTCTCGAACACATGAAGCAACTTGCTGAATCTTATTGCCTTTACCTACATGAGTAACAAGCAAGACAAACCAACATTGCATTTTATTAATTAAGAGGAGAAATCAAGACAAAAATATTCATGATCACAAAAGAACACAAGTCAAGGTGCTTGGTGATTCTCCAAAGAGAAAAGCTAAATATAAGGAGGGGAACCAAGAATCCTAATGTGATCTTATTGTGAATGACTTAACATGGTATGATGAAGAGATCTTAGGGGCAAAAATTGGGGTACAACAGCTGCCCTTATTTAAGTTTCTTCTATCCAAAGATACGTAGGTTAAAAATCTTCGTGTCGACACGATCGAAGATACTTAAATATATAAAAAAAAACCCTATTTTTAGCCTTAAAATGCCATGCAATGCTTATGAGCATGAATGCATATGAACAAGATCAAAGAGACGTAAAACACCATTGGGGATGTAACAAAAAATAAAGAAACAAGAGGGTAACCCAACCAGGAAAATAAATCACTGGTGGATCGAAAAGACCTGAATCAGAGAGAATGGTAAAATGGTCAAAGGATACACCAACTTCCACTGAAAGCGAAGCTACCAACGTTTACTGAAGGCAAAGAGAAAGAATCATCGACGTTCACTGCCGATGACCTACCAACTTTCACTGAAGGTAGAGAGAAAATATATCATAGCATCGCCGTTCACTGACGATGAACTACCAACATTCACTGAGGGTAGCAAAAAGATAACAAACACCAATTTTCACTGATGGTGAGATACCACCTTTCACTGAAGGTAGAGAGAAAATATATCATATCATCACCGTTAACTGACGATGAACTACCAACATTCACTGAGGGTAGCAAAAAGATAACAAACACCAACTTTCACTGATGGTGATCTACCAACTTTCACTGAAGGTAGAGAAAATATATCATAGCATCGCCGTTCACTGACGATGAAATACCAACGTTCACTGAGGGTAGCAAAAAGATAACAAACACCAACTTTCACTGAAGGTAGAGAGAAAATATATCATAGCATCACTGTTCATTAACGATGAACTACCAATGTTCACTGAGGGTAGCAAAAAGATAACAAACACCAACTTTCACTGATGGTGATCTACCAACTTTCACTCAAGGTAGAGAGAAAATATATCATAGCATTGTCGTTCACTGACGATGAACTTCCAACGTTCACCGAGGGTAGCAAAAAGATAACAATCATAAACGTTCACTGCCGATGATCTACCAACTTTCACTAAAGGTAGAGAGAAAATATATCATAGCATCGTCGTTCACTGGCGATGAACTACCAGCGTTCACTAAGGGTAGCAAAAAGATAACAAACACCAACTTTCACTGATGGTGATCTACCAACTTTCACTGAAGGTAGAGAGAGGAAATATCATAACATCGCTGTTTACTAACGAAGAACTACCAACGTTCACTGAGGGTAGCAAAAAGATATCAAACACCAACTTTCACTGATGGTGATCTACCAACATTCACTGAAGGTAGAGTGAAAATATATCATAACATCGCCGTTCATTGACGATGAACTACCAACATTCACTGAGGGTAGCAAAAATATAACAATCATCGACGTTCACTACCGATGACCTACCAACTTTCATTGAAGTTAGGAAGAGAATATATCATAGCATCGTCGTTCACTGACGATGAACTACCAACATTCACTAAGGGTAGCAAAAAGATAACAAACACCAACTTTCACTGATGGTGATTGTTGTACCACAAAATTTTCCCTCCCATATTCCTCAAAAACATTTCAAGAAAGATCCTCAAGTTGCTCAAGGTAGTCCAAGGATTGGCCAGACAAGCTCTCTCCTAAGGCAGTCTACCTCAAATTAGGGTTTCATGTTGCATCAATATACTAGAGTCCAAGGGACCCCAAATGTCCAACATTGTCCCAATATGTTTTCAAGAACATCCATATCAAGTTTCAAGCCCTACAGAGGAAATTTGCTCAGTCAATTGCTCAAAGGCCTGAAAATCGACTGTGTTAGGGCAAAAGTCAATTGTGGCCCACATACAGTCAAACTTCAATATTTTTGGTCAACATCCTCATTTTGAAGTATATTTCATCATTTGATCAAGGGTTGATCATGATTCATCAAGGATTGCTCATAATTCGTCAAGAACCAAAAGTTGCTAAATTAGGGTTTTGTAGGAAACGTCAACTCAACTTTGACCAAGCATAACTTTCTCATACTTTATGAGAAATGACCCATACAAAGCTCATTTTGAATAGGATTCAATTCCCTACAATCCATCTTCAGCTCCAAAGTTCAAAATATGCACTCACAAGAAGTTATGGATTTGGTCATTATAGGTCATTTTGAAAAGTCAACAAAAACACCTTTTTTGTCAAAGCTTCATACATAGCATGGAATATAAAATTGATATGAGACCAAAACGGTTGCTTAGAGGACATCTCAAGCTTTCTAAAAAGTCCAAGAACACCTCCAAAGAGTCAAAATTGAGGAAGTTATTCATTGGTGAAGTTGACCTTTTTTGCAAAATTGCCAAAAGTCAACTATGCCTAAAACTTCACTTTTTTGCCAAATGGGCCCAATCTTTTTCACTTTTTTGAGTTGGCAACATGGTCCATGAGCCCTAGCCTTTTCCACTTGTCATTATCTTACTTTTATTATTTATTTTGATTTTATTTGAATTAAATCATTTTAAATCAAAACAAATTATAGAAAATCCAAAATATTGAAAACAAAAGATTTTGTGCTTGTTTCAGGGTTTAAATTACAGCTTGCATCAAATCAAACTCGTGTAAAGGCTTGGTATGCATAAAAAGATTGGATTTAGGCCATTTTTGGAAATATTTTAAGGTGAATCAAATCAAGATCAAACTCATTGATGGAGGAAGATTGAGTGCATTCTTTCAACCCTAATTCACTCCTCAATACATAAGGAGTGTGTGCAGACCAAAAGAGGCGAGGGAGAGAGGCGTATGAACCAGAACAAAAACTTGAAAAATCAAGAAAAAGTGTAAACACGAATTCACACTTAGAGGCCAATTCAAGACCTTTGAACCATTCCAATAGTTTTCTGAGGTCATCAGCAAGCCAAAGCAATCCAAAGCAAGCGTTTCCAGGCCTTATATCGCGTTGTAAGTCACCCACGACATAGCTTCTCTTTTGAAATCGAATAACATCATTCTTGCACTTGTAGCATAAAATAATTGTATATTCTTGATCACCATCATGTTTGCAAGCTTCCTGTAATATTTGATTGCATTTTCATGGCTTGTATTGGATTTCACCATAGTTAGGGTTTTAGGGTTCAAATTAGGATCTTCGTTTGCAGGAAAAATTGGGTCATGAAAGGGCCACCTTTGTGTTCAGCAAGGCCAGACGAAGCCATCCATGGCCTTCGTTTTCATTTATAACGCTTGTGTTTAGTTTTGAGATTTACAGGGGCTATAGCTATGGACAAACGTTCGTAGGTAAAAGTTTGGAACTTTTACCAACGGACCCAAGGAAGA
The DNA here is from genome assembly GCA_948472305.1 of Vicia faba. Lineage (NCBI taxonomy): Eukaryota > Viridiplantae > Streptophyta > Magnoliopsida > Fabales > Fabaceae > Vicia > Vicia faba. Next base: position 172,340 of record CATIWC010000775.1, on the reverse strand, counting down.
AGATGACCAGCTGGCGAGCAACCATTGGCCTGTTTGAAAAAACGCACGCTGATTTGGTACATAGGACCTTTTTAATATTTGATCATTATTTTGTATTATTATAACAAACAGAAGTAGATGGCGCAGTGGTAGTGGAGTGGTTGCAAAATGCATCAGGACCTGGGTTCGAATCCCAGGTCCCCCCAATTTCTCTATATTATTTTGCTTTCCAGGTTCTAGCGTGTACATGAAGCTAATGACCACCATACTCCCTCAAGATCCAACCATTCAGGAATCCAAGAAGCCAAATCTGATGGCTATGATGTGATGACCATGGTGTGCCTCAGTCAAGGCAATGCGCTGGATCTCAGAAGTCAACATGGACTTCCATCATTGGGCCCAGAATTCTGATTCTTGCACCCCCCCTAATTGCAGGCCCAATATCTCTTCTTTTTCTTTTATATTTTATTTTATTTTATTTTATTTATATTTATTTATTTACTAACCAATTAACTATTTTCTTTTTTATCAAAAAATCACAAAAATATTACTTTTCATAAATTAGGTCTAGATTTTATTTTTATTAAAAAATTAATTAATTTAATTAGTTTTGTTAATTTAGATAACTTTAATTTTTTTTTTATACAAAATTAAAATTAATTAGAACAAATAGGTTTTTATTTCTAATTTAATTATATTTTCTTTTTCCTAAAAATAACCAAAACATAAAAAATAAGTCATGTAATTATTTTTATTAACTAATTTAATCACTAATTAATTTTTGTATTTTATTTAGAAAACTTAATTCTTTTATTAAAAACAACAAAAACATTTTCTCTTTTAATTAGGATAGAAGGGTCAAAACCCTAGATCGCGCTCATCCTAATTCTCATCGCGCGCTTTATTATGTTATTTTTATCCATATTATTGTAACTGCTCACAAGTTGTAATAGTTTAAATTAGGATCTTTACTTTTCATTTATCACTTTATTTTCAAAGGGTTTGTTTTTGGCTATGTAAATACCCGAAGCCTTGTAATAGCGTAGTTTAATTTCTGCACTTTAAATTCCGCAAATTATTAACTGTTAGATGTATGATAATAGGATGCATGACAAGAATGTATGATTAATTTTAAAACAATTAGATCACCCTAAATGTGCAAAGATAAATAAACTGAAATTGAATCACTCGCACATGTGCACTTCTAGGGTACACTCCCACTTGGTTTCCTTTGGTAAACGGTCATTGAGTATAGGATGCTTTAGTGGTCGTCCTTTTTGTCCAAAGATCAAAGTTGCCTCGGAAAGGTTGCCTCGGATATTGTTGCCTCGGATAATTGATCTAAGACATTAGGGTTATTACTAAGACGTCCTAACATTGCTTTAGTGACCGTACGTCCCTTTCGAATTGAACCTCAAAACTCCAACGACGATGCTACCTACTCACTAATAGTGGGATAGCATTGTCTAAAGGAAACGAACATAGAACGGTTCTTTTTTTCGAGTAGGTAGATTAGCTCTTAAGTACTTGCTCAAACAAAACAAACTTTTCACACTTACACTCCTTTACAAACGAAATTTTCAAAACACTTCATTACACTCCTGAAGACAGAAACAAGAGTTAAATCAAAGTCAAAACAAAAGCTTTTCAAATCACACAAACACAAAGAAAACAATTTTGAAAATGATGAGAAAGTACCTAAGAGCCCGTAGATAACTACAATAGAAAGGGTGCTAATACCTTCCCTTTCTATAATCTACCCCCAGTACTCAGAAATATCTCGAAAAAGGAATTTTTCTGTGCTTTTTTCCTTTCCTTGTTGGATAAAATAAAAGTCGGTGGCGACTCTTGCTTACTGCGACATTTTGCAAACACAAACGCAAAATGTAAACATCCATTCCTGAAAAATAGTCCTGGTTCTGGCCACCGTATCACAGTGATCTACCAACTTTCACTGAAGATAGAGAGAAAATATATCATAACATCGCCGTTCACTGATGATGAACTACCAACGTTCATTGAGGGTAGCAAAAAGATAACAAATTTCCCTAAAATTATGGCATTTCTCCTAGAACGGGTCTCAACTTCTTCTTTAATTGAAGCACTTTTCCTGGAAAGGGTAAGATGTCTCAAATAAAGAGACTTCCACTTGTGAACTGTCTATGCGAATTTTAAAAGTCTTGCTATCCACTGGCGTACACTGACGACGGACTGCAAACTATCCACTCATAGAGGAGATAGCAAAAAAAAAGTTATGTCGACTTTTACTGGGAAGCACAAGTTGCTCAAATAAAGAGACCTGCTACTTGTTGTCATGGAGGATTGTAAAAAGAAATGACTTTATGGGGAGAACAATATGGCTTCCCGGGGAATGAAATATGACTTCCTGGAGAAATGCCACGATATTCCTGCTGAGGAGATAAAGTCTTCTCGTGCAAAATAAATGCACAAACCAAAACTCGAAGCTTTCAGAAATCCAAAGTAAATAATATTGTTATGGAACCAAAGATTAAAACCAGAAATAAACTAGAATGAAACAGTCAACCAAAATATAACCTTTGAGAAATAAACTCAAGAGGGAAAACTAAATCCATCCAAAAAAAGAATTGTACCGGAAGGCTAAAGCAAAAATCTTCCACGAGGAAATTGAAAGAATATATGCTTTATGCTTAAGGCCAACACTCTATTGATGAGAGGACAACGTAACTATGCAAAATAGGGTGATATGTCAACAAAAACATTAACAAATGTTAATGAGCAATGATTTTCCAATTTTATCTATGCATGATGTATGTATGAATGTATGAGTGTTATCGTGCGTATGCTGACAAAAAAGATATACAACACTGGGAGTAACCAGGAAAAACCATCTCGGGCACAAACAACACTCGGCTAAATCTCATCCAAGATGATCATTCCAAGAAAAAGTAAGCGCCAACTGAGGAAACATAACCTACTTCCTGCTTTAGCTTTACTGGGGAGAAACATAATCCTAAAGTAAACAAAACAAAGTGACAGAATAGTACAGATACACGAATAAAACATCCTTGTCCAGGCTTCACTGGGGAAACAAATTTTTTCAAGAGTAACACTTCTACTGGGGATTGCAAAACCAATCTCAATTAAAGTAGATGGACACCAAATCATCAAAACATTCACTGGGGAATTCAGGCCCACTTCACTGGAGAGGTTAATCACCACATCCTTAAAAGGGAAAACCACAATACGTTCTTCACTAGAGAAATCAGGGACCTGCGTTCTTCAAGAGTGATTATGGTACCGACTTCTCTGGAAAAAGAACTTCCATTAGATCAAACGAAAACTTCACTGGAGAAATCTCAGATTGAAACTTTACATCATGAAAACTCAGAAAATAAGGAGAAATGAATCCAAACTTGTCTGAGGATACCGGAGTCTCGAACCCAATACGGAAAATCATCCTGAGTAAATTTTCCCAAGGGGAACAAAAACTTCTTAAAACAACTGGAGTTTGTCCATTCCCGAGGTCACCATTTTTTTTTCCTCTTGCGTCACAAATTTTAAAGTAAAAGCAAATTGTAAATTCTTTTTGAAAATTGATTTTGTTATTTAATCTTTTTTCTTTGAAAGTTATTATCAATAATAAATGGAGTCTTTGCAAGCTAAGTAAAATAAGAAACACAAAGAATTGGGTAACAACTCAAACTTTATTAATAGAATGGTAATCTGTGAATGGCAAGACTCCATAGATGATTACAAAGTTCGGAAAATGGTAATATATAATGGAAAAGATACATTGAGATACAATGACAATTATCCCCTCTAACAATTTTTGAAATCCTGAGCAGCAGCTTTTGTTGAAGTATGATGAGGATTCAAGAAGATTGTTGCTTCAATGATCAGATCTTGCATGATGCAGTTACTTTCCAAGAAAGTCCCTAACTTTTTCCTAAGTTGCCCTTGCAGGTTTTCAACTTAGCGGGAAATTTATTATGTTTATGTCTCTAACTTCTGCCTAGACCGCCCTTTCTGGTTTTCGATCTATCGAGACGCTCTTTTTTGCCTAAGCCGCCCTTTTGATTTTCAACTTAGCGAGCTATTCTTTTATTTCTTTAGGCGTAGTATTTCTTAACTGCATCAGCATTCATGGGACGTAGGAACTCCTCTCCATCCATAGTTTCAAGAACTAATGCACCGCTAGAGAAGGATTTCTTGACAACATATGGGCCTTCAAAATTGGGAGTCCACTTGCCCCTAGAATCAGTGTTGAAAGACATGATCTTCCTGAGCACAAGGTCACCTTCTCTGAATTCACGAGGTTTAACCTTTTTATCGAAAGCTTTCTTCATTCTTTTATAATATAACTATCCATGACATAAAGTTGTCATTCTCTTCTCTTCGATCAAATTCAATTGGTCAAACCGGTTTTGGACCCATTCATCCTCAGTCAACTTGGTTTCCATTATCACACGCAAAGAGGGAATCTCAAACTCGATTGGGAGTACCGCTTCCATTCTATACACCAGGGAGAACGGGGTTTCCCCTGTTGAAGTGCAGACAAATGTTCAATATCCATGTAAAGCAAAAGAGAGAATTTCATGCCAATCCTTATAAGTAACGACCATTTTCTGGATAATCTTCTTGATATTATTATTAGCAGCTTCAACAGCCCCATTCATCTTTGGCCTAGACGGAGAGGAATTATGATAGAAAATCTTGAATTCTTCACACAGTTTTGTCATCATTTTATTGTTCAAATTCGAGCCATTGTCGGTGATAATTCTGCTCGGCACACCACACCGACATATAAGATTATTCTTGATGAAGCTCACAACCACCTGCTTAGTAACATTGGCATATGATGCAACCTCCACCCACTTGGTGAATTAATCAATTGCTACCAAGATGAAACGGTGTCCATTCGAAGCTTTGGATTCTATCATCCCGATCATGTCAATACCCCACATAGAGAAAGGCCATGGGGAAGAGATCACATTGAGAAGTTTCGAAGGCACATGAACCTTGTCTGCATAAATCTGGCATTTATGACACTTATTTGCAAATATATAACAATCAGATTCCATTGTCAGCCAATAGTAACCCGCCCTTAGCGTCTTTTTAGCCATCGAATGTCCATTGGCATGAGTGACAAATGAACCTTCATGAAACTCATGCCAATGGAAATTCGATGGCTAAAAAGACGCTAAGGGCGGGTTACTATTGGCTGACAACGGAATCTGATTGTTATATATTTGCAAATAAGTTTCATAAATGCCAGATTTATGCAGACAAGGTTCATGTGCCTTCGAAACTTCTCAATGTGATCTCTTCCCCATGGACTTGCATGCTTCGTTTCTATCCATGCATCTGAGCAAGATCATGTCATAATTTCTTTTATACAACACATTTTCATTGAGGAAGAAACTGTCTGCCAATCTTCATAATGTCTTTCTATCTTTATTCGATGCACCAATCGGGTATTCCTGAGTCTGGATAAAATGCTTGATATCATATTACCTAGGCTTCTCATTTGCTACCTCCTCTGTTGTAAACACATGAGCGGGCCTATCCAGTCGCCGAACCATAATTCGAGGTATATCATTCCAAGTATTTACTTGATACATAGAAGCCAGAGTTGCCAGAGCATCCACCATTTTATTTTCATCTCTTGGAATATGATGGAATTCAATTTTATTAAATAAAGGTAACAAACTTCTAGCATAATCTTTGTAAGGGATCAAGCCGGGGTGACGAGTATCCCATTCTCCTTTAATCTGGTTTATTACCAAAGCTGAATCACCATACACATCTAAAATTTTAATTCTGAGATCAATAGCTTCTTCGAGACCCATGATGCAAGCCTCATATTCTGCCATATTATTATTACAATCAAATGTCAACCTTGCAGTAAAAGGAATGTGCGATCCACGTGGAGTGACAATCACAACACCAATTCCTTTACCATAAGCATTCACAGCTCCATCAAATATCATACTCCAATGAGAATCAGGGTCAGGACCATCCTTAGGGAATGGTTCATCACAATCTTTCACTTTCAGGAACATCACATCCTCACCAGGGAATTCATACTCCACAGACTGATGATCCTCCACTGGTTGGTGAGCAAGATAATCTGCCAACACACTACTTTTAATAGCTTTTTGAGTGCGGTATTCAATATCATATTCAGATAGCAACATCTGCCAATGGGAAATTCTTCCAGTAAGAGAAGGCTTTTCCAAAATGTACTTGATTAGATGCATTTTGGAGATCAACCAAGTAGTATGATTCAACATATACTGCCGTAAACGCTTTGCCGCCCAGGCCAAAGCACAACATGTCTTTTCCAACATGGAATACCGCGACTCACAATCAGTGAACTTTTTACTGAGATAATAAATGGCGAACTCTTTCTTCCCTGTTTCATCTTGTTGTCCCAGAATACAACCAATGGATTTATCTAACACTGTCAGATACATAATCAACGGTCTTCCTTCGACAGGAGGGAGAAAGATAGGAGGTTCAAGCATATATTCTTTAATACTTTCAAATTCCCTTTGGTAGTCACCCGTGCATACATAACCTTGATCTTTCTTTAACAACTTAAAGATCGGTTCACATGTTGCAGTCATGTGGGAAATGAATTTGGAAATATAATTTAAATGCCCGAGGAACCCTCTGACTTGCTTTTCAGTTCTTGGCGCTGGCATCTCTTGAACTGCTTTGAATTTATCTGGGTCAACTTCAATTCCTTTATGGATAACAATGAAACCCAATAACTTTCCTGATCGAACATCGAAGGTGCATTTATTTGGATTCAAGCGGAGACGATACTTCCTCAAATGCTGAAACAACTTCAACAAATCTTCAACATGCCCTTCTTCAGTCTGGGATTTAGTAATCATATCATCAACATATACCTCGATTTCCTTGTGCATCAGATCATGGAATAGGGTTGTCATAGCCCTCTGGTACGTTGCACCAGTGTTCTTCAACCCGAAGGGCATCACTCTGTAACAGAATGTTCCCCAGGGTGTGATAAACGTTGTTTTTTCCATGTCCTCAAGCGCCATTCTTATTTGATTATACCCAGAAAATCCTTCCATGAACGAGAATACTTTGAATTTTGCTGTGCTATCCACTAACATATCAATATGTGGCAATGGAAAATCATCTTTTGGACTAGCTTTATTTAGATCTCTGTAATCTATGCACATGCGAACTTTTTCATCTTTTTTGGGTACTGGGACAATATTGGCAATCCATTGAGGATACACTGACGTCACAAGAAAACCAACATTAATCTGCTTTAGAACCTCCTCTTTTATCTTCACTGCCATATCTGGGTGAGTTCGTCTCAACTTCTGTTTGATTGGCGGACACTCTGGCTTCAATGGCAAGCAGTGCTCTATAATATTTGTATCTAGACCAGGCATATCTTGATAAGACCAAACAAAAATTTCCACATACTCTTTCAATAGCTCAATCAACCTTCTCTTTACATCAGGATACAGTAATGCTCCAATCTTGACTTCCTTCGGATCTTCTTCTGAACCCAAATTGATCACTTCCAATGGCTCTTTATATGGATGAATGGCACTCTCCTCGCGCTCAATAAACCGTGAGACCTCTTCTGGAATCTCATCATAATCTTCTTCTTCGGCCACATACACAGTGTGATCGGTGGATCTGGAACTGACTGTTTTTAGCTGGTTTCGCGAAATGTCGCGGTAAGCAAGAGTCGCCACCGTCTTTTATTTTCTCCAAATGGAAAGGACAAAAGCACAGAAAAATTCCTTATAGAGATTGCTCTCGGTTCGGGAGGTAGATTATAGAAAGGGAAGGTGTTAGCACCCTTTCTATCCATGGTTATCCATGGGCTCTTAGATACTTGCTCATTGTGTTTTCAAAATGTTTGTTTGCTTTTCAAGGTGAGTGGGTTTTGAAAAAAGTTTCGTTTGAAAAATCTCTAAGTAACTCTTGTATCTGTCCTCAAGAGTGTATGAAAAATTTGTTTGAAAACTTTTAGGAAGTGTAGGTGTGAAAAGTATTTTGTTTGTTTTTGAAAAGAGCAAGTATCTATGAGAATCTACCTACCCTAAGGAATTTGTCTGTGTAAATGTCCTTTAAAGTAGTGCCATCCCACCATTGAGAGGTAGGTAGCACCACCGTTGGAGGTGTTCGGGTCAATTCGAGGTTCGGGACATGGTGATCACCAGAGCAATGGGAAGACACCTTAGAAGCTACCCTCATGCCAGGTTCCCGGATCATGAGGACTTACTAAGACATCCTCTACTCGACGATCACCTTTCGAGGGGCAAGGCAACAGTGAGGCGTACCCTAGGGGTGATGTGTGAATTATGTGTCATTTTCAGTTTATTGTTTGTCTTGTCATGCATTGGCGATCTACGTTTCGATTTTATTTTTGGGCATTCATTCTTTCATGTTATTGTTTAACAGTTAAAGGTGCAGGAATTTAAAGTGCAGAAAAAATAAAGGTCCTACGCTATTACAAAGGCGCGGGTCTACAACGCCAAATTAATCCAGACCCGATTTAAAATAAAGTGCAGAAAATAAATGTCTAATTGACTATTACAGGGCTTTGGAACAAGTACATTATATTCACAAAAAGAAATAAATAAAACGCGCGAAAAGAGAATATAATCGAATGCGAGGGCGTTGAACCCTTTGAAGGAATTAAAATAAAATTATTAAAATAATTAAGTTAAACAAAAAGAAAGAACTTATTTTTTTATGTTTTTTGTATTTATGACATTAAAGAAAATTAAATTAATTAAAAGTCAAATAATTAATTCTAATTCTAATTGTTTTTAATCTATTAAAGAAAATGCATTAAAGTTAAAACCTAGAATTAAAACTAAATTAATTATAAAATTATTTACAAAATTAATGGTTAATGATACTTATAATAAAAATATTTAATTAATTAAAAAAAAAAGGGTAAAAAGTACTAAAGGTCTATTTTTTATTATTTTTGGTTATTGAGAAAAAGAATTAAATTTAAAAAAAAACCTAAAATTAAAACTAAATTTATTATGAGATTTATTTACAAAAAAAGTCATTGGTGAATTAAATTAAAATAAAACATGTTTTTTTGATTTTTTTTTTATGATTTTCTGATTATTATTATTATTATTATTTTTAGTTATTATGAAAATATTGATTTGAAAAAATTAAATGGAAATTAAACAAACAAATAAAAATAAATAATAAAAAAGAAAATGAATAGGAGAGAGCAAACCAAGGGGGTGCAGCCCAAGTAATTCTGGCCCATCAATGGAGGCCTTGTTGACTTTTTCAGGCAGCATGTGAGAGCATTGACTAGAGCTCACCATATTCCATAGATTCAGTCCCTTGATTGAGCGCAATTGGCCAAGTGGCATGCTGGATTGAGGGGCGTATGGTAGACCATGGAAGGACCAAAGTACCTGATCACATTTCAAAGAAAAAAAATAAGGGAATATGAGGGGGACCTGGGATCGAACCCAGGTCCTATTGATCACCAAATGCTTTCTCCACCGCTAGGCCATTCACACGCGTTTGTTCATAAAATAATCAACAATCAATATAAAAGAAAACAAGGGTTAGTGCTATTCTCGCGCGAAAAATTCAAACAGCCCAATCCTGGATGGCCACCTCATCTTCTTCTTCTATGTTCCCTGAAACACAGAACAATAAGCAACGGTTTTCAAACCGTTCCAAAAGACAGCATTCCATAAAATAGCGATTAGGAATCCTGGCATTGGAAATTAGGCGCGATGGTCATTTTGTGTTCGTCTAAGAGTGCTGAGTTGGATAGTCTAAGTCTCATGCGCCAATTGTTCAAGGTTTGGAAACCCCTAAATCAATTTTCACGAAACCCTAATATGCTCACATGGTGGATTCTTCGTTTTGGCATGAAACTTCAATCAAACTATGCTGTTAGCTTGCAAACATCATTCTAAACACAAAAACAACAATGAAACATGTTAAAAATGTATGAATGATGGAAAACGATTTTGGAATTTTCCTTACTAACTTCAATGGTGATTTCGTGATTTCTTGAGTATGGGACTTAGGGAATGATTGGAAAAGGTTCTGTGGTCCTCAAGGAAGATGTTTGAATAACTCTTTTGCCTCGAATCAACCTCTAACCTTGTTTTCAGTTTTGAGATTTTTTGCCAAAAGTGTGAGTTTGTTCTTTGTGTTCTGGTGCAGCCTCGTCTCAATTTCGTTTCTGGTCATTTGTATAGGCATTAGGTAATGTGTATCAAGAAGAATTATGGCCTCTTAATGCAAAGCAATCAATTTCAAAATCTTCCATAAACCTCCATAACCAAACTTCCATTTTTGACTCATTTTTTAATTCTTGCTCTTTTGGCCCTTTGCACGAATTTGGTAGGTTGCATAATGATGAATCAAAGTTAGTTAAGGCCAAATATTCCATTTAATTAAGCTTTTTGATTTTCTTTTGATTTTAAAAGATTTAAAATTAATTAAATCCAATAAAATCAATTAAAAATGAAAAAAATTAATTAAAAAATATGAAATAAAAGGTGGGACACGTGGGAAGCATGGCCAAGTTAATTCAAGTGGAAAAAGTGGGCCCCTTTTGTCAAAAATGAAATTTCAAGGATAAATGATTTTGGCCATTTCACAAAAATTTCCCAACTTCTCCAATGCATATCTTGCTCAATTTTTAAGCTTTGCTCATGTTCTTGGACATTTTGGAAAGGTCTTTGAGTCCTCTAACCAATGTCTATGGTCCCATGTCATTTTGATTTACCAATCTCAAGTTATGGCCTTTGACTTAAAGTCCCTTTTTGTTGACTTTTGAAAATGACCTATAATGTTGAAATTGATAACTTTTTGTGAGAGCATTTCTTGGACTTGAAGTATGAAGAGGGTTGTAGGAAATGTCTTTCTCTTCAAAATGAGCTTTGGATGGAATTTTTTTGATAATCCATGTGAAAGTTATGCCTTGGTCAAGTTACAGTTGACTTTTCAGCTATCCAAAAATAGAAACTTTTGCATCTTGATGATTTTTGAGCCAAGCTTTGAGAATCATGATCAAGCATTGATCAAATGATGTTTGTGGCTTCAAAATGATATGTTGACCAAAAATTTGAACTTTTGACTGTCAAATGACCATTTTGCCCCTACAGTTGACTGTGGTGCAATTAGGGTTTTTGACTGTGCAATTTTGTGCTGAAAGTCTTGAAACTTGATATGAGGATCCTTGACCATATTTGTAGGCATATGAGACTTGATTAGACCCTTGGAAACTTCATTTTCTTGATCAGAACCAAAACCCTAATCTTGACTGTTTAGGAGGCCCTTGCATTGTGCAACCCTTGGAGAATTTTGCAGCTTGACTTGGCAATTTCTTGAAGAATATGGGAGGGCAAATTTTGGGGTACAACAGTTGCCCCTGTTCAATCTTCTTAGACCTGAGGATGCAGATTGGCTGACTTGCCTTTCGTAATCCGAGGGTAGAAGATGATTGAACACTAGAGTGCCCAGAAATTTGCGCTCACATAGTAGCAGTGTGATGGAAATGGGCTTATAGATGCCATTTAGAGATTGATGAATAGGATGATGGGCTTATAGATTCCATCGGGATGTTGATCGCGTAAGAGATTCCTTAGCGAGAACCTGCGTACCTGCAAAAGAAAAAATGAGTACCTGTCATGTTGCAGGAGCTGGTTTTCAAATGCTTGGTATGGATGTGTCCTGACTGGCTACAGGAGCTGGATCTGGATCTTCAAACGGTGATGAATGAATCAGGGGTGGTTACTACCTCAGCAGGAACGGTGAGAGAACCTTGGATGACTTTAACTTCAACAGCAATCGTTGGGAAAATCTTGGTGGGAATTACCATCTCCGCAGGATCGGGGAGAGAACCATAGGCAATTATAATCTCAAAAGCGGACGTTTGAGAAAAACCTGGAATGGAATTATCGTCTCCGCAGCATTGGGGAGAGAACCATAGGAAATTATAATCTCAAAAGCGGACGTTTGAGGAAAACCTGGAATGGAATTATCGTCTCCGCAGGATCGGGGAGAGAACCATAGGCGATTACAATCTCAATAGCAAACATTGAGAAAAACCTGGAATGGAATTATCGTCTCCGCAGCATGGGGGAGAGAACCATAGGAAATTATAATCTCAAAAGCAAACATTGAGAAAAACCTGGAATGGAATTATCGTCTCCGCAGCATTGGGGAGAGAACCATAGGAAATTATAATCTCAAAAGCGGACGTTTGAGAAAAACCTGGGATGGAATTATCATCTCCGCAACATTGGGGAGAGAACCATAGGAAATTATAATCTCAAAAGCGGACGTTTGAGAAAAACCTTTGATAACTTCTACTGAGTCTTCATCAGAAAAATCTGTTTGGGGTCGATTTAGCTGGACTAGAGAAGGCCTTGGACTGGATAAGAAATCTTTGGAGTCGATTAACTGAACCGGTCTAGGTCTTGAAATATGATTGAGAATTTAACTGAATCTTTCCTGAAAGGTAAAGGTCAGTCATATGTAATGCGTGATATGGATCAAGCAATGATGTTCTCAACATAAATGAGACTTGTAAGATATGATGCGTCTATGCATGCTATAATGATGTATGTGATGTTTAGGAATGTATGCTTTCGTCTAGGAAAGTAAATCCTTGACGGGTGTCAGGAAGTCACTCCCGGGATGATGTTGAAGAATAGATTTGCCTCCGCTGGGGATGATAGTTGCAAGAATACCGGAAGGAGAAGATGACTCCGTTGGGGAATAAACTTGGCGAATGGGATAACTCTGCGGGGAGGAAAGTACTCTAGTAATCTTGCTGGGGAACAGAACTCTGTGGGGAGAGAGGTACTCTTGCTGAATTGTTGACAATAACTTGCTGGGGATACCATCGTTATATTGGAAGTGTTAATGGACTTCGCTGGGGATGAGAAGACTTCGTCGAGGACACTCTTTCCGTGGCTTTTGGCTGAGGATAACCCAGTTATATCCCGGTAGGGAATAACTCTTTGAATAAAGCCGGGCGACGCGTTCGTGCTCAGTGAGGATAAGCTTCCAGAATCTACTGGGGATAAGCTTACTGTTTGGGGAGATGGATTCCAACTTTCCTGGGGAAATTGGATTGGACTCTCTTGGGGAAGTTTTTGAATTGCGGGGGAAGTGATTCCTTTGAATGTTGATATTCCGCCGGGGAACAATCTTTAGACCAAGACTGCCGGGGATGCTTGTTAAGAATATATATGCTGCTGGGGAATGTTGAGATCTGCTGGAGGATACTCAACTTCTTAAAGATTTGATAACTCTGCTTGGAGAAGAATGCACTGACTGCTGTCTTACTCTCTGGGGAATTGGGATGTACTGGTTATGTTCTTTAGCTGAACCTACCTTGGTACCTTGGAGGATAGAACAATTAGATTGCTAGACAACTCTTTATTGCCCCTGTTTCTAATGTTACCTGTAATAAATCCTTTGTTTCGTATGTAAATATTTATGAGTTAGCAAATTATTGTCAATGCATATATCACGAATTGAACCTTGGACGTTCTTCGCAAAACAAAACAGAAAAAGGAAAAACAATTGGCACTTTTAACTGAAAGGTATATTTGTATTGATTTTTGAATGGCCTGTAAAATAGGCGTTTATGTACAAGAGGCTGACTTTCTAGTAAGAGAACGCCGCCGAACAAAAGAATTTATACAAGTTTGTACAAGAGAAAATAAAACAGCTGTGTGGAATGAATGATCCACTGGGTTTCAACTCTGCTATTGCCTTTATATCTTCGAGCGTCTCATCACTTGATGACCTTGGTTGAAGGTGAAGCTGACTGATCAATGCCGTCTGAACTTGATCTAGATACCGGATTCTGGATGCAAGGTGATCCAATGAGACATAGTATTACGCTTTTATCCCTAACTTTTGCCTGGACCGCCCTTTCGGGTTTTCAGTCCACCGGGATACCCATTTTTGCCCAAGCCGCCTTTTCAGGTTTTCGACTTGCCGGGTGTACAGATTTTTTTTCATTTCATCCCTTCATTTTGCCCGAACCCTTTTGGTTCGCCGGGAAGCCCTAATTTTTGCCTAGGCATGTCAGCCTAGCGGGTCTTTTTCATGCGTAGTATCTTTTTACTATGTCTGCATTAGCGGGGTGAGGAAGGTCGTCACCATCCATGTTGGTTAGAATCATGGCTCCTCCTGAGAACACATGCTTAACCACAAATGGCCCTTCGTACGTAGGGTTCCATTTGCCCCTTGGATCACTCTGAGGAAGGATGATTCGCTTGATTACCAGATCCCCAACTTGATATTCCTGTGGTCTAACCTTTTTGTTAAATGCCATGATCATCCGTTTCTGATACGTCTGACCGTGACAGATAGCAGCAAGTCTCTTTTCATCAATAAGGTTGAGCTGATCAAGTCGTGTCTGGATCCAATCATCTTCGTTCAGATTTGCATCCTTCATTATCCGGAGAGAGGGTATTTGCACTTCGATCGGTAAGACTGCCTCCATGCCGTAGACCAAGGAGAAAGGAGTTGCCCCGGTTGACGTCCTAGCTGAGGTACGGTACCCATGTAGAGCGAACGGTAACATCTCGTGCCAATCTTTATAAGTCACTGTCATCTTCTGCACGATTTTCTTGATGTTTTTATTTGCTACTTCTACAGCCCCATTCATCTTCGGTCTGTGTTTACCTTGGTATTTGGTAAACAACCGTTGATCCTCCAAATGGTTACTTATTTGGTTACTCGCAGGATCGATCAGATTGATCCTAGGACATAGGTTGATTTTGAAGTTTTGATTAAATTGGATAAGGCTTTAAATAAAGAGGTTTCAAGTAAATTGCATGAAGAAAGGACTTGGTAAAATAAACAAGGCTTAAAGTAAAAGGCTTCGACAGGAATGTAAAGAGGAAAGCAAGTAAATTTCTGGAAAAGTAAATGACTTTGATTAATAAAATTGGTGTTTCACACATACATTTCTCAACAATTCTTTCTCACACGCTGGGTACTCGAATCTATATGAGTGACTTTGTATAGAATTGTGAACACACGCGAGAAACTACATGACTACTATTATTTATACTAAAACATCCCAAGTAACCGTCGGGCAGTTACACTGCTTCGAGATCAATCCACTTGGCACGTTCTCCACGTTCGACGCTCCAGATCCTTGCACGTTTGCACGTGGTAACTGCTGGGAACCGTTTTCCCTCCAAAAGCTTGAATTTCAAACTGCTCCACTCTGAACCATCGAACACTTTCGTCGAGAGACATCTTCGACGAGAAACTCCTTCGACGTCGAAGGCAACCAACTTCTCCCTTTGGAAGAAATCTTCTAAGTACTTTGCCATCTTTCGACGGGCATTTCGACAGACTTAGCCAGTCGAAAACATCCTTCAGTTTTAATGGCTGACATCAACAAAACAAAGGTGTCGAATTTAGGAGCCAACAAATTGCCCCCCAAGAATGCCTTATTTCGACTCTGAAAGAAAAAGGCATTCTTTGAAACGTCATTTCGACACCTGTCTTTTCACGCTTAGTCACAAATTAACTTGTGCACTTTTTGTTGTTTTCTACCAACTATTGGCAATCCCAAGAAAACCATCATTTATCCGTACCTAGGACGTCACTTTCAGTACGGCGTGCAGTACCAAACGTCATTTCAGAATTTGTCATTATGACAATTCCCAAAAACGAGGACGCACGCTGCGTCCCTCTATTTCTGCAGAACGGCTAAAACGACAGGGGGCTGCCACGCGTCCCACTAACTCCTGCAATAATTAAATGGCATTTAATGTCCTCGGTTTTGGGGATTTTCCCCCACTACTATAAATAGCAGTAAGTACCCCATTGTGGGACTTTTTACGCCATCTAGCTCTCAAACTTCTCTGTTTTCATACAACTTGTTATCTTTGCAAAAACACTTCCTCTTTCACTTCGTCTTCAACCTCAACTCTAACAATGGCATCTGCTTCCAATGCTCCTGGCGCTACTGTACCATCTGAAAATGCTAAACCCAAGGTTTTCGTCACTGCTCCGGTAGTAACTTCTACAGGCAAACGAAGGGTTCCTGAACCCTTGGATATCGCTGTTCGCGATGCCTACTCGCGCCATCTTATGATCCCGGTTGGATACTCCAACCAGATCTTTGCAATGTCTGGCCCCATGTATCCAAGTATCTCTGAGGCTATGAAGATCAAGAGCTATTTCCCGGTAGTCGAGAAACTCAAACCGGTTGCATGCGCCAAGAAAGACGCAGAAGACAATGAAGACCCTGCACATGAAAAAATCGACCTCCGCTTCTTCAACAAAGGCGTTAGGGCCTTTAGGTCTGGCCCTAGCCTTACCCCTGATTACGTTGCTTGGCTAGCAAAGATGGAGAAGCACCAAACCTCGATCTGGAAGGATATGGGGATTTTCGACCTAGTGATGCTGTCGAAGACAGGTTTGAACTATTCTCCGGAGATGCTGATAGCTTCTCTGCTGTTCTGGGACTACTCCCACTTTACTTTCCATCTTCCCTGTGGGATGCTAACCCCCACACTCTTCGATGTGGCCGCTATTACTGGCCTTCGACCCACCGGGGATTACTTCGATCCGGAGGAGATGTCGGAGGATCAAATTGGCTTCTCTGAGACCAAACCAACATACACCACTTTCATCAACCATTATCACGACAGGTCGACAGATGCTGTGTCGGATGTCGAACACATAGCGTTTCTAGCCTTATGGCTGACTCGCTTTGTATTTTGCTCGAAGTCTCTACAGGTGACCAAAAAGATGGTCACTCTTGCTACTCAACTGCATCATCACAAAAACATCTGTTTGGCAGAACTGATTCTGGCTAGCCTCTATGATTCGATCAGCAATGGGGCAACTCTTCTAAAAATTATCGAGAACAGGGCCAGTTTGCTACTTGCTGGGCCTTTTTGGCTGCTCCAACTGTGTCTCAATGCCACTTTCGAATCTTTCTTGCCTAAGAAGGTTCAGATAAATGAGCAGGCTCCAGCGATAGCGAACAGACGCGTCGAAGGAACCAGGCTGGCTCTGTTGACACCTATGGAAGATGGACTGGAGTTTCAGCAAACCTTCACCAACTTCGTCCTGATGTTTGCTCGAAGGAAAGAGTTTGTTTCAACTATGGCTCCATTTGCTCGACGGCAGGTAGGCCCAGCATGGTTCACAAGGCCACATCCAAGGACGTCGAGTGGTCCTAATGTTGACGAACATACAATACTTTGGGAGGCGTTCCTCACACCAAGGATCATGCCTCTTCGATTCAGGAGCTCTAAGACTCACTTGAGTCTGATTGCATACCAACCAAACCTGGTATCTCGCCAGTTTGGTATTATCCAAACCCTACCTTCTCCGATTTTTCCACGAGAGAAGTCAATGTTGTACTTCTGCAATGATTACACCGAAGAAGCTGCCATCAAGCATATCGGAAGATATGCTGGTCGAACAGTTCTCTCGTTGTTTGACTACCAGCTCAATTTTCTTTGCTCACCATCCTTCGAGGAGTGGTGGAAAAGCTATTATGCTGAAGAGTTCTTCGACGAGAAGGACTTCATGGATGAGCTGCAGAAGTCTTTTGTCCTTGTGTTGGACAAAATAAAGAAATGTAAGTTCATCCTTTTACATTACTTTGTTTTTTTTCGACTGCTATCCTGTTAACTTTTATTTGCTTTCAGTTGTTCGAAAGCCTGTAGCCAAGAAGGCTACAGAAGGCCAACAGGGAGGAGGCCCTTCAACAAAACCTCCACCGCCGGCGAAGACTACAGCGCCGGCGAAGACCACAAGCAACCAACAGGGGGAAGGCTCTTCGAAGAAGCCTTCTATATCGGTAACCAGACTTTCATTATTTCCTCCTGGCTTTCGATTTTTGACTTTCGATGCAATTGCTAAATCGAATTCCCATTGGTTTTCTAGGCACCTTCGCCCAAGAAACGGCCAGCACTGGTGGTCGAATCTGGGAGCGATGAAGAAAGTGATTCTCCTCCTGCCCCTCTAAAGAGGCGAAAGTTGACGAAGGATGCTTCTGTTCCTCCTCCTGCTCCTGAAGGTCGAACCATCAGAATAAAGGTTGCTGGGAGAAAGCCTAGGCCACCTCCAGTGATCATTGAGGAGCCAACAGAGGAGGAACTAAACGTTCTTCTTAACAAGCCTGTCGAAAGCGACAATTCCAGCCCTGGGGCTGAAGCTAATTTACAGGTAATCTCTTAGACCCTTTTATAACTTAGGTATAGATACCCATATTCGATTGTGTCTCTTTCGATCTCTGAAGATTTGTCTTCTTTCCTTTTTCAGGACACCACTGAAAGTTCTCCGCCAAGGACCTCTGAAACGCTGGAATCTGCTGAACTCAGCAGGCCACAAGAAAAAGGCTTGGGAAATGACGAAGCCCATACTGAAAATGAGGCCAATGCTGAAACGGTAGAAAAACCAACAGAGGAACCTCAAACGGAGGAACAACAGCCAGAAGCGGTTCAGGTGGTGGATCTGTCAGAAGAGAATCATGAAGAAAGGGATCAAGGCAATGCTGGCGAAGGGCACCAGGGTGATGCTAGCGAAGAGCACCAAGGTGACGCTGGTACTGCCCCAGTCCGAATCGAAGAGCAACAAGTCGAGGCACCTAACACTCAACAGCCTCAAACCCAAGACAATGCTGTTGCAAGGGTTACCTCAACGAAGCACAGGTCAAAAGAGGACTTAGAACTCTTGAAACAAACTGACCCTGTTAGCTATCTCAACGCAATCATCGAGAGCAAGAGTTCGTCTGATGCTAGTCAGGAGATTCCTACCCTGTCGGGGAAGTCTACTGAAACCTCTCCTCTCGATGACGCTTTGGCGAAGGTTAAGGCCCAGTTCTTCAAGAGGGACTTGATGAAGACTTTAGAGGGGGACCCCACTGCTCCATCATACTTGAAGGACGTCTTGAATGATGTCGACTTGTTAGCTGTAGCCCCAGAAGTCTCAGGCTTGATCATGGAGTTACACTCTATGATTGATCAAGTCTCAGCAGATTACAGGCGCCAAAGGGGGTTTAACAGTCAGCTTGAGGTGTTGTATGGCAAAAGCTCCTCTGCGTGGACTGCTGTCTCGGATACGACTTCTCGAATTGCGGAGTTGTCGAAACAAAAAGCATCTACGCAGGAAGAAGTCGATGCCATTGATCGAGATAATGCTTCCTTCCGGGCACAAATCGCAGAGATAGAAGCGAAGATAAATGCCAACACTATACGCAAGGAGGAACTTCTTTCGACCATCTCAGACACCGAGAGCCAAACTGAAATCAAACAAGGCCTGGAATTCGCTGAGAGGGCCCAAGGCCTCGACGCTCAGATTGCCAAACTAGTGCAGGAGAACGCCTGGTGCAAGAAAAGGTTGGAGCTGCAGCAAGCCAAGTACCTTCGACTCAAGGACTCTATTCCCTTTTGATTGATTCTCTTTGTAACCATATTTTGTAATCTATATTCGACAACATTGCCATCTTGGCTGAGATTTATAAAATTTCCATTTTGGCATTTTTATGGTTAATTTAATCTTGTTCTTTTATTATTTTATTTTTATCTCTTGAAGTGTAGGTTTGTATTTTTTCAAATATTTACCATTTACTCTCAAGAGCCTTTTATCTCCACCTAACTCTTCGACTTCATAGGCTCCACCAGAAAAAGTTTGGATAACTCTGAAGGGTCCTTCCCATTTGGGTGACCATTTCCCCATGCTTCGATCCCTTCGATCCATGGGAAGAATTACCTTCCAAACTAGTTCTTCAGGCAAATATACCTTAGGTTTTACCTTTTTATTATAAGAGTCTTCTACTCTTTTCTTCTGAAGCCTGAGTAGGTCGAGAGCGCGTAATCTCTCTTCGTCTAAATCCACCAGTTCGTCTAACATCATGTTCCAATAGACTTCAGAAGGAATATCATAATGCCTCTGAACCCTTGCAGATTGAAGACAAATTTCTACTGGCAACACTGCATCATGGCCAAAAGTTAGCCTATACGGTGTTGTACCAGTGGCTTCTTTTGGGGACGTTCGACAAGCCCACAAAATCTGGTCTAACGTCTTATGCCAATTCTTTGGTTTCTTCCCCACATGTTTCTTTATCAAGCCAATCACCACTTTGTTGGCTGCTTCGACTTGACCATTCGCCTGTGCATAATAAGGCGTGGATGTTAGGAGTTTGAAACCTGTTTCCTGAGCAAATTCTTGGATCTTTCGACCAGTAAAAACTGATCCTTGATCAGTTGTTATTGTCTCAGGGATTCCATACCTAAAGATAATGTTCTTTTGAATAAATTCAATGACATTTTCCTGGTCTACATTGACTAAAGGGATAGCTTCGATCCACTTAGTAAAGTAATCAATGCCTACCAGTATGTATTTCTGACTCTTTGATGATGCTGGTCGAATCTCTCCAATGAGGTCCAACGCCCATCCTCTAAAAGGCCAAGGCTTCACTATCGAGTGAAGTTCGCTTGCTGGTACATGTTGGATGCCTGTATGGACTTGACACTCTTGACAACCCTTGGCGAACTCAACACAATCTTTCAGCATAGTGGGCCAATATAGTCCTTGTCGAAACAACAACCATTTCATCTTATGGCCTGCTTGGTGAGCCCCACATGCCCCAGCATGCGTAGTCGAAAGGGCTACGTATGCCTCAGTTTCACTTAAACATTTTAGCAATACCCCTTCAGGCGTTTTCTTGAATAACTCATTACCCATGAGTACATAACTCAACGCCCTATACTTTGTTTTTCGTTCTGTCCAAGCTCCTGGATTTTGAAGATAGTCCACAATGGGTTTCCTCCAATCTTGCTCTGACAAATTATCAATGAACGAAATCTCGAAGTTACTGTGATCAGCATATCCTAGTCTCGTTGATTCCAAGTCTGATGGTGATAGACAAGTTGCTTTTATCTTTTCTCGAACTTCGATTGCTCTTTGTAATCTCGTTTTTGAAATCTTATACCCAGATGCAATTTGTGCCAAGTCATTGGCTATTTGATTTTCGACTCTGGGTATGTGTCGAATATTGATCGTTTCAAATTTTTTCAATAAACGATTTGCTATCACAAAGTACATAATGAGATTCTCTCTTATGCATTTATATTCTTTTGTGACTTGCTTAATGACTAACTCTGAGTCTCTCATGATTTCGACTCGAGTTGCCCCCAATTCCAACAATATCTCAAGGCCAGTAATTAGAGCTTCATACTCAGCCTCATTGTTCGAACAAGAACCTGATATTTTGTACTTGAATGTTGTTGGAATTTTATCTGGAGAAATAATCAAGACTCCTACCCCTGTTCCATCCTTATGGCTGGAACCATCGAAGTAGAATTTCCAAGGCTCTATCTCCACATAATTAATATCCTCGACTTGAATTGAGTGGTCGACTATGAAGTCTGCAACCACTTGTCCTTTTACCGCCTTAAGAGGCATAAAGGTCAAGGAGTATTCAGTTAATGCTAATGCCCACTTGCCAATTCGACTATGCAAGATAGGTTTCGACAACATATATTTGAAAACATCAAAATGAGACGAAACATAAACATCAACTGGTTTTATATATTGCTTGAGTTTTGTACAAGAGAAATACAGACATAGACACAATTTTTCAACTTCACTAT
The DNA here is from genome assembly GCA_948472305.1 of Vicia faba. Lineage (NCBI taxonomy): Eukaryota > Viridiplantae > Streptophyta > Magnoliopsida > Fabales > Fabaceae > Vicia > Vicia faba. The sequence continues at coordinate 150,726 of CATIWC010000775.1, read as the reverse complement.
ATCTAGTTTCTGCATCGTTCAAAACTCTACTGAGATAATAAATGGGTCTTTCGACTCCATTCTCATCCTCTTGGGCTAACATGCTTCCCAGAGTTTTGTCGGATGCAGCTATGTACAATCTCATACTCCTATTGCTACAAGGAGGCACCAAAATAGGTGGCTTAGTGAGGTACCCTTTGATTTTGTCGAAGGCTTCTTGTTGCTCCTGCCCCCATTCGAACCCCTCTTTATTCAGTCGAAGTAAGGGTGAAAAGGCCTGAGCTTTCCCACTTAGATTAGATATAAACCTCCTTAAGAAATTTATCTTGCCTAAGAGAGATTGCAATTCCTTCTTATTCGATGGCGCTTTCTCTTCCAGAATTGCCTTCGTCTTGTTCTGGTTGATTTCGATTCCTTTCTTGTGGACAACGAAGCCCAAGAAATCTCCAGCCTTCACGCAGAACACACACTTTAAAGGGTTCATCTTCAGACCATGTTCTCTCATTCTTTCGAATGATTGTCGAAGGTGGTCAATATGATTCTTCTTGGAAACAGATTTTATAACAATATCATCAATATATACTTGCATAAAAGTGTTGATAAAATCATGGAAGATAGTATTCATTGCTCGCTGGTACGTTGCCCCAGCATTTTTTAGGCCAAAAGGCATCACTACCCATTCGTAAGTGCCTAAGGCCCCAGGGCATCGAAAAGCTGTTTTCGACACATCCTCTTCAGCAATGAATATTTGATTATATCCTGAATAACTATCGAGCATACTCAGGTATTCATAGCCAGCGGCAGAATCGACTAGCATTTCCGCCACAGGCATAGGATATTCATCTTTGGGTGTAGCAGCATTCAAATCTCTGAAATCTATGCATACCCTTAACGTACCATTTTTCTTAATTACTGGCACAATGTTTGCAATCCATTCGACATACCTTGTAACACGGATGAATTTGCATTTCAGAAGTCTTTCGACCTCCGTTTTGATCTTCGACAGTATTTATGGAGCGAAGCGCCTTGGATTTTGCTTGATTGGCTTCTTCCCAGGTTTGATTGGCAACTGAAGTTCTACCAATCCTCTGTCGAGACCAGGCATTTCGTCATAATCCCATGCAAAACAGTCTTTAAACTCTTTCAGCAATTGGATTACTTCCAACCTAAGTTCTGGATCGATTTTGGCGCTGATGTAAGTTGGCCTTTTCTCTGATCCTTCGCCTAAGTTGATTTCTTCTAAAGGGTCTTGCGCTAACATTTTAATGTTGTTCGCCAAGGGGTCCTTTTCGAAGCCCAAAGGCTCATCGTCATAGATGGCGTCGAGCCTCTGTTCCTGCATTTCTTCTGGCATGATATCAGGAGGTTTTGGATCGAAATCCTTTCCTGGACCTACAGCAGATAACTGTTGATCATTGGCCTGTGTGGCCATGTACTTTACTTCGGCTTCGAGAGCCGTTATCAACTTGGTTTCGACTACATAAGCCAAAATTCGCTTCAAAGATTGCGACTCAGTCATTATCACTGAATTCGCTTCCCCAACCAGTTGGTTGGATATCAGTCAACCCACTGAAGTCTATGTGGGACAAGTCTTCTCTGTCCCATTGGAAACCATGCTCAGGATGCAGGTATAGGGAACAAAAAGTGTTTGGCGCTGGCGCCATTTCGAAGTCAGGTGTTGGACATGGCCCTATGTGAGCCAAGTTCTTGTCGAAATCTGCCAAACCCAGGTGATTCACTTCGCCAAGGTAATAGCTTTGATCTGCCTCTATGTTTCCGACCATCCCATCTGGACGCCATAGCAGCAGCCTTTGGTGCATTGATGAGGGCACAGCGCCAACACCATGAATCCATTCACGGCCCAACAAAAGATTGTAGTTAGGTTTGGCCGATATAACCATAAACATCGTTGGTCGAAGGATCGACCCTACTTTGATATCTAGCTGGATCACTCCCATAGTGGTCCCTATGCCGCCCTCATAGTTCGACAGGACCATGTTGTGAGGCTTAATGTCTTCATCCCTTTTGCCAATTTTCCTTAGCATAGAGTGAGGAATAATGTTGATGGTTGCCCCACAATCCACCAATATTTTATTCACAGTAGTTTCTTCGAGTTTAGCCCTTATGAATAAAGGCTTGAGGTGATTTTTCATCGCCTTTGTAGGTGGCTCGAAGAAGCCATTTTGTTCCTCAGTAGTGCCATTGTCCATGACAAAATAGCACACTGGCCTATGTTTGGCCATTTCTTGCTCCACTTCCCAGTCACTTGCTTCGACTTCTACCTGTCGATTGAATTCTCTGGGCAGCACTGAAACGATATTCACCATTATGTCCAAAGTATCATCAGACTCAGCATCGTCTTCGTCTTCGACTTCACTTTGGTTAGGCAAAACTAGCCTGTTGGTTACTGGCTCCCTTTCTAAAGGTTTCCTTTGCTTCCTTTGAGGAACATTCGAACTGGTTTCTGCCTTTGGTTCGTTGGCAGCCTCCCTTTCAGCTTTTCGTCTCCTTTGATATCTCCTCCATTGAGATCGAGACATGGGATTTTTACCCTTGTAATTGCTGGACACTTGTGCAACCTTAGGTGCAGCAACTTGAGGCTCTTTCTTTTGAGTCAAAGAGGAACCTCTTGGCACTTCGAAAGAATGCCATTTCTCCTCACTTGGCCTTTTCCGACCAGAGGTTTTGTACCAAGTATCTACTGGCACATTTGTCGGAGGCCTAAAAGTCAATGGCCTCTTGTCTTGGTTAGAACCTCTTCTGGGATCATGTCGAAGGTCAACATTCTCCCTTCTCTTATTCGCTGCTCTTACGCCTTGAATGTGCTCAGCAGCTTTTTTATCAAAGATCGAACTGCATCTTGGACACAGCATCACCTCTGATTTCTTTTTCTGGCATCTTTGTAGAAAATCTGCCAAGTTTTCACTTTCCTGAGGGAAAGCAGTCTTATTAGCTTGTTCTTGCCTCATGGCCTCTTCTGATGCTTTTGGGTCAGAAAGTTCGACCATGTTGATATTCATTGTATCTTTGTTAGCAAGAGTTAACTGCTTCATTTGTATCTCCAGATTCTCCGTCTGGCCTTGAACGGTGGCCAAGTGGGAATTGGGTTTTGATCCAGTTTTTTGTGCTTCAGCAGTCTCCGACTTCGGGTTTTCGACCGCTTTCTGGACAGCTTCAATTGTCTTCCTGGATAAATTTCCAAAAAAACTGCCAAAGATTGGCATGTTGATGTGGTCCTTTGAGACTTCGACCATGGTAATTCCTGGCTTCTTCGACTGGATCCTGGTTGCCTCTATCACGTTCACCTCAGAGGGTTCAGCATAGTGGGCTTCAGCCTGCAATGGATTGGAGTCGACAGCCATGGGGGATTTGTCAGCAAACTTCAATCTCCCTTCCTCGATAGCGTCTTGCACAAGATTCCTGAAAAGAAAACATTGAGAAGTTTTATGGCCCAAAAAATTATGATATTTGCAAAAATCTCTCTTCTTTCTTTGATCAAGAGGAGGCACTTTTACCCCTGGGGGTACTATCATTTGGCCATCTTTAACTAGCAAGTCGAATATTTCATCACATTTTGTGATGTCAAAACTATAAGTCTTTTTTGGGAACCTATCGTTGGTCCTTTCTGGACCAATGGGATTTTTCCCATTTGAGGGGACTAACAGTTTACAAGAGTATGGTGGCCCTTGTTTCAGTTCTGCTAAGTCGACTTCTCCTTCTTCGACAGTTAAAGTATCGTCGAAGGATTCTAGATCTTCGTCATCCATCTCAACGTACGCTATCCTCTCTCTCTTGTGAGTTTTCGTTGCCTTAGCTTTTTCAGCTTTGAGGCGTTTTACCTGTCGAACTCTATCGGCCAGTTGGGCCATGTCTCTTAGGTACTGGGTGTCTAGCTTCTTCCTAATGGAATAATCTAAACCGCCTGCGGCTATTTCGACCAACTCATGTTCTGGCACTTGTGTAAAACATCTCGCCTTGAGCAACCTAAACCTATTTAGATATTCGTCTATAGGTTCAGTGAAGCGTCTCTTTACACTGGCCAGTTCTTTCAGGCTTATCTTGGTTTGCCCCATGTAGAATTGTTCATGGAACAATCTTTCCAACTGGGTCCAATGATGGATCGAATTGGGGGGGAGAGTTGTAAACCAAGTAAAAGCGTTCTTTGTTAAAGAACTTGGGAAGTACTTGATCCTTAGGTTTTCGTTATTCGAAATGTCACCCGCTTCGATCAAATATCTCGCCACATGCTCGACAGTAGATTCTGTCGTGTCCCCAGAGAACTTAGTAAATTTGGGGACTTTACATCTAGGAGGTAAGTCCGTTTGTAACACGTATTCTGACAATGGAGATGTAAAGTTGGGCCTTCTAAAGCCCATGTTCATCCCATTCTGAGTCATGATCCTTTCAATCATGGTTGCCAGATTGTTTTCCAAACCCATGTTTTGGTATTGGATATACTGAACCACTTCGTCAGCATTTTGGTTTCTGTTAACTAACCTTACCTCTGGGGTTATTACCCTAGGTTCCTCGACAGGTTGTTCCAATCGTGCCCTAAGGTTTTCTTCGACAGGCTGTTGAGCCTGGTTAATGGTGGTTTCTTCCTCTAAAAATATCCCCTGGTTTCCCCTTATCTGCGCCCTTTGGGGCTGTCGAATCGGTTGGGGTACTCCAAAGAAATCAGCCAAGCGCGTCATTTGCGCTGTCATTTGCTGATTCGATTGAGTAGTGTTTTGTATTAGAGGGTTTAGCACTGTACTCAAAGTTTGTGCCAACATTTGCACCATATCATGGTTGCTTTCGTCCATTTGTTGCCTCAAGACTGTTGTCGAGGCATTTGTAAGGCCATGGGCTACTTGGGACGTTCCTCCTAAGAGTTGGGTCCTATTTCTATTCGCCATGCCTACTCCAGAGCCTTGGAGTGGCGAAGAGGCACTCACTAAAGGGTCTGAAAAAGTGGACGCAGCATTCGTCAGGCTTGCCACTTCAGAAGTTGGCATACCATAGAATGGAATAAATCCTGGGGGAACCAAAGGCCTTGTGCCTAAATTTCCCCTTGGTGGGGGAGTTCCCAAAGGCATCCTGGGGCCTGTTAACGAAGGTATTGGCCCCGTGGTTGTGACCGATACTGCTGGTGTCGAACCAACATTTGTCGCTTCACCTACGGTCATACTAACCGTTGCTCCCACATTCGTTTGTGGGATTTCGTTATTGTTTGGCGGATTCGCCATCTCTTCCCTTCTTCTGGCAGTATTGTTATCGTTAGTGTATATTCTACCACTTCTCAATAACATACAACTCAAAAAGATGAGATTATTTTCAACAATCAACACACTGTCCCACCAGGTGTGCCAATTTGTTTACCTTGGTATTTGGTAAACAACCGCTGATCCTCCAAATGGTTACTTATTTGGTTACTCGCAGGATCGATCAGATTGATCCTAGGACATAGGTTGATTTTGAAGTTTTGATTAAATTGGATAAGGCTTTAAATAAAGAGGTTTCAAGTAAATTGCATGAAGAAAGGACTTGGTAAAATAAACAAGGCTTAAAGTAAAAGGCTTCGACAGGAATGTAAAGAGGAAAGCAAGTAAATTTCTGGAAAAGTAAATGACTTTGATTAATAAAATTGGTGTTTCACACATACATTTCTCAACAATTCTTTCTCACACGCTGGGTACTCGAATCTATATGAGTGACTTTGTATAGAATTGTGAACACACGCGAGAAACTACATGACTACTATTATTTATACTAAAACATCCCAAGTAACCGTCGGGCAGTTACACTGCTTCGAGATCAATCCACTTGGCACGTTCTCCACGTTCGACGCTCCAGATCCTTGCACGTTTGCACGTGGTAACTGCTGGGAACCGTTTTCCCTCCAAAAGCTTGAATTTCAAACTGCTCCACTCTGAACCATCGAACACTTTCGTCGAGAGACATCTTCGACGAGAAACTCCTTCGACGTCGAAGGCAACCAACTTCTCCCTTTGGAAGAAATCTTCTAAGTACTTTGCCATCTTTCGACGGGCATTTCGACAGACTTAGCCAGTCGAAAACATCCTTCAGTTTTAATGGCTGACATCAACAAAACAAAGGTGTCGAATTTAGGAGCCAACAGTCTGTAAGGAGAAGAATTGTGGTGCTGTATTTTGAACTGTTCGCAGAGCTCAGTGATCATCTTATTATTCAGATTGGTACCGTTGTCTGTAATAATTCTCTCAGGGACGCCGTATCGACAGATCAGATTATGCCGAATGAACCGTGCCACAACATTCTTGGTTACCGTAGCATAGGATGCTGCTTCGACCCATTTTGTAAAGTAATCAATCGCTACAAGGATGAAGCGATGCCCGTTAGATGCCGTAGGTCTGATCTCACCGATCATATCAATGCCCCACATTGCAAAAGGCCAAGGTGCAGTCAGAACATTCAGGGGAACTGGAGGAACATGCACCTTGTCTGCATAAATCTGGCACTTATGGCATGTCCTGGAATGTTGGTAGCAGTCAACTTCCATTGTGGACCAGTAATACCCTGCCCGAAGGATCTTCTTCGCCATAGTGTGCCCACTGGAATGTGTACCAAAGGTCCCTTCATGCAGCTCTTCCATGATCCTTTCTGCTTCAGTCTTATCCACACAACGCAGTAAGGTTGAATCATGGTTTCGCTTGTACAAGATGCCATTGCTAAGGAAGAATTTTGCCGTGAACCTCCTCAGGCACTTCTTATCATTGACAGAGGCACCTTCAGGGTATTCCTGAGTTTCCAAATATCTCTTCACCTCATGGTACCAAGGCTTCTCAGTCACCAATTCAGTCTCGAGATCGCAACAGTATGCCGGTTCGTCCAGTTTCCAGATGATGATCCGGGGAGCCTCATTATCCCATTTGACCTTGAACATAGAAGACATTGTGGCTAACGCGTCCGCTAACTGATTCTCCTCCCTCGGGAAATGTTCAAAGGTTATCTATGTGAAGTGGGGGATCATTGTCAACACACATTATTTGTAAGGAATAAGGTTCGGATGTTTCGTATCCCACTCGCCTTTGATCTGGTTGATCACGAGAGCGGAATCTCCGAAGACACTCAGAAACTTGATCCTTAAGTCAATTGCAGCTTTGAGTCCCATGATGCACGCCTCATACTCCGCCATATTGTTGGTGTAGTTGAAACATAGCCGGGCAGTGAGTGGAGTATGAGTACCTTGAGGTGATATGATTATGGCGCTGATACCGTTACCCAAAGCATTGGAGGCTCCGTCGAAGTGCATAGACCATCGGGATCCTTCCTCAGGTCCTTCATCCGGTCCAGGTACTTCACAATCCGTTACTATCATGATGCTTTCATCCGGAAACTCGAAGTTCATTGACTGATAGTCATCTACGGCCTGATGTGCCAAGTGGTCTGCCAATACACTTCCCTTGATGGCTTTCTGGGTTGTGTACTGAATTTCGTATTCCGTCAAGATCATTTGCCATCTTGCTATCCTCCCAGACAGAGCGGGCTTTTCGAATATGTACTTTATAGGATCCATCTTTGAGATCAACAAGGTAGTGTGAGTCAGCATATACTGTCTCAGCCGGCGAGCAGCCCATACCAAAGCGCAGCAAGTTTTCTCAAGCAGTGAGTATCGGGTCTCACAGTCGGTAAACTTTTTGCTAAGGTAATAAATGGCATGCTCTTTTCGGCCAGACTCGTCATGCTGCCCCAGCACACACCCCATTGAGTTATCAAGTACTGTCAGGTAAAGTATCAGAGGTCTCCCTTCAACCGGTGGCATCAGGATAGGTGGTTCTTGGAGATACTCTTTGATTCTGTCGAAAGCAGCCTGACATTCATCATTCCAACGTACTACCTGATCTTTCTTCAGCAGCTTGAAGATTGGCTCACAGGTAGCAGTTAGGTGTGAGATGAACCGAGCAATGTAATTCAGGCGTCCTAAAAAGCCTCTGACTTCTTTCTCTGTCCTAGGAACTTGCATCTCTTGAATAGCTTTAACCTTGGCAGGATCCACTTGGATGCCCTTGTCACTTACCACGAAGCCTAGCAACTTTCCAGATCTTACCCCGAAGGTGCACTTGTTCGGGTTCAACCTCAGCTTGTATAATTTCAACCGGTCAAACAACTTCTGCAGATGATCTAGATGCTCTTCCTCAGTCTGGGACCTTGCGATCATGTCGTCAACATACACTTCTATCTCATGATGGATCATGTCATGAAATAAAGCAACCATGGCACGTTGGTAGGTTGCCCCAGCGTTCTTCAACCCGAATGGCATGACCTTGTAACAGAAGGTGCCCCACTGAGTAACAAATGTAGTCTTTTCCATGTCTTCAGGTGCCATCTTGATCTGATTGTAACCTGAAAAGCCATCCATGAAAGAGAACACCTTATGCTGAGCTGTATTATCAACAAGGACATCAATGTGAGGTAGAGGGAAGTCATCTTTGGGGCTGGCCCTGTTCAGATCCCTGTAGTCGACACACATTCTGACCTTACCGTCCTTCTTAGGTACCGGCACCACATTAGCAACCCACTGAGGGTAAGAAGTCACTGCAAGAAACCCAGCATCAAACTGCTTCATAACCTCGGCTTTAATCTTCTCAGACATCTCTGGACGCATACGGCGGACCTTTTGCTTAACCGGAGGGCAATCTTCCTTAGTTGGCAAGTGATGGACCACAATATCGGTATCCAACCCGGGCATGTCTTCGTAGGACCAAGAAAAGATCTCCATATAATCATGAAGCATTTGAGTCAACCGTTGCTTCACGCTGAGCTCTAGGTTGGCACCAATCTTTACCTCTTTCCTGTCTGCCTCAGTACCCAAGTTTATTGTTTCTACTGGCTCTTCATGGGGTTGAATCGCCCTTTCCTCTTGAAGTAACAGTCTTGCAAGCTCGCCAGGTACTTCGCAATCATCTTCACCTTCGTCTTCGGCTAAGTTGATCGGATTTTTGAAGTCATAATTGGCGGTAGCAGAGTCGTTACCAGTGAGATCCAGAGTGGATTGAAACCTGTATGAGTGAGTGTGTGTAAATACAGCTGTTTTGAAATATATGTAAAGGAAATAAAGACAGGAAAGGAGCATAAGATTTGTAATGCGAGAAAACGTCCAAGATTTTCATTTATGATATATGAAATGAGAATTTATATGCCCTCACAAATAGAACCACGGTGCCTCGGGTATGACACCGGGCCATAGAGTTTCAAATTATTGTTTATTACAAATCCAAAACAAAGAAGTTCATTACTTAGTAACAAGAGAAACAGATAGATTGTCCTTTGCACTCCAATTGTTAAGTCCACTGTCGGTTGCCGGGTAAATCCAGCTATCAAACTCAGCTTCATCCACTTCATCCTCGTCCCCAATAGCATTCACTCCATGAGCAGGCAGGGGAGCTGTCACTACATTAGGCTTCTCAGATGCCTCAAACTGTACCTCTTTAGCGTCAATAAGATCTTGCAGCTTGCTCCTTAATGCCCAACAGTCATCAGTGGAATGCCCCGGGCTATCAGAATGGTACGCACAGCGAGCATTCGGGTTGTACTTAGGAGATGTAGTATTTGGAAACTTCGGAGCCTCTCTGACAGTCACTAAATTGGTGGATAGCAACTGTGGCAGGATCTGCGATAAAGTCATGCTCAAACGGGTAAACTCTCTTCGGGGTCTTTCAGCCCTTTGAGGACTGGTTGGCCGAGGAGCGGCAGCAGGCTTAGCAATCATTACCGCACTGACAGATGGGCGGCGCTCAGATCTCTCTGGTCTCCGGGAGCCATATACAGCACTAGCCTCCTTTTTGAAGGGTTTCTTTTCAGCATTGGAGGAGGCTACCTTCTGTATCTTCCCAGATTTTATACCGGCCTCGATCCTTTCACCAGTCAGGATCAGATCAGTAAACCCAGCAGAGGAATTACCAATGAGATGATTGAAAAATGGACCAGATAGGGTCCCCAAAAACATATCCACCAGCTCCCGGTCCGTCAATGGTGGCTGCACCCTGCCAGCCAGATCTCTCCATTTCTGGGCGTACTCCTTAAAACCTTCACCCGACCCTAGCGACATACCCTGGAGTTGGGTACGCGTAGGAGCGAGGTCGGAATTATATTGATACTGCTTGTAAAAAGCAGTGGCCAGATCCTCCCAGTTACGAATGTTGGTTCCTTCCAACTGATAGAACCATTCGAGGTGAGTCCCTGAAAGACTCTCCTGGAAGAAGTGGATCCAAAGGTTCCTGTCTGCTGTGTAAGGCTGGATCTTCCTTACATAAGAACGGAGGTGCATCTTGGGACAGGAAGCCCCGTCATACTTCACAAAGGCAGGTGCCTTGAACTTGTGTGGAATCACCACCCCAGTAGATAACCCCAAGTCTCCGAAATCCAGTCCAGGCACACGCTGAATTTCCATAGCTTTTAATCTGTCCTCCAGCTGCTTGTACGGGTCTTCAGCAGGAGGGTACTGTTCGTCGTTGAAGTCTGTTTCAGTATCAGAGACCACAAGAGTAGGGACCTCCCTTTCTTGGTGACTACCTTCCCCCACAGATGGAGTAGTCCTCTCAGCCTCATTTTGCAAGGTGTTCCCGAGTCTGCGCCCAGTGTTAAATAGCACAGTCCTCTTCTTCTTCTTATTCTTCTTCAGAAGCATAGCCTTCAGCTCTTTTTGACCTTGAGCCAAACCCATGATCAGCTCCTGAAATTGGGCGTTCTGCGCCTGAAGGGCCTTGATAGATGTCTCGGTTGATGATTCAGGGTTCATGATGCTGAAATAAACAGCGAAGAACAGTCAGCAACCTGAAAAGAAGAGTACCTGTGATGCATATGATGAATGGAATGCGTATGATTTATGTTTTCAAAGACAATCGGGAATCAACTTTGTAAACAAAAAGGAACACACTTCATTAGATTCAACTTTGAAACTGGAATTATTCAACAGGTTGCACTTAGGCGTTACATGAAAGGAAATACTGAAAAGGGAAGTAAAACTGTAAAAGAACATCCAGAGCTCCTTATTGATCCTATGGCCTCCTCTTCTCAGTACGGATGTAGGCATTCAAAGCTCGCTCATTCTCCAACTGCTTTGTCAGCTTCTGGATCTTCAATTCCTGCTCGTTGAACTTTTCCCGGTAAGAATCCCGTTCTTCTCGCAGTTGCGACCAAGACCTCTTTAATGTCTCATAATCAGTAGGTATTTGAGGAGGAAGGACAGCTGGAGGAACACCATCCTTGTCAGGACACTCAAGAATGACAGGTCTGACGGCTTCGTATGGCATACCTAACTTCTGAGCACGGATGTGAACCCATTTGTAGTAGGCTTCCATAGGTAAAGAAGTCTTTGGCCCTAACTCTTTTGGGTCAGCTTTATGAACTTTGTCCCAAGCCTTGATGAACCTACGACGCAGCTCGTCACTATCCACCTGAAACTCAAAACTGATGTGAGGCACCAACATTTCATGGGGGCCTGCTCTTCTGGCTCTTCCAAACTGACGGAGCGCTAGACATGGATTGTAAGAGATTCCTCCTTGGGTACCAATCAGAGGAACATTAGGGTATTCCCCGCATCGATCAATAATAGCTATCTCACCCAAACCTCTGCAAGTCCAAATGATGTCTTCATCGGTGAGAGACATTAACCTATGAGCCCAACCTCTTCCTTCTTGGTTCTTCAGTACGAACTTAGGGAGGTGCGAAATAAACCACCTCACCAACAAAGGGATACAACACCATAGGGTTCCTCGTCTTCGGGTAGTACGAGCATGAAGTTGTTGCAAGATGTCACCCAAGAGAGTGGGTACGGGATTCTGAGACATAAAGATCCTTATGGCAGTGACATTGATGAAGTTGTCAGGATTGGGAAACAAGACTAACCCATAGATTAGGAGAGCCAAGATGTCTTCATATGCCCTAAAGTCCAGGTCATTCCAGAAACTGTTAGCTTTACCAATCAGAAACTTGGCCAAGAAACCCTTAGCTCCGCTTCTAGTCACCCAGTTGTCCATTACTTCTTGTTGTGTCAAGGGAAGGGCTGCAGCAACATCCTCAAGCCTGAGGGTCTTTTCCCAACCAGTAAAGGGAGTCTGATCCAAGATAGGGATACCAAGCAAATCAGAGAACTCTTCCAGGGTAGGGACCAGCTGGAAGTCTTGAAAGGTGAAGCACTGGTACAGAGGGTCATAGAACTGTGTCAGGACACTCATCAACTGTTGATCCCGCTTTGCAGTGACTAAACTGAGAAGAGAACCATGCCTCTGAATGAAGGAAGTGGTATTTGGAATCCTGCTAACTAACTCTTTAAGCAACTCAGGTGAGGGAACAAAGTTGAACCGGACAGTATTCCTTCGCACAGGCATCATGGTGTCCTACAAAACAGAGCAAAGGTGAAACCCTCTTGTCTTTGAAATGGTCAGTCCTTATGCAGGATGCATGCAATGCTCATGATGTTATGATGCTATGATAAAGCACACCACAAATAGATACAAAGGCAAACATGGTAAGGAACACAAGTCACACAAAGCAAGCCCTTAAAGTTTAGGCCAGCATGAGGTCTAGGTACTACCCTCTTTCAGTTTGTTGGTTCATACCTGTCCTATCAAAGTAACCGGGTTCTTAGAGGATCCCAATATCATTGACTACCCTCAATCGGTCATAACTCCAGCATCGCAATCTTTTCTTGCAGCCAGAACCATCACGAGAGTTTAGCCTCAATGGGCGTAGCATACTGCTACTGTTTTAATGGCCAACTTGTGTCAATTAAGGTTCTAAGGTTGTTGGTGCTTAATAACTCCTTAGAAGACCCATATTCTCCTCGTTGCAACACAAGGGATATCGGTACAGACCAAGGTGCCACACCAACGTAGCCACTGCTTCACCCGTGTCGGTCTACGCCGGACAGGTCCCTCACAGCTTATGCTACCTAAACAGGGTACCCCCAGATCCGGGTTAGGATCTATGTAACTCCCATGCAACCCACAATAGTAAAGCAAGCAAATCAATACAATTGAAAACACAGTTATGAACTAAGCCCTAAGGTACACCTCACTTTAAGTTTATATCCCCAGCAGAGTCGCCAGTTCTGTGATCGGTGGATCTGGAACTGACTGTTTTTAGCTGGTTTCGCGAAATGTCGCGGTAAGCAAGAGTCGCCACCGTCTTTTATTTTCTCCAAATGGAAAGGACAAAAGCACAGAAAAATTCCTTATAGAGATTGCTCTCGGTTCGGGAGGTAGATTATAGAAAGGGAAGGTGTTAGCACCCTTTCTATCCATGGTTATCCATGGGATCTTAGATACTTTCTCATTGTGTTTTCAAAATGTTTGTTTGCTTTTCAAGGTGAGTGGGTTTTGAAAAAAGTTTCGTTTGAAAAATCTCTAAGTAACTCTTGTATCTGTCCTCAAGAGTGTATGAAAAATTTGTTTGAAAACTTTTAGGAAGTGTAGGTGTGAAAAGTATTTTGTTTGTTTTTGAAAAGAGCAAGTATCTATGAGAATCTACCTACCCTAAGGAATTCGTCTGTGTAAATGTCCTTTAAAGTAGTGCCATCCCACCATTGAGAGGTAGGTAGCACCACCGTTGGAGGTGTTCGGGTCAATTCGAGGTTCGGGACATGGTGATCACCAGAGCAATGGGAAGACACCTTAGAAGCTACCCTCATGCCAGGTTCCCGGATCATGAGGACTTACTAAGACATCCTCTACTCGACGATCACCTTTCGAGGGGCAAGGCAACAGTGAGGCGTACCCTAGGGGTGGTGTGTGAATTATGTGTCATTTTCAGTTTATTGTTTGTCTTGTCATGCATTGGCGATCTACGTTTCGATTTTATTTTTGGGCATTCATTCTTTCATGTTATTGTTTAACAGTTAAAGGTGCGGGAATTTAAAGTGCAGAAAAAATAAAGGTCCTACGCTATTACAAAGGCGCGGGTCTACAACGCCAAATTAATCCAGACCCGATTTAAAATAAAGTGCAGAAAATAAATGTCTAATTGACTATTACAGGGCTTTGGAACAAGTACATTATATTCACAAAAAGAAATAAATAAAACGCGCGAGAAGAGAATATAATCGAATGCGAGGGCGTTGAACCCTTTGAAGGAATTAAAATAAAATTATTAAAATAATTAAGTTAAACAAAAAGAAAGAACTTATTTTTTTTATGTTTTTTGTATTTATGACATTAAAGAAAATTAAATTAATTAAAAGTCAAATAATTAATTCTAATTCTAATTGTTTTTAATTTATTAAAGAAAATGCATTAAAGTTAAAACCTAGAATTAAAACTAAATTAATTATAAAATTATTTACAAAATTAATGGTTAATGATACTTATAATAAAAATATTTAATTAATTAAAAAAAAGGGTAAAAAGTACTAAAGGTCTATTTTTTATTATTTTTGGTTATTGAGAAAAAGAATTAAATTAAAAAAAAAAACCTAAAATTAAAACTAAATTTATTATGAGATTTATTTACAAAAAAAGTCATTGGTGAATTAAATTAAAATAAAACATGTTTTTTTGATTTTTTTTTTTTATGATTTTCTGATTATTATTATTATTTTTTTTTTAGTTATTATGAAAATATTGATTTGAAAAAATTAAATGGAAATTAAACAAACAAATAAAAATAAATAATAAAAAAGAAAATGAATAGGAGAGAGCAAACCAAGGGGGTGCAGCCCAAGTAATTCTGGCCCATCAATGGAGGCCTTGTTGACTTTTTCAAGCAGCATGTGAGAGCATTGACTAGAGCTCACCATATTCCATAGATCCAGTCCCTTGATTGAGCGCAATTGGCCAAGTGGCATGCTGGATTGAGGGGCGTATGGTAGACCATGGAAGGACCAAAGTACCTGATCACATTTCAAAGAAAAAAAATAAGGGAATATGAGGGGGACCTGGGATCGAACCCAGGTCCTATTGATCACCAAATGCTTTCTCCACCGCTAGGCCATTCACACGCGTTTGTTCATAAAATAATCAACAATCAATATAAAAGAAAACAAGGGTTAGTGCTATTCTCGCGCGAAAAATTCAAACAGCCCAATCCTGGATGGCCACCTCATCTTCTTCTTCTACGTTCCCTGAAACACAGAACAATAAGCAACGGTTTTCAAACCGTTCCAAAAGACAGCATTCCAGAAAATAGCGATTAGGAATCCTGGCATTGGAAATTAGGCGCGATGGTCATTTTGTGTTCGTCTAAGAGTGCTGAGTTGGATAGTCTAAGTCTCATGCGCCAATTGTTCAAGGTTTGGAAACCCCTAAATCAATTTTCACGAAACCCTAATATGCTCACATGGTGGATTCTTCGTTTTGGCATGAAACTTCAATCAAACTATGCTGTTAGCTTGCAAACATCATTCTAAACACAAAAACAACAATGAAACATGTTAAAAATGTATGAATGATGGAAAACGATTTTGGAATTTTCCTTACTAACTTCAATGGTGATTTCGTGATTTCTTGAGTATGGGACTTAGGGAATGATTGGAAAAGGTTCTGTGGTCCTCAAGGAAGATGTTTGAATAACTCTTTTGCCTCGAATCAACCTCTAACCTTGTTTTCAGTTTTGAGATTTTTTGCCAAAAGTGTGAGTTTGTTCTTTGTGTTCTGGTGCAGCCTCGTCTCAATTTCGTTTCTGATCATTTGTATAGGCATTAGGTAATGTGTATCAAGAAGAATTATGGCCTCTTAATGCAAAGCAATCAATTTCAAAATCTTCCATAAACCTCCATAACCAAACTTCCATTTTTGACTCATTTTTGAATTCTTGCTCTTTTGGCCCTTTGCACGAATTTGGTAGGTTGCATAATGATGAATCAAAGTTAGTTAAGGCCAAATATTCCATTTAATTAAGCTTTTTGATTTTCTTTTGATTTTAAAAGATTTAAAATTAATTAAATCCAATAAAATCAATTAAAAATGAAAAAATTAATTAAAAAATATGAAATAAAAGGTGGGACACGTGGGAAGCATGGCCAAGTTAATTCAAGTGGAAAAAGTGGGCCCCTTTTGTCAAAAATGAAATTTCAAGGATAAATGATTTTGGCCATTTCACAAAAATTTCCCAACTTCTCCAATGCATATCTTGCTCAATTTTTAAGCTTTGCTCGTGTTCTTGGACATTTTGGAAAGGTCTTTGAGTCCTCTAACCAATGTCTTTGGTCCCATGTCATTTTGATTTACCAATCTCAAGTTATGGCCTTTGACTTAAAGTCCCTTTTTGTTGACTTTTGAAAATGACCTATAATGTTGAAATTGATAACTTTTTTTGAGAGCATTTCTTGGACTTGAAGTATGAAGAGGAGTTGTAGGAAATGTCTTTCTCTTCAAAATGAGCTTTGGATGGAATTTTTCTGATAATCCATGTGAAAGTTATGCCTTGGTCAAGTTACAGTTGACTTTTCAGCTGTCCAAAAATAGAAACTTTTGCATCTTGATGATTTTTGAGCCAAGCTTTGAGAATCATGACCAAGCATTGATCAAATGATGTTTGTGGCTTCAAAATGATATGTTGACCAAAAATTTGAACTTTTGACTGCCAAATGACCATTTTGCCCCTATAGTTGACTGTAGTGCAATTAGGGTTTTTGACTGTGCAATTTTGTGCTGAAAGTCTTGAAACTTGATATGAGAATCCTTGACCATATTTGTAGGCATATGAGACTTTATTAGACCCTTGGAAACTTCGTTTTCTTGATCAGAACCAAAACCCTAATCTTGACTGTTTAGGAGGCCCTTGCATTGTGCAACCCTTGGAGAATTTTGCAGCTTGACTTGGCAATTTCTTGAAGAATATGGGAGGGCAAATTTTGGGGTACAACACACAGGACACTCAAAGTTGGGAGAGGGTGCAGGGTCATTGTATTCAACAGGTTTTTTAATTAATCTGCACATATGATTTATGATTGTTTTTAGAAACTAACACATATAACAAGTGATCATGCAAATTGAATTTCAGTTATTTATTTATTTTGAAGGGTTTTTTCTGATTACCATTTTCCAAAAAAAAGGAGAAAATAAAGACACAATTTGGGAAACAATGACAACTTTTATTATTGATTTTAGAAGTCACGGCAAACAGATAAGCCCTACAACATTAATAAGTCCACCTTGGGCAGAGTGAAATCTTTTCAAAAAGATTAACAAAACAAATTACTTTGAAACATGTATGCAAGAGGGAACATCAATGGTAATCCAGTTTTGAACCCTAACTCCGTGCGTCACATGATTCGACATTTCCTGTTGTGCTTCATCTTCCACAATGGCATTAATCCTAGAAACAGTTGGATGAAGATAACCCCCGCTACGGAAGATGTCTTAATACTTGCTCGCAGTAGACTTTGGCTTCATGCTCTTAACTTTGACATTCTTCAAAGAGAACCCCAAGCCGACTCTGTTCTTTTTTACAGGTGGATCCACAATCTGTCCCCATACCTTGCTATGACCCTTTCGCATAACTTGTTGTGCATCCTTAAGAGAAACCATGGAATTCTCATTTCCTCTTATGTTGTCAATGGATAAGGCTTGGAACTGGGTTCCAACAGCAGCTTCATTCGCCTCCACAATGCTGAAAGAGGACAAATGAGATATCAACAATGCATGTTCCCCATTTATGATTACCACTTTCCCTTCACGTACAAACTTTAGTTTCTGGTGTAAAGTTGAAGTGACAGCCCCTGCCTCATGAATCCACGGCCTTCCCAATAAACAACTATTAGCGGGTACAATATCCATGACCTGGAAAGTAATCTGAAACAAATGTGGGCCTATATGAATAGGCAAGTCCACTTCACCAATAACATATTTCGTTGATCCATCCAATGCTTTCACAATGATGCCACTCGGACGCATAGGTGTTCCTTGATATTTCAACTTCATAAGAGTGCTCCTCGGTATAACATTCAAAGCAGATCCATTATCAATCAACACATTGGATAGTGAATCATTCTTGCAGTTCATAGAGATATGGATGGCCAGGTTGTGATTCCTTCCTTCATATGGTAATTCATCATCGTAGAAACTCAAGTTATTACATGATGTAATGTTCCCTACTATGCTGCTGAACTGGTCTACATGCATGTCACTCTCCACAAAAGCTTGGTCTAATATCCTCATCAAGGATTCCCTGCGAGCAGAGGAGTTCATCAATAATGCCAAGATAGATATTTTTGAAGGAGTCTGCAGTAGCCGATCTAAAATTTTGTAGTCGCTCATCTTGATTATCTTCAAAATATCATCCACTTCTTTCTCTAACGTAGCACCACTAGTCTCACCCGTAGCCTTCTTGAGTTCAACATTCTCAGCAATTTTCTTTCCAACACTAACATCTCCTTGAACAACTGGTGCAAACACACGACCACCGCGGGTCACCCTGCTATTTTTCAGAAATATTTCCGACGTCAGGCATTGGCTGGATAGGAACTTCCACTCCATCCTCTAAGATTGTAGCGTTGTATTTGTGGGGCACAACCTTAGCCGACTTGTAGGGGATATGACCCGGCAAACTAATCACCAATGGGGTAACAACTGGCTTGCTATAATATTCAACTTCAAGATGGGCGGGTGCCACAAAACAAGGTACAATGACGTTTACCCCTTCTTGAACAGAATCAGTAATTGTTGAGTCATTTTTGGAAAACAAATCCTCATCTGAGGAGAAATACTCATCTGCAGAGGCATACTCTTCACCCGACTCTTCTTCAGCCAAACAAACCTCAACCATATCAACTTCATGGTAATCATCCCTTTGACCTATAACCTTGATAGTCCCATTATCTAACATCAACTGAACACCTTTCTTCACAATTGAACATCCTCAGGAGTCCCGGCAGCGAATTCAGCAAGATCCATACTGGTGTTCTACCTGACCAGCCATATGGCAGAAAGTAGCATGAAATTGAATAAGGTCCTTATTCATATACTCTACATCAAAAATTCTGAATTCTTTAGGACATCCAGAAACCATATTCACCCCATCTTCATACTCTGCCCTAGGCCTGATTATGTGGATGAGGCCCTCATCCATCATCTCTTGTAAATCAACCTTTATCTTATCACAGCCCTGTATCTATGTACTGCAAATAACACAGCCGGAATGGTCATGCGTGTAGTAGCTAAATTCATAGGTCTGGATGCATTTTAACCAAATCTCCTCTAACCAGATTAATATTAAAAATCCGGATGTCGCCTGGACAACCGGCCACCATATTCACAACATTTACTCTTCCATGCTTGGGTAGAGGATTGTCTTTCAAATTAGGTCTCACATCTTTGAAAGATAGAATACCAAACTTCACCAATTTCTTCACCTCAGTCTTCAAAGGATAACAATTCTCAACATTATTCCCTGGTGCTCCCTGATGAAAAGCACATGTTTGGTCTGCCTTGTAATACCAAGGCAATGGTGATGGCACAGCGGGAGGTGGTCGGGTCTGAACCAACTTCTTCTAAATCAATGCCGGTAGTAACTCTGTATAGCTCATAGGAATATGGTCATAACTCTCCCTTCTCTGATTATACCCTTGGTTCCCCTGCTGGAACGGTCTCTGATAAGCAATGGCAGTTGGAGCTGCACCCACAACTGGAGTAACTCAGGCGACTTGATGATGACGTTGATAATTCCTTCTAGGGGTATTAACCCTCATCTCTTGCATAAAAACATTTTCATCCCCTTCCTTTTTCTTGGTAAACCCATAAGATGGCTTCTTCGCACATCCAGAACTTTCACTCTTTGTTAAACGGCCCTCTCTTACAGTCTCTTCTAAACGGATACCCATTCCTACCATTTCAGTAAAGTCACTTGGCGAACTTGCTACCATCCTCTCGTAGTAGAAAGCACCCAGCATTTTCAAGAAAATCTTAGTCATCTCCTTCTCTTCCATGGGAGGAATCACTTGGGCCTCACATCATCCCTGTGCATATTCTTTGAATGATTCACTGTCTTTCTGAACCATGGCCCTGAGTTGATCACGATCAAACACCATGTCCACGTTGTACTTGTATTGTCTGATAAATGTTTCTCCCAAGTCATTGAAAGTATGGATATTGACGTTGTCCAAACTCATATACCACTGCAGCGCAACACCAGTCAAACTATCCTGAAAAAAGTGAATCAGTAGATGCTGATCATCAGTATGGGTAGACATTCTCCTTACATACATCACCATATGACAACGAGGGAAAGTGTTGCCCTTGTACTTCTCAAACTCCGGGACCTTAAACTTAGCAAGTATCTTAACATTCGGGACCAAGCATAACTCATTTACATTATGCCCAAATAGCTCTTTTCCCCTGAGGGCCTTGATCTCTCTTTGCATCTTGTCAAACTGCTCTTGAAAATCACCCATTATGTCATAAAGACCCAAGTCTTCACCCAGTGGAGGGAAAGGACGACACACATCATCGTTAACAAACGAAACTATATTCACCGACGGAGGTGCAGCAGGAGCAGCATGCACCACAGGAGGTGCCGAAGTAACAATAGTCTGAACAATTGGAGTATCTTGAGGACCAAGATTGAAACCTTCAGGTGCAAAATTCTCTGGCATTCCCCATGGATAACCTTGAGGCATGCGGTTTGAAAAACAAATGGAGTAGCAGATACGGGAACAGTCGGAGCTTCAGTAGTTGCCCTTGTTGGTTGAGGTTAGACACTCGGTGGTTGATTCTGAGCAGTCACCAGAGCTTCCATCAGAGCAGTCAGATTGTCCATGGTGGCCTTCAAAGCAGAAACCTCCTCGCGCAGCTCGCGATTCTCTTGTTCTAAGTTGTCCATCTTCTTTCTGAAATTAGCCCGAGTGTTGTAATGGTGAGTCAGCTTGCTTAATCGAAGTAAATAAGTTTGGTAAGACACTTGTATATGCATAACAAATGCAAGAAATATGTGTAATATGATGCATGATATGCAATGCACATGATTTTTTATTTTATTGTTTAATATTTCAAGGGATTTAAAATTTATGGACATATTGCAAATATCAAAGTAATAACGCATTTAAAAATACTGAAAATTCCATTATAACAACTCCAAAATGGATTACAAGTTTCAATGATCCCAAGTACAAGATGAAAATAAAATCTAAAACCTTGAGAAGTAAAACTGATGGAGATCACTCTATACGCTGGCGCTTCCCCGTGAGCTTGGAAATCTGAGCCTTCAACCTCTGGTTTTCTTCCGCATATTTGGTGGAAACCTCCTTCCAATCACCTGAATCAGGGAGTGAGTAATCAGCATCTTATTGAGGCTTAGGAGAAAATAAATCTGCTTGCCTCTCCATGGTCTCTATAGCCCGTCTCTCAAGAATCTCAATCTAGTCGTCTTTCTCCTTCAAGTATGCTTTATAGGAAATCTCTAAAGTTTGGCACTTATTCTTCCAAGCATCCTTTTCCTGTTGCATCCTGACCAAAGCAAGCCGCAGCTCTTCTAGATCATCTAATAGGGGAGGAGTGGTCTTCACAAATAGATCAGGCATAGGTGTTTCCCGGGAATACGACATCTTCAACTGAATAGCTCTCGTTTGGACCCACTGAAGATATGGCTCCAAAGAAACATCACCCCTAGGTCCCAAATCCTTCCTACTCTTCTTATGAATGTGATGCCAGGCTTTCGCGATCTGCTCCCTAGCTTCCCTATGGTCTTCTGTTCCTTTAGAAATAAACTACTCAAATGAATACTATTTGGTTTATCCCTCATCGGATAAACGAGTTGTCGTCGTGCAAGAACAGGGTTATAGTTAATTCCTCCCTTTCTACCAAGAAGAGGTTTATTAGGGAAACTACCACAATAGTCGACAATATCTAGATCCTGGTAAGCCCGATGATACCAATCAATATCCGAGTGAGTAAGTCCAATAATCTTAGGAGCCCAACGGGGTTCCTTCTTGACATCCCAAAAAGCATCAGACTGAGGCATATAAAAGATAAACAATCGGTACAACAGAGGAGTGCAACAGACAATCATCCCCCATGATAAGAATTCTGAAGATGAATAGAGTAACAAGCATCACACAACAATGTAGGAATTGGGTTTCCAATCATGAAGATCCTGATAGCATTAACGTCAACAAACTTATCCACATTAGGAAATAAAAAGAATCCGTAAGCAAGTAGAGCAAAGATGGCCTCAAAAGCGACTGTACTCTTCATCCTTGCAAAGTAACGAGCTTTCTCTAATAAGAACTGAGCTGGTAATCCTCTAGTCCCTCCTTTAGTAGTCATATAGGCTTCCACTCAGACTTCCCCAGATGAATCAAAGCAGCAATCTCATGTGGTTTTGGCTCACCCTCCAAACCAGTAAAAGGAACACGATCGGTAACGGGTAAATCCAACAGATAAGAATACTCCTCTAGTGTAGGCATCAACTGATAGTCGGGAAAATTAAAGAAATGATACATCGGATTATAGAACTGGAACAAGGTCGAGAGAATACCCTCCTTCATCTTCAGCTTCATGAGAGGAATGATGGATCCATACTTCTTTTGAAATTCTATAGAACACTCGATCTCGGGGATTAGACTGATCAACTCATCTATCTTGGGATTCTTGAAATTGTACTTCCCGGTCTTTCTCTTTCCAGAATCCATGGTTAAAAAGTACCTAAGATATTCACAAATGGTCAATTTTTAAATCCCTTGAAATAAGATCTCTTCAAAAGATGCTTATGAGTGCATGGATGCATGATGCAGCAATCACACATAAGATCACACGTATAGGGTTCATAGGTTCAACATCACGAGCATGAGGTTGAAGGTACTACCCATAAGGTATTGGTCTAAAATTTATCACCTACCGAACAAGGTTCTAGAGGTTCCCAGAGTCTACATCCTTCCTTCGGATATTACCAACTTCCTGATTAACTCGGTAATTAGTAATATTCTCAAATAAAAACTCGTCCGAGCGTAGCATCACATGACAACTATTTCCGGATTACTCCGTCATAGCTTTCGCACTGCACCTAAAAGGCCAAGATGGGTTTGGTATTCTACGGTCCTCAGTTTCAGCAGGCTCCCAGGTCGAAAGAAGTACGTCTTCCCAATTACTCGGTAAACGACACTGCAGTCAAAGGGGCCTCCACTGAGTGGGGGATCTCATGCATCCTTTTTTGGGATTACTCCCTCAAAGTTAACATGACTATACCTCCCGTCCTATCTTAAAGTTTACCCATGTCCGGGTATAAGACTTATAAGTAATCACCAAGCACCCTGAAATCCAGGAAAATCCAGACAAACATATATACAACATATACCACATAAACAACAATAGCGTATACATAGATATAAAAAAAGATAGGCTCAACCCACTTAGGGATGGACCAGCAAGAGGTTAATCTTTCCCTAGTGAAGTCGCCATTTTTTTCTGTAGCGGTAGAAATGTTTAAGACTAAGCCATGAGATTGGCTAAACTTGTAAATCAAAATAGAAATCACCACCGCGCTTTATTGTTTCCAAAGGAATTGGAAAAGAGCGAATAACCCAAAAAAAGGGGGAAAGATTCAAGGTAAGGGGGTTGGTTATGAAAAGGGAAGGTATTAGCACCGTAAACATCTACGGTACTCAACAGGAACCTCTTTGTAAAATCTGTATATTTTGGCTATAAAAATGTTGTATAAAAACTGGATGGTGGAGGTGAGAAAAGAAATATATTTTTATGGTTTTTGCACCCACCGCGGTTGTGAACCTTTAGTGCCTACGTACCACCTTCCGTGCAATAGGGGACCAGAGTACACGTAGTTCCTCTTTAAAAAAAAATTCTAAAATGCAAGTGTGTTGGTTTAATTTTTATGAGATAAAACATCATCGTCATTGTCCGTGTGGAAAACATACTTACTACCCACAATCATGAGAAATGAGAATTTGCATCATCTCAAAGTGGAGGATATGGCTTGGATCTTAAAATCAACAATGCCTCGCTCAACACCTAAGTGGAAAATGTCTCTCTTCACTATATATTGTAGAAGTATAGTTGTTTGCATCAGTACAAGGATTGACAAGAGTTCAATCTTTTGAGAAAAGTTTAAAGATAAAAGGCAAAGTGGCAAAATAGTTTGAAATCAGATTGATTGAATTTTAGTCTTCTTGATGCGGTGTATTTGCAAGTGTACGAATCGCGTCAGAGTAATATAAAAGATTATCGATCCATATAGACCAATCATCAATCTATCGTTTCCTATTATTATGGTGTTTAGCTAAGTCAATATTAAATAGGGAATTGAGCATCCAAGAAAGTAAAGTGCAGTGAAATAACTAATTTAACAGGAATTGTTTCTTTCGCGTAATCAGAACCAAGTTTACTCTCTAATCAAACCTTCTTATCGTCACTTATAAAAAGGCGCACATTGTGTTAAAGTAATAAACCTATTTTTAAGAAATAAAGTACTTGACCAAGTTGAAAAGTATTTTGATATGGAATTTCTAATAAAAAGGGAACCTAACTTTAACCCTATAAACGCGTCCGAAAATAGTTTCAAAATAGATTTCTTTGGAAATAAACATCATTTGAATATAAATGTGGCAAGATAAACTTCTGCCGAAGTGCTCCAAACTCGATTACAGACTCAATCAACAGTGCAATAATTCCCCGATGTGAAGAATTATCGCTTACAATGGTGAAATTATATGGCTTAAGTTCGCAAATATGGTTGGATCAAGTGTGAAACTAAGCTTGGGTAATTTGAAATGAAATCAGGAACTTCTATTTATAGAGGATGAAGAGAGCAGGAAATCACAAGAACGCCCCCCAACTCCTTTTGGGGGGGAAAGTATCATCCAAAGATGGCGCCCGCCATTAGGGACATGGCGCCCGCCATGTGTTTTGATGAAAGGGAAATGGGGAACATGGCAGTTGAGGTCAGCAGGAGGTGGTCCACGTCATGGCCTACCCTATGGTTGGCGCCATGGTGGACGCCATGAGTGCAAATTTGACCTAAACTCCTGTTTTTCAGCCTGTTTTCCTTCATTTCTTCAAGGGAGCTCTGGATAATTGAAATACCTGAAAAGGAAACAAAAGATAGGAATAATACGAGAAAACAATAATAAAAATCCCAAATAACATGTGAAATCAGAGTCAAAAACAAGTGTAAAGTAAGTGTTATCACTTCTCCCCAAAAATGTCAAAGTATTATTAAGTTTATTGAAGTTTATTTATGAAAATATTTTTAAAATGCATGGACCTAAGTCCAAGTTTATTATGAAAGTGGTTCAAGTTTAAAAAAACAATAAGAGTTTTCAAAAAGAGAGAGAATATTTTTGAAATTAAAGAAGATGGGAGGAGAAAAAGAGACTATCCTAAAGCATAAGGTAAAAGCTAGGGATAAGAACCATCTAACCAACAAGAAGCCAATACTTGACACTATGAGCCAAGATAGAATTCCCATTCTTTGGATTGAAACCAAGCAAATAATGATACTAGACCTCTTGAAAGAACCAAACTTTAAGTGTATTAAGTCTTCACAAAAATTGGGCAGAGTAACGGCTGTATACGGGTGAATTCCAGATTACCAACATAAAGTGTAATCATAATAACTTGCATACAAAACAAACAAACAACCCAATGCCTTGAGGTAAACCTCAAGATCTCTAGACAAAATAATCAGATAATGTCATAAGGTCTCCAATCATAGGCCAAGGTTCCTAATCCTAAGTCCAAAAAGTCTAATGCTCCATAATGCCAAGGATAATAACCAAATAGTCCAAGTATCATTAAAGATTTTTAGGGTTTATGTTGATTATTAGGTGTTTTGAAAAAAGTAAAGTAAAGCTCAAGTGAGCAAAAATAAAAATGATAAGAAAGTAAATACTCAAATGAGCAAAGATGAAAATGGCATGAAATGTAAATGCTAAAAGTAAATAGTGCATAAAAATAAAAGGGGCATATGATGAAAATAAAGGATAAAGTCAACTATTAGTGATTAGTGGTTAGTTGGATGATCATCTTGAAACTTGCATTTGGAACTCATTAGAGGATTGGTAGAACCGAAGCCTCCACGCAACAATTTGCAT
This sequence comes from Vicia faba, assembly GCA_948472305.1. Lineage (NCBI taxonomy): Eukaryota > Viridiplantae > Streptophyta > Magnoliopsida > Fabales > Fabaceae > Vicia > Vicia faba. The sequence continues at coordinate 124,751 of CATIWC010000775.1, read as the reverse complement.
TTGCTTTTTGTCAAGTATATCATCCATTTGGAATCCTCATAAGTACCATTTAATGATCAATGATGTTTAAGTGATCCGCAATGACGAAAAGTATTGTAGATCCATTAGAGGATTGGTAGAACCAAATCCTCCACACAATGAATCTCAAGGTTATTGGATCAAAGAGATCAAATTAACATACTTGGGCTTGCAAACATAAGTTTGGGTCACGAATGATCATTTATTCGAATCGGGACAAAATTTAGCGCGATGTTAAGCAATCGTAAATGGACTTATATAGAAGTCGCACCTATTTTGAGGCCGGTCCATAGCAATCTATGCATCATTTGTTTTGAGACATGATATAGAGATTATGATCCAATAACACTTAATGCAATAAGAAAGGGATGAGATGAAGAGGGGGTGAGAGAGAATATACAAACCACTTTTGAATTAAATTTAATCAAACTATTATTAAAATTATTCATCCATTCTTGTGGAGTTATACTCAACACCATGGATCCAATGATGCTAATAAAGTTCATGATCAAAAATTTAACCCAAGATCAGCCAAAAAATAGTCACAAAATAATATTACATTTAATATATACAAAAAAGGTTTAAAAAATGTTTTAAAATAGAAATAAAAGAGAAAAATATCAACTATGTTCAAATTGATCAAGAAATAAAAAGTAAGACAATAGAAAAATCATAAAAGAACTCAAATGATTTTATAAATTTTTTTGGTAATTTTTTAAAGTCAGAAACTATTTTTAAAATTAAAAGAAATGAGTAAAATAAACCAAAAATGATAAAAAATACCAAAGTCAGAAATAAAAAATAAGTGAGGTCACCAATATTTGTCACAATATCATTGGATCATTCCATAATTTTTTCGGAATTTAAAAATGCATAAAAGTATTTTTAAACATTTAAAACAATTCAAATAAAGTGAAAATTTATACAAAATACCAAAACACAAAATTAAATTGTGAAAAATTAAAAATCAGAAAGAGAATAATCAAAAATATTTTTCATAATTTTTTCAGATTTTTTGGACTTAAAATGAATTTTCTACGATTTTTTGAAGTTTAAAACAATTAAATATAAAAATCAGAAAAGAAAAGAAAATTAAAAAATATGTGGACCATTAGATGAGAGTCAAAACGCGTTAGTAATCAAATCTAAGGGATCTGGCACATTGTGTATATCATGGTCATTAATGAATAAAGCATTTAATCAAATGTAAATCAGAAATTCAAAAAATCCAAATGGTGATGTTTCATTGGTTGAAGGATGACAAGTTGGTCATCTTCAACCTCCAACCAGTCCCAAAACTAGGTTGCTCAATCTGTAAAATTAGAGCACGAGGCCTACGCCATTATTTTCGTCTCTTCAAGATGAAGACAACCACACCCTCGCGACAAATTTATATAAATTGTAGCTCAAGAAATTTGGAAGGAAAGTTTTGAAAAGGGATTTGAAATTTCATGGTCAAAACTTGTTTCCAGTAAAAAGAAAGTGTTGCGACTAGAACCAGGGCAATGAGAGCATCACAATGATATCAAAGTTTTGAAGAATTGATGAAGGATACTACCTATTTGTTTACCTTGGTATTTGGTAAACAACCGCTGATCCTGCAAATGGTTACTTATTTGGTTACTCGCAGGATCGATCAGATTGATCCTAGGACATAGGTTGATTTTGAAGTTTTGATTAAGTTGGATAAGGCTTTAAATAAAGAAGCTTTAAATAACATAAAGAGGTTTCAAGTAAATTTCATGAAGAAAGGACTTGGTAAAATAAACAAGGCTTAAAGTAAAAGGCTTCGACAGGAATGTAAAGAGGAAAGCAAGTAAATTTCTGGAAAAGTAAATGACTTTGATTAATAAAGTTGGTGTTTCACACATACATTTCTCAACAATTCTTTCTCACACGCTGGGTACTCGAATCTATATGACTGACTTTGTATAGAATTGTGAACACACGCGAGAAACTACATGTCTACTACTATTTATACTAAAACATCCCAAGTAACCGTCGGGCAGTTACACTGCTTCGAGATGATTCCACTTGGCACGTTCTCAACGTTCGACGCTCCAGATCTTTGCACGCTGCACGTGGTAACTGCTGGAAACCGTTTTCCCTCCAAACGCTTGAATTTCAAACTGCTCCACTCTGAACCATCGAACACTTTCGTCGAGAGACATCTTCGACGAGAAACTCCTTCGACGTCGAAGGCAACCAACTTCTCCCTGGGAAGAAATCTTCTAAGTACTTTGCCATCTTTCGACGGGCATTTCGACAGACTTAGCCAGTCGAAAACATCCTTCAGCTTTAATGGCTGACATCAATAAAACAAAGGTGTCGAATTTAGGAGCCAACAAATTTCCCCCCAAGAATGCCTTATTTCGACTCTGAAAGAAAAAGGCATTCTTTGAAACGCCATTCGACACCTGTCTTTTCACGCTTAGTCACAAATTAACTTGTGCACTTTTTGTTGTTTTCTACCAACTATTGGCAATCCCAAGAAAACCATCATTTATTCGTACCTAGGACGTCACTTTCAGTACGGCGTGCAGTACCAAACGTCATTTCAGAATTTGTCATTATGACAATTCCCAAAAACGAGGACGCACGCTGCGTCCCTCTATTTCTGCAGAGCGGCTAAAACAACAGGGGGCTGCCACGCGTCCCACTAGCTCCTGCAATAATTAAATGGCATTTAATGTCCTCGGTTTTGGGGATTTTCCCCCACTACTATAAATAGCAGTAAGTACCCCATTGTGGGACTTTTTACGCCATCTAGCTTTCAAACTTCTCTGTTTTCATACAACTTGTCATCTTTGCAAAAACATTTCCTCCTTCACTTCGTCTTCAACCTCGACACTAACAATGGCATCTGCTTCCAATGCTCCTGGCGCTACTGTACCATCTGAAAACGCTAAACCTAAGGTTTTCGTCACTGCTCCAGTAGTAACTTCTACAGGCAAACAAAGGGTTCCTGAACCCTTGGACATCGCCGTTCGCGATGCCTACTCACGCCACCTTATGATCCCGGTTGGATACTCCAACCAGATCTTTGATATGTCTGGCCCCATGTATCCAAGTATCTCTGAGGCTATGAAGATCAAGAGCTATTTCCCGGTAGTTGAGAAACTCAAACCGGTTGCATGCGCCAAGAAAGACGCAGAAGATAATGAAGACCCTGCACATGAAAAAATCGACCTCCGCTTCTTCAACAGAGGTGTTAGGGCCTTCAGGTCTGGCCCTAGCCTTACTCCTGATTACGTTGCTTGGCTAGAAAAGATGGAGAAGCACCAAACTTCGATCTGGAAGGATATGGGGATTTTCGACCTGGTGATGCTGTCGAAGACAGGTTTGAACTATTCTCCGGAGATGCTGATAGCTTCTCTGCTGTTCTGGGACTACTCCCACTTTACTTTCCATCTTCCCTGTGGGATGCTAACCCCCACACTCTTCTATGTGGCCGCTATTACTGGCCTTCGACCCACCGGAGACTACTTCGATCCGGAGGAGATGTCGGAAGATCAAATTGGCTTCTCTGACACCAAACCAACATACACCACTTTCATCAACCACTATCACGACAGGTCGACAGATGCTGTGTCGGATGTCGAACACATAGCGTTTCTAGCCCTATGGCTGACTCGCTTTGTATTTTGCTCGAAGTCTTTACAGGTGACCAAAAAGATGGTCACTCTCGCTACTCAACTGCATCATCGCCAAAATATCTGTTTGGCAGAACTGATTCTGGCTAGCCTCTATGATTCGATCAGCAATGGGGCAACTCTTCTAAAAATTATCGAGAACAGGGCTAGTTTGCTACTTGCTGGGCCTTTTTGGCTGCTCCAACTGTGGCTCAATGCCACTTTCGAATCTTTCTTGCCTAAGAAGGTTCAGATAAATGAGCAGGCTCCAGAGATAGCGAACAGACGCGTCGAAGGAACCAGGCTGGCTCTGTTGACACCTATGGAAGATGGACTGGAGTTTCAGCAAACCTTCACCAACTTCGTTCTGATGTTTGCTCGAAGGAAAGAGTTTGTTTCAACTATGGCTCCATTTGCTCGAAGGCAGGTAGGCCCAGCATGGTTCACAAGGCCACATCCAAGGACGTCGAGTGGTCCTAATGTTGACGAACATACAATACTGTGGGAGGCGTTCCTCACACCAAGGATCATGCCTCTTCGATTCAGGAGCTCTAAGACTCACTTGAGTCTGATTGCATACCAACCAAACCTGGTATCTCGCCAGTTTGGTATTATCCAAACCCTACCTTCTCCGATTTTTCCAAGAGAGAAGTCAATGTTGTACTTCTGCAATGATTACACCGAAGAAGCTGCCATCAAGCATATCGGAAGATATGCTGGTCGAACAATTCTCTCGTTGTTTGACTACCAGCTCAATTTTCTTTGCTCACCATCCTTCGAGGAGTGGTGGAAAAGCTATTATGCTGAGGAGTTCTTCGACGAGAAGGACTTCATGGATGAGCTTCAGAAATCTTTTGTTCTTGTGTTGGACAAAATAAAGAAATGTAAGTTCATCCTTTTACATTACTTTGTCTTTTTTTCGACTGCTATCCTGTTAACTTTTTTATTTGCTTTCAGTTGTTCGAAAGCCTGTAGCCAAGAAGGCTACAGAAGGCCAACAGGGAGGAGGCCCTTCAACAAAACCTCCACCGCCGGCGAAGACTACAGCGCCAGCGAAGACCACAAACAACCAACAGGGGGAAGGCTCTTCGAAGAAACCTTCTATATCGGTAACCAGACTTTCATTATTTCCTCCTGGCTTTCGATTTTTGACTTTCGATGCAATTGCTAAATCGAATTCCCATTGGTTTTCTAGGCACCTTCGCCCAAGAAACGGCCAGCACTGGTGGTCGAATCTGGGAGCGATGAAGAAAGTGATTCTCCTCCTGCCCCTCTAAAAAGGCGAAAGCTGACGAAGGATGCTCCTGTTCCTGCTCCTGCTCCTGAAGGTCGAACCATCAGAATAAAGGTTGCTGGGAGAAAGCCTAGGCCACCTCCAGTGATCATTGAGGAGCCAACGGAGGAGGAACTAAACGTTCTTCTCAACAAGCCTGTCGAAAGCGACAATTCCAGCCCTGGGGCTGAAGCTAATTTACAGGTAATCTCTTAGAACCTTTTATAACTTAGGTATAGATACCCATATTTGATTGTGTCTCTTTCGTTCTCTAAAGATTCTTCTTCTTTCCTTTTTCAGGACACCACTGAAAGCTCTCCGCCAAGGACCTCTGAAACACTGGAGTCTGCTGAACTCAGCAGGCCACAAGAAAAAGGTTTGGAAACTGACGAAGCCCACACCGAAATAAATGAGGCCAATGCTGAGACGGTAGAAAAACCAGTAGAAGATCCTCAAACGGAAGAACAACAGCCAACAGAGGTTCAGGTGGTGGACCTGTCGGAAGAGAATCGCGAAGAAGGGGACCAAGGCAATGCTGGCGAAGAAAACCAAGGTGCTGCTGGCGAAGAGAACCAAGGTAACACTGGCGAAGGGCACCAAGGTGACGCTAGCGAAGAGCACCAAGATGACGCTGGTACTGCCCCAGTCCGAGTCGAAGAGCAACAAGTCGAGGCACCTAACACTCAACAGCCTCAAACCCAAGACAATGTTGTTGCAAGGGTTACCTCAACGAAGCACAGGTCAAAAGAGGACTTAGAACTCTTGAAACAAACTGACCCTGTTAGCTATCTCAACGCAATCATCGAGAGCAAGAGTTCGTCTGATGCTAGTCAGGAGATTCCTACCCTGTCGGGGAAGTCTACTAAAACCTCTCCTCTCGATGAAGCTTTGGCGAAGGTTAAGGCCCAGTTCTTCAAGAAGGACTTGATGAAGGCTTTAGAGGGGGACCCCACTGCTCCATCATACTTGAAGGATGTCTTGAATGCTGTCGACTTGTTAGCTGTAGCCCCAGAAGTTTCAGGCTTGACCATGGAGTTACACTCTATGATTGATCAAGTCTCAGCAGATTACAGGCGCCAAAGGGGGTTTAACAGTCAGCTTGAGGTGTTGTATGGCAAAAGCTCCTCTGCGTGGACTGCTGTCTCGGATACGACTTCTCGAATTGCGGAGTTGTCGAAGCAAAAAGCATCTACGCAGGAAGAAGTCGATGCCATCGATCGAGAGAATGCTTCCTTCCGGGCACAAATCGAAGAAATAGAGGCGAAGATAAATGCCAACACTATACGCAAGGAGGAACTTCTTTCGACCATCTCAGACACCGAGAGCCAAACTGAAATCAAACAAGGCCTGGAATTCGCTGAGAAGGCCCAAGGCTTCGACGCTCAGATTGCCAAACTAGTGCAGGAGAACGCCTGGTGCAAGAAAAGGTTGGAGCTGCAGCAAGCCAAGTACCTTCGACTCAAGGACTCTATTCCCTTTTGATTGATTCTCTTTTGTAACCATATTTTATAATCTATATTCGACAACATTGCCATCTTGGCTGAAATTTATAAAATTTCCATTTTGGCATTTTTATGGTTAATTTAGTCTTGTTCTTTTATTATTTTATTTTTATCTCTTGAAGTGTAGGTTTGTATTTTTTCAAATATTTACCATTTACTCTCAAGAGCCTTTTGTCTTCACCTAACTCTTCGACTTCATAGGCCCCACCAGAAAAATTTTGGATAACTCTGAAGGGTCCTTCCCATTTGGGTGACCATTTCCCCATGCTTCGATCCCTTCGATCCATGGGAAGAATCACCTTCCAAACTAGTTCTTCAGGCAAAAATACCTTAGGTTTTACCTTTTTATTATAAGAGTCTTCTACTCTTTTCTTCTGAAGCCTGAGTAGGTCGAGAGCGCGCAATCTCTCTTCGTCTAAATCCACCAGTTCGTCTAACATCATGTTCCAATAGACTTCAGAAGGAATATCATAATGCCTCTGAACCCTTGCAGATTGAAGACAAATTTCTGCTGGCAACACTGCATCATGGCCAAAAGTTAGCCTATACGGTGTTGTACCAGTGGCTTCTTTTGGGGACGTTCGACAAGCCCACAGAATCTGGTCTAACGTCTTATGCCAATTCTTTGGTTTTTTCCCGACGTGTTTCTTTATCAAGCCAATCACCACTTTGTTAGCTGCTTCGACTTGACCATTCGCCTGTGCATAATAAGGCGTGGATGTTAGGAGTTTGAAACCTGTTTCCTGAGCAAATTCTTGCATCTTTCGACCAGTGAAAACTGATCCTTGATCAGTTGTTATTGTCTCAGGGATTCCATACCTAAAGATAATGTTCTTTTGAATAAATTCAATGACATTTTCCTGGTCTACATTGACTAAAGGGATAGCTTCGATCCACTTAGTAAAGTAATCAATGCCTACCAGTATGTATTTCTGACTCTTTGATGATGCTGGTCGAATCTCTCCAATGAGGTCCAACGCCCATCCTCTAAAAGGCCAAGGCTTCACTATCGAGTGAAGTTCGCTTGCTGGTACATGTTGGATGCCTGTATGGACTTGACACTCTTGACAACCCTTGGCGAACTCAACACAATCTTTCAGCATAGTGGGCCAATATAGTCCTTGTCGAAACAACAACCATTTCATCTTATGGCCTGCTTGGTGAGCCCCACATGCCCCAGCATGCGTAGTCGAAAGGGCTACGTATGCCTCAGTTTCACTTAAGCATTTTAGCAATACCCCTTCAGGCGTTTTCTTGAATAACTCATTACCCATGAGTACATAACTCAACGCCCTGTACTTTGTTTTTCGTTCTGTCGAAGCTCCTGGATTTTGAAGATAGTCCACAATGGGTTTCCTCCAATCTTGCTCTGACAAATTATCAATGAACGAAATCTCGAAGTTACTGTGATCAGCATATCCTAGTCTCGTCGATTCCAAGTCTGATGGTGATAGACAAGTTTCTTTTATCTTTTCTCGAACTTCGATTGCTCTTTGTAATCTCGTTTTTGAAATCTTATACTCAGATGCAATTTGTGCCAAGTCATTGGCTATTTGATTTTTGACTCTGGGTATGTGTCGAATATTGATCGTTTCAAATTTTTTCAATAAACGATTTTCTATCACAAAGTACATAATGAGATTCTCTCTTATGCATTTATATTCCTTTGTGACTTGCTTAATGACTAACTCTGAGTCTCCCATGATTTCGACTCGAGTTGCCCCCAATTCCAACAATATCTCAAGGCCAGTAATTAGAGCTTCATACTCAGCCTCATTGTTCGAACAAAAACCTGATATTTTGTACTTGAATGTTGTTGGAATTTTATCTGGAGAAATAATCAAGACTCCTACCCCTGTTCCATCTTTATGGCTAGAACCATCGAAGTAGAATTTCCAAGGCTCTATCTCCATATAATTAATATCCTCGACTTGAATTGAGTGGTCGACTATGAAGTCTGCAACCACTTGTCCTTTTACTGCCTTAAGAGGCATAAAGGTCAAGGAGTATTCAGTTAATGCTAATGCCCACTTGCCAATTCGACTGTGCAAGATAGGTTTCGACAACATATACTTGAAAACATCAAAATGAGACGAAACATACACATCAACTGGTTTTATATACTGCTTGAGTTTTGTACAAGAGAAATACAGACATAGACACAATTTTTCAACTTCACTATATCTAGTTTCTGCATCGTTCAAAACTCTACTGAGATAATAAATGGGTCTTTCGACTCCATTCTCATCCTCTTGGGCTAACATGCTTCCCAGAGTTTTGTCGGATGCAGCTATGTACAATCTCATACTCCTATTTCTACAAGGAGGCACCAGAATAGGTGGCTTAGTGAGGTACCCTTTGATTTTGTCGAAGGCTTCTTGTTGCTCTTGCCCCCATTCGAACCCCTCTTTATTCAGTCGAAGTAAGGGTGAAAAGGCCTGAGATTTCCCACTTAGATTAGATATAAACCTCCTTAAAAAATTTATCTTGCCTAAGAGAGATTGCAGTTCCTTCTTATTCGACGGCGCTTTCGCTTCCAAAATTGCCTTCGTCTTGTTCTGGTTGATTTCGATTCCTTTCTTGTGGACAACGAAGCCCAAGAAATCTCCAGCTTTCACACAGAACGCACACTTCAAAGGGTTCATCTTCAGACCATGTTCTCTCATTCTTTTGAATGATTGTCGAAGGTGGTCAATATGATTCTTCCTGGAAACAGATTTTATAACAATGTCATCAATATATACTTGCATAAAAGTGTTAATAAAATCATGGAAGATGGTATTCATTGCTCGCTGGTACATTGCCCCAGCGTTTTTTAGGCCAAAAGGCATCACTACCCATTCGTAAGTGCCTAAGGCCCCAGGGCATCGAAAAGCTGTTTTCGACACATCCTCTTCAGCAATGAATATTTGATTATATCCTGAATAACCATCGAGCATACTCAGGTATTCATAGCCAGCGGCAGAATCGACTAGCATTTCCGCCACAGGCATAGGATATTCATCTTTGGGTGTAGCAGCATTCAAATCTCTGAAATCTATGCATACCCTTAACGTACCATTTTTCTTAATTACTGGCACAATGTTTGCAATCCATTCGACATACCTTGTAACACGGATGAATTTGCATTTCAGAAGTCTTTCGACCTCCGTTTTGATCTTCGACAGTATTTCTGGAGCGAAGCGCCTTGGATTTTGCTTGATTGGCTTCTTCCCAGGTTTGATTGGCAACTGAAGTTCTACCAATCCTCTGTCGAGACCAGGCATTTCGTCATAATCCCATGCAAAACTGTCTTTAAACTCTTTCAGCAATTGGATTACTTCCAACCTAAGTTCTGGATCGATTTTGGCGCTGATGTAAGTTGGCCTTTTCTCTGATCCTTCGCCTAAGTTGATTTCTTCTAAAGGGTCTTGCGCTAACATTTTAATGTTGTTCGCCAAGGGGTCCTTTTCGAAGCCCAAAGGCTCATCGTCATAGATGGCGTCGAGCCTCTGTTCCTGCATTTCTTCTGGCATGATATCAGGAGGTTTTGGATCGAAATCCTTTCCTGGGCCTACAGCAGATAATTGTTGATCATTGGCCTGTGTGGCCATGTACTTTACTTTGGCTTCGAGAGCCGTTATCATCTTGGTTTCGGCTACATAAGCCGAAATTCGCTTCAAAGATTGTGACTCAGTCATTATCACTGAATTCACTTCCCCAACCAGTTGGTTGGATATCAGTTAACCCACTGAAGTCTATGTGGGACAAGTCTTCTCTGTCCCATTGGAAACCATGCTCAGGATGCAGGTATAGGGAACAAAAAGTGTTTGGCGCTGGCGCCATGTCGAAGTCAGGTGTTGGACATGGCCCTATGTGAGCCAAGTTCTTGTCGAAATCTGCCAAACCCAGGTGATTCACTTCGCCAAGGTAATAGCTTTGATCTGCCTCTATGTTTTCGACCATCCCATCTGGACGCCATAGCAGCAGCCTTTGGTGCATTGATGAAGGCACAGCGCCAACACCATGAATCCATTCACGGCCCAACAAAAGATTGTAGTTAGGTTTGGCCGATATGACCATAAACATCGTTGGTCGAAGGATCGACCCTACTTTGATATCTAGCTGGATCACTCCCATAGTGGTCCCTATGCCGCCCTCATAGTTCGTCAGGACCATGTTGTGAGGCTTAATGTCCTCATCCCTTTTGCCAATTTTCCTTAGCATAGAGTGAGGAATAATGTTGATGGTTGCCCCACAATCCACCAATATTTTATTCACAGTAGTTTCTTCGAGTTTAGCCCTTATGAATAAAGGCTTGAGGTGATTTTTCATCGCCTCTGTAGGTGGCTCGAAGAAGCCATTTTGTTCCTCAGTAGTGCCATTGTCCATGACAAAATAGCACACTGGCCTATGTTTGGCCATTTCTTGCTCCACTTCCCAGTCACTTGCTTCGACTTCTACCTGTCGATTGAATTCTCTGGGCAGCACTGAAACTATATTCACCATTATGTCCAAAGTATCATCAGACTCAGCATCGTCTTCGTCTTCGACTTCACTTTGGTTAGGCCAAACTAGCCTGTTGGTTACTGGCTCTCTTTCTAGAGGTTTCCTTTGCTTCCTTTGAGGAACGTTCGAACTGGTTTCTGCCTTTGGTTCATTGGCAGCCTCCCTTTCAGCTTTTCGTCTCCTCTGATATCTCCTCCATTGAGATCGAGACATGGGATTTTTACCTTTGTAGTTGCTGGACACTTGTGCAACCTTAGGTGCAGCAACTTGAGGCTCTTTCTTTTGAGTCAAAGAGGAACCTCTTGGCACATCGAAAGAATGCCATTTCTCCTCACTTGGACTTTTCCGACCAGAGGTTTTGTACCAAGTATCTACTGGCACATTTGTTGGAGGCCTAAAAGTCAATGGCCTCTTTTCTTGGTTAGAACCTCTTTGGGAGGCTCTTCTGGGATCATGTCGAAGGTCAACATTCTCCCTTCTCTTATTCGCTGCTCTTACGCCTTGAATGTGCTCAGCAGCTTTTTTATCAAAGATCGAACTACATCTTGGACACAGCATCACCTCTGATTTCTTTTTCTGGCATCTTTGTAGAAAATCTGCCAAGTTTTCATTTTCCCGAGGGAAAGCAGTCTTATTAGCTTGTTCTTGCCTCATGGCCTCTTCTGATGCTTTTGGGTCAGAAAGTTCGACCATTTTGATATTCATTGTATCTTTGTTAGCAAGAGTTAACTGCTTCATTTGTATCTCCAGATTCTCCGTCTGGCCTTGAACTGCGGCCAAGTGGGAACTGGGTTTTGGTCCAGTTTTTTGTGCTTCAGCGGTCTCCGACTTCGGGCTTTCGACCGCTTTCTGAACAACTTCAATTGTCTTCCTGGATAAATTTCCAGAAAAACTGCCAAAGATTGGCATGTTGATGTGGTCCTTTGAGACTTCGACCATGGTAATTCCTGGCTTCTTCGACTGGATCCTGGTTGCCTCTATCACGTTCACCTCAGAGGGTTCAGCATAGTGGGCTTCAGCCTGCAATGGATTTGAGTCGACAGCCATGGGGGATTTGTCAGTAAACTTCAATCTCCCTTCTTCGATAGCGTCTTGCACAAGATTCCTGAAAAGAAAACATTGAGAAGTTTTATGGCCCAAAAAATTATGATATTTGCAAAAACCTCTCTTCTTTCTTTGATCAAGAGGAGGCACTTTTACCCCCGGGGGTACTATCATTTGGCCATCTTTAACCAGCAAGTCGAATATTTCATCACATTTTGTGATGTCAAAACTATAAGTCTTTTTTGGGAACCTATCGTTGGTCCTTTCTGGACCAATGGGATTTTTCCCACTTGAGGGGACTAACAGTTTACAAGAGTATGGTGGCCCTTGTTTCAGTTCTGCTAAATCGACTTCTCCTTCTTCGACAGTTAAAGTATCGTCGAAGGATTCTGGATCTTCGTCATCCATCTCAACGTACGCTATCCTCTCTCTCTTGTGAGTTTTCGTTGCCTTAGCTTTTTCAGCTTTGAGGCGTTCTACCTGTCGAACTCTATCGGCCAGTTGGGCCATGTCTCTTAGGTATTGGGTGTCTAGCTTCTTCCTAATGGAATAATCTAAACCGCCTGCGGCTATTTCGACCAACTCATGTTCTGGCACTTGTGTAAAACATCTCGCCTTGAGCAACCTAAACCTATTTAGATATTCGTCTATAGGTTCAGTGAAACGTCTCTTCACACTGGCCAATTCTTTCCAGCTTATCTTGGTTTGCCCCATGTAGAATTGTTCATGGAACAATCTTTCCAACTGGGTCCAATGATGGATCGAATTGGGGGGGAGAGTTGTAAACCAAGTAAAAGCGTTCTTTGTTAAAGAACTTGGGAAGTACTTGATCCTTAGGTTTTCGTTATTCGAAATGTCACCTGCTTCGATCAAATATCTCGCCATATGCTCGACAGTAGATTCTGTCGTGTCCCCAGAGAACTTAGTAAATTTTGGGACTTTGCATCTAGGAGGTAAGTCCGTTTGTAACACGTATTCTGACAATGGAGATGTAAAGTTGGGCCTTCGAAAGCCCATGTTCATCCCATTCTGAGTCATGATCCTTTCAATCATGGTTGCCAGATTGTTTTCCAAACCCATGTTTTGGTATTGGATATGCTGAACCACTTCGTCAGCATTTTGGTTTCTGTTAACTAACCTTACCTCTGGGGTTATTACCCTAGGTTCCTCGACAGGTTGTTCTAATCGTGCCCTAAGGTTTTCTTCGACAGGCTGTTGAGCCTGGTTAATGGTGGTTTCTTCCTCTAAAAATATCCCCTGGTTTCCCCTTATTTGCGCCCTTTGGGGCTGTCGAATCGGTTGGGGTACTCCAAAGAAATCAGCCAAACGCGCCATTTGCGCTGTCATTTGCTGATTCGATTGAGTAGTGTTTTGTATTAGAGGGTTTAGCACTGTACTCAAAGTCTGTGCCAACATTTGCACCATATCGTGGTTGCTTTCGTCCATTTGTTGCCTCAAGACTGCTGTCGAGGCATTTTTAAGGCCATGGGCTACTTGGGACGTTCCTCCTAAGAGTTGGGTCCTATTTCTATTCGCCATGCCTACTCCAGAGCCTTGGAGTGGCGAAGAGGCACTCACTAAAGGGTCTGAAAAAGTGGACGCAGCATTCGTCAGGCTTGCCACTTCAGAAGTTGGCATACCATAGAATGGAATAAATCCTGGGGGAACCAAAGGCCTTGTGCCTAAATTTCCCCTTGGTGGGGGAGTCCCCAAAGGCATCCTGGGGCCTGTTAACGAAGGTATTGGCCCCGCGGTTGTGACCGATACTGCTGGTGTCGAACCAACATTTGTCGCTTCACTTACGGTCGTACTAACCGTTGCTCCCACATTCGTTTGTGGGATTTCGTTATTGTTTGGAGGATTCGCCATCTCTTCCCTTCTTCTGGAAGTATTGTTATCGTTTGTGTATATTCTACCACTTCTCAATAACATACAACACTCCTCGAAAAGATGAGATTATTTTCAACAATCAACACACTGTCCCACCAGGTGTGCCAATTTGTTTACCTTGGTATTTGGTAAACAACCGCTGATCCTCCAAATGGTTACTTATTTGGTTACTCGCAGGATCGATCAGTTTGATCCTATGACATAGGTTGATTTTGAAGTTTTGATTAAGTTGGATAAGGCTTTAAATAAAGAAGCTTTAAATAACATAAAGAGGTTTCAAGTAAATTGCATGAAGAAAGGACTTGGTAAAATAAACAAGGCTTAAAGTAAAAGGCTTCGACAGGAATGTAAAGAGGAAAGCAAGTAAATTTTTGGAAAAGTAAATGACTTTGATTAATAAAATTGGTGTTTCACACATACATTTCTCAACAATTCTTTCTCACACGCTGGGTACTCGAATCTATATGAGTGACTTTGTATAGAATTGTGAACACACGCGAGAAACTACATGTCTACTACTATTTATACTAAAACATCCCAAGTAACCGTCGGGCAGTTACACTACTTCGAGATGATTCCACTTGGCACGTTCTCAACGTTCGACGCTCCAGATCTTTGCACGCTGCACGTGGTAACTGCTGGAAACCGTTTTCCCTCCAAACGCTTGAATTTCAAACTGCTCCACTCTGAACCATCGAACACTTTCGTCGAGAGACATCTTCGACGAGAAACTCTTTCAACGTCGAAGGCAACCAACTTCTCCCTGGGAAGAAATCTTCTAAGTACTTTGCCATCTTTCGACGGGCATTTCGACAGACTTAGCCAGTCGAAAACATCCTTCAGCTTTAATGGCTGACATCAATAAAACAAAGGTGTCGAATTTAGGAGCCAACACTATTGAAGTTGAGTTGCAGAGCTCTGAAACTGAACTTCTATGGAGCAATATAGGGCACGATTCTTGAATGTAATTATATGGTTAGCTTTAGGGAAGATCAAGGAAGGTGAATTGATGGAAAAATTGGATTGAAAAAGGCTTGTATATGTATTTCAAAGTTGCTGAATTTTGAGTTATGGAACAAGTTTGGCAGGGTGATTCTGGCTATCCAAGCTTGAGGAAATGAGTGGGGAATAACCCTCTATTTATAGGGAATCAAATGGAATGTCCAAGCATGTGAAATGATGAAGTTTGGAGGGAAATCGTGTGAAGTTGCAAACAAGAAAAGTGTGACTTCTAATTTGATAAAACTCATCCAAAAACATGCATTTTGCTATGCTATTCATTTCTGGAAGTTCACTAAACATGTTCAGAAGCAAAAACGCGCAGAAACAAAGTGTTTAGAAGCTGAATTAAGGATTTCAAACTTTTGACTTGGTGAAAAATTCAGTTTCAAATTGCCAACTTCTGACCAATGACATTCTCATCTCAAGGGGTTTTAGGGCATTATTCTTGATGCTTTAGAAAGATGAGGTTACAAGCTTTGCAATGGGAAAAGAATGGAGACAAATGGATGCTTGAGCTGAAAGTTATAACGAGTCAAAGTTGGAAAAAAATGTTGACTTCCCATACTTAGAAATATTTCAAATTTTTCTTCAAAAATGGGTCAATCCGTTAGATATTGGTAGTGGAAGACTCGTTTGAGGAAGACAAAAATCAAATTGGAGAAGCAAAAAGTATCCAGGCTAGGTGTATCAATGATCAAGCGTCTGATGATGAGGATTATTTTGACGAGAAGTATCCTCCCGCCGATGTTAAATACAAGCAACTAGAGGACAAATTGAAGGTCGTTGAGATTCAAGCTGTCCCTGGTTTGGATTTTAATGATTTGGGTCTAATATTTGGGGTTTCCATTCCCCACAAATTTAAGATACCAGTCTTTGCGAAATAGGATGCGATTTCCTGCCCAAAACTTCACCTGAAGTCTTATGTGCGCAAAATTCAACCGTACACCACTGACAAGAAACTCTGGGTTCACTTTTTTTCAAGAAAGCTTGGCTGGGATACAACTAGAGTGGTTTTACCAGTTGGAGGGTTCCTGTATCCATACATGGGAAGACTTAGCCACCGCTTTCTACCATCAATACCAGTTCAATGCCGACCTGGCGCCGACAAGAGTTCAACTGCAAGATATGACAATGGTGAAGAATGAAGGGTTCAAAGAGTACGCCCAAAAGTGGAGGGATCTTGCCAGTAGGGTCCAACCACCGCTAACTAATAGGGAATATATTGATATGTTTATGGTCACTTTATCCGGTCCATTTTTCAATTTATTGGTTGGTTGTTCTTCATCGGTTTCACTGAGCTGATCTTAACCGGTGAAAGGGTTGAAAGCAGTATCAAAAGCGGGAAGATTCCCATAACATCTGCTTCCACCTCCAATCCCATAAAGAAACCCTTCACTGGGAAGAAAGAAATCAATGTTGTGTATGGGGAAAGGGCCCGTACCAAGAAGGATAACCGTCTGTCTGTTAATGCCATCCAGATTTCAAATCTAACTCCTGTTCAAAGATAATCTTCCAATCGTCAACGGTTTGAGGCTCCACAAAGATAATACATAAGGATAGGCATGTCGCTATCTCAAGCCTTACAACATTTGTTAAAGGCTAATTTGGTGACACTGCGTGATCCTCCGACCAATCCAGATACCTCTTCACATAAATACAATCCGAATACCAAGTGTGCATATCACTCGAATAGTCCCGGGCATGAGACTGACCAATGCTGGGAACTGAAGAATAAAATTCAAGACTTAATAGACAACAAGACCATTGAATTTGATCCTCCTCCAACTCTAAATGTAATCACTGTGCCTATGCCAAATCATGGCAAGGGTGTCAATGCTGTTGAACACACCATTTTTGTTTCCTCCGTCGAAGACTTGACTACTCCGTTAACCATTATAAAAAAGAATCTGCTGAAAGCCGAGGTTTTTCCTGGCTATTTGAAGGATTATGATTGCTGCACCAAACAATTCCATGGATGCAAATGGCTGAAGGAAGGAATTCAACACCTGATGAATAGCCATGAGATCCTATTTGAAAAGACTCCGTCCACAAAAAGTTTGACCAATAAGATTGATGACCTCTCCATCATAACAATCTCAAACAAGCCTCTTAGGATCTCCTCCAAGGGTCCTATCAGGATTTCAAATGAACCGATTGTGGCTCCTCTGATAATTACCGCCCCCATGCCAATTCCGTACTCTTCCAACAAAGTCGTGCCATGGAACTATGGTGTTGAGGTGTTTTACCATGGAATAAAGCAAGATGCTTGGATTTAAGAAAGCAAAACTGATGACATTGGTAACATTACTGGCTCTAGTAAGGTGACCAAAACTGGGAGAATCTTTTCGCCCAACATCTCACCACCAACTGCTACAAAGGCACCTGTCCGCATCACTACTACTAAGCCTAGTGCTGACACAAGGGGAAAGGAGAAAGTAGTTGAGCCTTCTGAGACAGAAATACCTGCGAAAGACACTGCTGCTGAGGAGCTTTCCTCTCGAGAAATGGATGAGATCTTGAAAATTATAAAAAGGAGTGATTTCAAGATAGTGGAGCAGTTGGGGAAAACCCCTTCCAAGATTCCCATATTATCTTTGCTACTCTGTTTCGATCCTCATGCTCGGGTGTTAATCAAATTCTTGAAGAAGGCTCATGTCCCTAATGAGACCATGACTGACCAGTTTGAAAATTGTGTGGCAAGCTTGACGGTCGACAATGGTTTAGGGTTCTCGGATGCTGATCTAACACCACTAGGAAAGAACCATAACAAAGCTCTGCATGTTTCTGTTGAATGTAAGGGAACTACCCTAGCACATGTGCTGGTTGACACCGACTCTTCTTTAAACGTGCTACCCAGGGGGGCTTTAGACCGCTTAGACTATGAAGGACTAGTTTTAAAACCAAGTGATATTATTGTGAGGGCTTTCGATGGGTCCAAAAGGACAGTTCACTGAGAGGTGGATCTCCCAATCAAGGTGGGCTCATAGATTTTCAACTCTACTTTCTACATCATGGATATCTGTCTTGTTTAATCCTATTTGATGGGTCGCCCTTGGATCCACGGAGTAGGGGCAGTAACGTCAACTCTTCATCAAAAGCTCAAGTATCCGGTCAAAGGAAGGATTGTCACTGTCTGTGGTGAGGAGGAGTTCATGGTATGCCACCTCAATTCTTTCAAATATATGGAGATGGATGGAAAATTCATAGAAACCCCGTGTCAAGCTTTTGAAGTTGTGCCACCAATGGTTGCTACTGCGAAATTTTCCTCTGATGTGTCCAAAGCTATTAAGGTCATTCCAAAGATGGTTTCATTTAAAGATGCCCGTGCTGCAGTCGAAGAAGGAACCTGTGATACTTGGGGGCAACTCCCCGAGATCCCATTCAAAGCAGACAAATGTGGTTTGGGTTTCACTATCAAGGCTCAGAAGGAAGTAAGGCGCGCTCGTGCAGGGAAGCCCCCTCTCCATATTGGAAGTCTTGAAGTCGACGCTGTAGGTGATTCTGATGATGAGTGCACATTTGAAGAATAGGTATATCCCAATAGGACAGAGCTCAACAATTGGCGCGCAAGGGACTTTATTACCATCTCCTTCATTGAGGAGTAATTACTTGTTTATTGCTTTCTATTAATTCAAGAACATTTTGTCTGTAATATTAAACAATGACTTTTAAGCCATGTGCCTGGCCTGGGGCATTATGGTCCATTTGTCAAGGGTTTTATTTATGTTAATTTTATCATATGACCATTCAATACAAATCATTGGACTTTTGCATTAAAACATTTGTGCTCATTATCTTTCTTTTTCTTCAAATATGTTTTTCAAAGTAGCCATGTATCTTACATGCACACGCACACTCTTGCAGGTCCTCATCCACTTCGGATCTCATTGCCAATGACTCTACTATTACCGACTATGACTTTAAACATCCAATTAACCAAGCCGAAGACGAGGGCGAGGAATATTGTGAAATACTGGGAGAACTAACCATACTTCTATTACAAGAGGAAAAAGCTATTCAGCCGCATGAAGAGTCAGTTGAAGTTGTCAATCTACGTACCGAGACAGAAAAGAAAGATGTCAAAATTAGCTCTAACCTAGAAAGAAGTGTCAAAAGAAGATTGGTTCAGATGTTGCATGACTATGTGGAAGTGTTTGCTTGGTCGTATGAAGATATTCCAAGTTTGGATACCAACATTGTAGTTCATCCTCTGCCGACCAAGGAAGATTGTCCTCCTGTCAAACAAAAAGTTCGTCGCATGAGGCCTGACATGTCTGAAAAGTTAAAAGCTGAAGTGAAGAAACAATTCGATGCAGGATTCCTAGTTGTGACATCTTACCCCCAATGGATGGCCAACATGGTGCCAGTACCGAAGAAAGACGAAAAAGTTCGTATGTGCGTAGATTATAGGGATCTGAATAGGACGAGCCCCAAGGATGATTTCCCTTTACCTCATATTGATGTCTTGGTCGATAATACTGTTCAACATAAAGTCTTCTCTTTCATGGATTATTTCTCCGGCTATAATAAAATTAGGATGGCTCCCGAAGACATGGAGAAGACCACTTTCGTTATGCAATGGGGCACCTTTTGTTACAAGGTCATGCCATTCGGATTGAAAAATGCAGAAGCAACATATCAAAGGGCTATGGTAGCTTTATTTCATGATATGATCCATCATGAAATAGGGGTATATGTGGATGATATGATTGCAAGATCACAAACTTAAGAGGAACATCTCAATCACCTTTACAAGGTATTTGAGAGACTGAAAAAGTACAAGTTGAGGTTGAACCCTAACAAGTGCACATTTGGAGTACGATCTGGAAAGCTTCTAGGTTTTGTTGTCAGTGATAAAAGCATCGAAGTCGATCCTGCCAAAGTGAAGGTCATCCAAGAAATTCCAGTCCCCCACTCTGAAAAGGAAGTTAGAGGATTCTTGGGTCGTCTTAACTACATCACCCGCTTCATATCTCACTTAACTGCTACATGTGAGCCAATCTTCAAACTCTTGAAGAAAGATAAAGTAGTCAGATGGAATGATGAACGCCAAGCCGCCTTCGACAAAATCAAAGAATATCTACAAGAACCTCCTATTCTCATGCCTCAAGTTGAAACAAGACCCTTGATCATGTAATTGACGGTGCTAGAGAATTCTATGGGGTGTGTTTTGGGCCAACATGACGAGTCTGGCCAAAAAGAGCATGCTATTTATTACCTGAGCAAAAAGTTTACCGACTGTGAAACCAGATATTCACTGCTCGAGAAAAATTGTTGCACTCTGGCATGGGCTGCTCGCCGGCTAAGACAGTATATGTTGACTTATACCACTCTACTGATTTCTAAGATGGACCCTATCAAGTACATCTTCGAGAAACCTGCTCTTTCCGGACGGATAGCTAGATGGCAAATGATCTTGAATGAGTACAATATTCAATATACAATGCAAAAGGCCATCAAAGGAAGCGTATTAGAAGATCATCTGGCCCATCAAGTTATTGATGATTATCAGTCTATAAACTTTGAATTCCCAGATGAGAACATCATGCTGGTGACCGACTGCGCGAAACCTAGACCATATGACAGACCTGAACAAGGATCCCGATGGACTATGGTCTTTGATGGGGCTTCCAACGCTTTGGGTAATGGAATTGGTGATGTGATCATATCCCCTGAAGGTTTCCACACTCCTTTCACTTCCAGACTATGCTTCGGCTGTACGAAAAACATGGCTGAGTACGAAGCATGCATTTTGGGTCTGAAGGCTGCCATTGATTTGAGGATCAAGCATTTGAGTGTGTTTGGGGACTCCGCTCTAGTGATTATCCAAGTAAAAGGAGATTGGGACACTAAACACCCTAATATCATCCCTTATAAGGAGCTTGTGCTATCTCTGATTCCTTACTTCGAAGAGATCACCTTTGAACACTTCCCTAGGAAAGAAAATCAGTTAGCCGACGCCTTGGAAACAATGTCTTACATGTTCAAGGTCAGATGGGACAACGAAGCTCTTATGATTACAATTGAGAGATTTGACGAACCTGCGCACTGCTATGAGCTCGACACTGACACAGAAAAGCCATGGTACCATGAGGTGAAAAGATACCTTGAAGCACAAGAGTACCCTGAAGGAGCATCCATCAATGACAGAAAATTCTTACGAAGATTCTCCGCCAAATGCTTCCTAAGTAATGGAATATTATACAAATGCAACCATGATTCTACTCTACTCTGATGTGTGGACAAGAAAGAGGCAGAGGAAATTATGGAAGACATGCATGATGGTCTCTTTGGGACTCACTCTAGTGGACATACTATGGCCAAGAAAATCCTGAGAGCTGGTTACTATTGGTCAACAATGGAGACTGATTGCCATCACCACTCAAGAACTTGCCACAAATGCCAAATCTATGCAGACAAGGTCCATGTTCCTCTTATTCCTCTAAACGTCATGACCGCTCCATGGCCATTTGCAATGTGGGGCATTGACATGATTGGAGAGATCAAACCCACTGCTTCCAATGGACATCGCTTCATTCTTGCCGCTATCGATTATTTCACCAAATGGGTCGAAGCCGCGTCATTTGCCTCAGCCACAAAGGGCGTGGTAACCAGGTTTATCAAACATAACCTCATCTGCCGCTATGGTATCCCCGAAAGGATCATCACCGACAATGGGACTAACCTCAACAATGCTATGATTACCGAACTTTACACTCAGTTCAAAATAAGGCATCACAATTCTTCTCCTTATAAACCTAAGAGGAATGGCGCAATGGAAGCAGCCAACAAAAACATTAAGAAGAATGTGCAGAAGATGGTAGTGACCTACGAGGACTGGAATGAGATGTTGTCGATTGCTCTTCATGGCTACCGTACTTCAGCTCGGACATCAACTGGGGCAACTCCCTTTTCTTTGGTCTATGGAATGGAAGCTGTTCTTCCAGTGGAAGTTCAGATTCCCTCACTAAGGATTATGAATGAAGTAGGCCTAGGAGAAGACGAATGGATTCAGACAAGATTGGATCAGTTGAACTTCATCGATGAAAAACGACTGGCTGCTATTTGTCAAGGTCAGATGTACCAAAAACGTATGATCAAGACTTTCAACAAAAGTATCAAGCCTCGAGTATATCAAGCTGGTGACTTGGTAATAAAGCGCATCATTCTTCCACAAGGCGACCCTAGGGGAAAATGGACTCCCACCTACGAAGGGCCATTTGTTTTCAAGAGAGTGTTCTCTGGTGGTGCCATGATGCTGACTACCATGGACGGTGAAGTCTTCCCACATCCCGTGAAAAGAGACACGTTAGGTTGACACAACTAGGAAAGATAAGGGCATCCCGACAAACTAAAAGGTTTCGGCAAAAATTAGGGATATATGTGAAAGATTGTACACCTGGCAAGTTGAAAACCCGAAAGGGTAACTTGGGAAAAAATGGGTATCCTGGTGGGATGAAAACCCGAAAGGGAGGTCCAGGAAAAAGTTAAAGATTGAAAGCGTATGACTATTTCCCATGGAATAACCACAGTAAACTTTATTACCAAGTTCCGAGTTCAGAAAGCCCAAGATCAATCCAATCAACTTCTGTCAGCGGCAAGGGACATTCGAAGACATTGGGGCAACATTAAAGTCAGAACACGATGAGATCACTTTCACATGGCTATTATCTTTGTTTTCAATTTTGTTTTCCTTTCGACGAATTCCTCTTACTAGGATCTCCGTCTCTTTGTATAAAAAACGCCTATTCATGGGCAAAATATCAATACAAATATAATTTGAAGTGAAAACTTTCTGTTTTTGTTTTGAATACAAAAATGTCTAATGATTAAAGTTGAACGAACATATGCATGTGAACATGATTAAAACTATTTGGCACATGTTTCCTGCTAAGTAGCAGTAAGCATATTTTTAATGTATATGGGATATCCCCACAGACTTATCTCATTAACATTATCCCCACAAGTCCCTTTCATAGGGTATTCCCCAGACAGAGTCTCAATCTCTCGACAACCCTCTCCCCAGCTGAGTTGATTTTAAAAGAAGAAGCCTTGTGGATTTCTTCCTAAAAGAACTCACCTAGTCAGCAGTTCGTCAAATACTCATGAACAGGGTTTATTTCCCCAACAGGGTTTATTTCCCCAGCTGAGTTAATTGCACCAGCTGAGTCTATCTCCCCGGCTGAGTCTATCCTCTCCAAGCTTGATTTTTCCTCTCAGACTATTACAAATCAGAGGACCACAAACCCCGATCCCCAGTGAAGTCGCCAACAAAGCCATTTCTATCTCCAAAAGTTGATATGAAGCCTGGACCCGACCAGATAATAGTGCAACTTTTTAGTCACTATGAAGCCTGGACCCGACCAAATAATAATGTAAGTTTTCAGACATTATGAAGCCTAGACCCGACCAGATAATACTGTAACTCCTCGATATATTGAAAAATATGGACTCAACCAGACAAGGGTTTAACTTCCTTTCCCCAGTAGAGTTTGCCTCTACCCCCGCAAGTTACTGTGAAGCATGGATCCAACCAGATATCAGTTCAACTTCATCTTTTCAAGCAAGTTACTGTGAAGCCTGGATCTGACCAGATATCAGTTCAACTTCATCTTTTCAAGCAAGTTATTGTGAAGCCTGGACCCGACCAGATAGCAATCAACTTCATCCACCTCAGAAATTTTCTGCGAAGCCTGGACCCGACCAGATAACAGTTAATTTATGCATCCCCAGCGAGTCACTGTGAAGCCTGGATCCGACCAGAGAATAGTGTAACTTTTCAAAGACTATGAAGCCTGGACCCGACCACATATAGTTACAAATTCAAGTTACCCTGAAGCCTGGAACCCGACCAGATAATAGTTCAACCTTAAGAAATTTTCAGCGAAGCCTGGTGTTGTACCCCAAAATTTTCCCTCTCATTTTACTCAACATATGCTCATTAAGATCCTCAACTTGCTCAAGGATACCCAAGAGTTGACCAGACAAACTCTCTCCCAAAGCAATGAACCTCGAACTAGGGTTTCAATTTTCATCAATATGGGTGAGCTCTAAAGGCCTAATATGCTCTCCATATTCCTAATATTTCCTCAAGATCATCCATGTCAAGTTGCATGCCTTACACAAGAAATTTGCTCAGTCAACTGTGACCCACATATAGTCAAACTTCAAGATTTTTGGTCAACATCAACATTTTGAAGTGATATCCATAATTTGATCAAGGGTTGATCATGATTCCTCAAGGAATGCTCCTAATTCATCAAAACTCAAAAGTTGCTAAATTAGGGTTTCTTAGTAAAAGTCAACCAAACTTTGATCGGGCATAACTTTCTCATACTCTATCATAAATTTCTCATCCAAGGCTTATTTTGAAGGTAATCCAATTTCCTACAACTCATCTTCATCCCTCAAGTTCAAAAAATGCACTCATGGAAAGATGTGAATTTCTACATTACAGGTCCTTTGGAAAAGTCAACAAAAACACCTTTTGAGTCAAAGCTTCTTACATGAACATGGAAGACCCCATTGAGATGAAACCAAAAGGGTTGTTTAGGGGACATCCTAATATTTCTAAAAAGTCCAAGAACACCTCCTTAGGGTCAAAATTTGAGGAGATATGCATTGTCAAAGTTGGCCATTTTTGGAAAATTGCCAAAAGTCAAATGTGCTCAAAAGTGCATTTTTTGTCAAATGAGCCTAGCTTTTCATGATTATATCTTGTTGAAGACATGGTCCACGACCCAAATCAGCATCCATATATTATTTTATCTATTTATTTATTTATTTTATTTTGATTTTTATTATTTAAAAGTCAAATTAAATCAAATAAATGGCAAAAAATATAAAAGATTGATTTTTTGATCTGATTTTTGTTAGAATCAAATCTAATCAAGCTATCCTAATCAGATCAAATCAAATCAAGGCAAATTGAGTTAAAAATAGCATGATTAAAATGGTTTTAGAAAGATATCATACAGAAAACCAATCACATTCAATTTCCATGATTCAAAAAGATTCAGTTGTTTTTGTTAACCTAATACACTCCATTACATATACACAACGCAACCAACGTAAAAGGACAAGGATTACAGTCGTGAGAGATGAAGAACAAAACTCAAATTTTGGGAAAAAAGTGGTAGATCGTTTTCTCACATAGAGGGTGATTCAAAACATTCCAAAGCTTCTAAACGATTCCTAGACCTCTCCTGAAGCTAACATGATCAATTGCAAGCATTCCCAAGTCCAAAATCGTCCCATAGCCTTCACACAGTTTGCTCCTTGTTTCAAAATTGATTACAATAATGCTTGCATCATAAACATATTCTAATAATGTATTTGTGATTATTGACATATTTGCAACATGCTTGAATGATTTAATTGAAGTTTTGATGCATATATTGATGATTGCCATGGCTAGGGTTTAAGAAGCTGTTTTAGGGCTTCTCTGTACAGGTTAAATTGGACCAAGAAAATAGTGCCATGATACTCGTGAGATCAAGACGAGTTGATTGGTATAGCTAGAATTAATTTATCATGCTTCTTGTGAATTTTTGAAGCTTGCAGGTTTATAGCTATGGAAAACATCCGTAGGTATAAGTCTGATACCTAAGACGACGGACAGGAGAAGAAGATGATGATTTGGCACAACACCATTGGCTTGTTTGAATTATGCGTATTTTTCAGTTTATTCACCTTGTTTTGTATATTATAATATAGTCTTATTATATTTACAACTAAACAATATAGCCCAGTGGTGAAGCACGCGTTGGATAGTGGAGAGGACCTAGGTTCGATCCCAGGTCCCTGCGTTTTCTTTATTTTCTTAACGCTCATTTGCAGATTCCAAGTATACACGTTCTAAGCGCCTACCATGTGGTCTCAACATCCAGCCACTGGATCACTACCAACACAGATCCAACGCTCAAACCAAGGAAAGACCATGGTAAATTCTCCAAACGTGGCTGCACAGAATCAGGCACAGGAATGGGCTCAACATTCATGGGCTTGGCACGAAGTCAGAAGCACACCCTCTAGATTGCTTAAACAGGCCCAATTCTCTTCTTTTTTCTATTTCAATTCTTTTTTATTATTTATTATTTATTTCCTTTTTTCAAATAACACCAAAAATCATGCTTTTTATTTATTTAACCAAAATATCATAAAAACATCAAAAATCACTTTTTTATAAAAATATTTTTATTAATTAATTAGTTTAATTAAGTTAGGGTAATTTAATTCATTTTTTTATTATAATTTAAAATAATTAGAATTAGGGTTTAATGTTGTACATAACCTAATTTTTCTCAAAAAATAACCTAAATATTTTCTCAATTAGATTTTTAGATTTTCCAATTATTTCTCGCATTTAATTCGCCGTGCACGCCTTTAATTTTACTTTTTCTATTATTGTAACTGCTCCGAGTTTGTAATAGTAATTAGGGTTTTAAAATTTCGCATTTTTTATTTACAGTCAAAATAATTATGTATCTGTGAAAGCCTTGTAATAGCTAGGACATTAATTTCTCGCATTTTAATTTCCGCAAACTATAAGCTATTAGATGTATGTTAATAGGATTTTATGGAAAGACAAATTGCAATTAATACAGTAGATAACCCTAAATGTGCAAAGATAAATAAACTGAAAAAACACACTTGTACATGCTTATTCCTAGGGTTTACTCCACTCTGGTTGCCTTTGGTAAACGGTCATAAAGTATAGGAAATGTTAGTGGTCGTCCTCTAGTCCCAAAAGATCTAAAATGACCCATTCGGATGTTACCTCAAAAAAAGATCTTTAAGGCTTTAGGATGATTACTAAAATTTCCTAACATTGCTTTTGTGATCGTACTTGTCCCTTCGAACGTCCCTTAAAACTCCAACGATGGTGTTACCTATTCCTTAATAATAGGATAGCGCTGTCTAAAGGAAAATGAACAGACTTTTTTTGAGTAGGTAGATTAGTTCCTAGGTACTTGCTCAAACAAATAAATTTTACAAACACTTTTCAAAACAATTTTCAAAACAACTTCGTCACACTCTTGAGGACCGGTACAAGGGTTATCACGAAGTAAAACTTTTCAAAACAAGCACACACAAGCAATTTGAAAAAATAAGGAAGTACCTACATGTTTTGTTCACAAATAAACCATTGATGATGCCTGTATGAAGAGTTCAAAGATAAGAAAACTTACCTCAAAACATGAAATCGTGTTTTGAGTTTGAGCTTGTTTCAAGTTATGGTGATGATCAGGTTAGCTTCCTTGAGGTCCCAAGAAGCTAATGCAACTATTAGCTTGAACAATGGATGGCTGAAATTATCTAGAGAAGTCAATGTGCAGAGCTCTGTTTTTGAAAATGGATGATGGTGTTAATGGTGTTACAGTTCTATAACAGGGTGTGGGATTGATTCTATGTGATGTTTAGAAACTTTAGAAATCAAAAGGCCAAGAAACACACGGGTAGATTATGAGTTTCAAGTTTTTTGGTCAGTTTGTGTGAAAATGGAAGTGTGAAGTGTGATTCTGAGTTCTAGCTCTTTTCAGCGGTCAAGCATTCGTGTCTTTGTGTCAAATGGTTGGTGTATGTATAAACAAAAGTGTTTGAGAGCTTTGGACAATCATAAGTACAAGTTTCTAGCTTTTGGCTAGGTTACTTGATTTTGAAGAAAAGAGGGAAACAAGTTTCAAGAAGAGGTACAAGCATGGGATGGGTGATTGTAAGTGTTTGAAAATTTTCTCATGAGTTATTGGACTTGTTTGATCAGAAGAGAACAAGTGCAAGGCTCAAGAACAAGTTTTGTACAAAAAGTCACTTTATCAAAATGGCAATGTAACCTTTCTTCCAAAATTGGATAAAAATCATGTCCATGCATTGAATGCTTGAAGTGAGGCCTCTAACAGCTGTGTAAACCATTAATTATGGAGTTTCTAACAAGTTTGAGGCCTGCAAAGTAGTGTTTATGCAGCATAGTTTAAATTTGAATTTTGTTCAACACTAAAATGACTTGTAATTAAAGCAATAAAACCCTAACTTCATATCTTCGATTCTCTCTACTCAAGAATGATCTCAAGGAGTTCTTGGACATTTTGTAAAGCTTGAAATGTGCTCTAAAACGCATATTTGAATTTCTTTTGAAGATTCCCCTTGGGAATATATGAAAAAGTGTCATGAAGTTAGGTCAAAATCCTGGCCAAATTAGGGCTTAATTTCACTAAGTGTTTAGTTTCATGACCACATGTTCATAAAACTATAACTTGAGATCCAAGCATTTTTGGAAGGAGATGTGTAAATAAAAGTTGTAGATTTCATGGAGATCTACAACTTTCATGTTGGAAGTTTCTCTTGAACCATCTTGCATCATGGTGAAAATATTGCTCAAAGTTATGAAAAAACATGAAATTTCCAACACTTGGAAAAATTTCTAAGTTTAGAAATTTTGACTTTTCAAAATGAAATCTTGACTTTTTGATTTCTTGATGAATAAGTTTCATATTTTGACATGTTTTGATGAATTATGATCTTTGGCACTTGAATTTGACCAAAAAAGTCAAAGTTTGACTTTTCAGTATACAGTTGACTTTTGATCAGTTGACTGCAAAATTCATTTGTCAATCCAATGGACTTGCAATGTTTTGAACCATGTCATTAGGTCAAAATGATGCAATTGGACTCTTGAGATCATGCCTTAAACCAATTGACCATTTGTTAGGTCAAAACTCAGAAATTGCCCTTTCCCAGTTAAAACCCTAATTTTGACCATTTTGCCCTTTTGGAGATTTGATCAAATTTCTTGAGGAGTTGTGGTCCAAACTTGATCAAGTGATACATATGAGTTTAAAATGTTGATGTGGATAAAAAATTATGAAATTTGACTATAAATTGGCCATAGTTGACTTTTTCCCCAATACAGTTGATTTTTAGGTCAACAGCCCAATTGAATGATCAAAAATGTGATCCAAGGCTTGAAACATAACATGAGTAATCTTGGGGGTCCATAATGATCCATGAAAATCATATGGGGCATAGAAAGTTCAAAAATCCTTGTGCAAACTCAAACCCTAATTTTGGTCATCAGTGCATAAGGAGGTGTCTTGAGCTGATCAAACCCTAGTGCAGTCTTGAGCCCAAGGAGATCTTGTGAGAAAATTCTTGATAAATGAGAGAGGAAATTTTGGGGTACAACAACTGCCCCTGTTCAATCTTCTTAAGCCTGAAGAGTTAGATTGGCGAGTTTTTCCATTCGTGACTCGAAGGTGGAAGATGATTGGACACTAGAGTGCCCAGAAATTTGCACTCGGTTATGTGATGGTTGATGGAATGGGCTTAAAGATGCCATTTGGAGAGGT
The DNA here is from genome assembly GCA_948472305.1 of Vicia faba. Taxonomy (NCBI): domain Eukaryota; kingdom Viridiplantae; phylum Streptophyta; class Magnoliopsida; order Fabales; family Fabaceae; genus Vicia; species Vicia faba. The sequence goes on along the minus strand of CATIWC010000775.1, from coordinate 95,557 downwards.
GATAGAAATTTGTTGGAGATGGGCTTGTAGATGCCATCCAAAAGTGATTGCTGAATTGTAATTTGTAAGCTGAAAGAATGAGTATCAGAATGGCGTCCGTGTCTGGAGCGTATCTGAACCGCATCTAGAGGCTGATTTTGAATGAGTATTAGAATGGAGTCCATGTCTGGAGCGTATATGTACTGTATTTGGAAGTTGAAAACTGAATGACTATCAGAATGACATCCATGTTTGGAGCCTATCTGAACTGTATCTGAAAGTTGAATATGAATGAGTATCAGAATGGCATCCGTGTCTGGAGCGGATCTGAACTGTATCTGAAAGTTGACTCTGAATGAGTATCAGAATGGCATCCATGTCTATAGCGTATCTGAATTGTATCTGAAAGTTGAATCTGAATAAGTATCAGAATGACGTCCGTGTCTGGAGCGTATTTGAATTATATCTGAAAACTTTGAACATTTGCTAATGGTAGTTGTTGATTAATCTTATCCTGAAAAAGGTAAAATGTTAGCTAATATGCAATGTCATGTTGTATGAAATGCATGGTATAATGCATTTGTGTTATCAATGTTTATGATATATGGATGCGATGTATGTGCATGTGAGCTAATCTGTTGTACTGCTGTTGGATTGGGGAAAATAAATCCCTGACTGTTGTTGCGAATAAGGAGTGTAAGTCTTCATGTTGTGAAGTTGAAGTGCCGATGAATTTCCACTTAGAGAACTAAACTCTGTTGTAAGGGAAATGCCGTGTACTGCTTGTAAAATCCTGTTGGGAAATCCTGAGAAATTCGGCGACTTCTACCGGGGATTGATAAACTGGAAGCTTTGTTCCGCTGGGGATAAAACTGCACACTGCAGGGTTTTCTAGAAATAACTTAGGGGGATTTCCATACCTCTTAAAGAAATCAGTGATTGTCTTTCTATTTTGTTTATTTGTAAACAATGATTATATTCAAATGCATATGTTCAAAAATAAATCATTGGACATTTTTGTAAATAAAACACAAGAGTAAAGAAAAACAGATAGTTTGGCACTTTCAAAGGGATATCTTTGTATTGACTTTGAGTAATTATTTTTGTACAATGAGACAAACATTCTAGTAAGAGAATGCTATCGTAAAAAATGAAAATTTTGATACAAAGAAAAGATAGTTATTTGCAATAACCCCACGGGGTTCCCATTCTGCTATAGCCTTTGTATCTCTGAGCATCTTTTCTCTTTGTTGCCTCGTCCGAAGATGATTGAATTGATCAGAACCTCTGAGTTTGTTAAGTTGTCCGTATGGTGATCCAACGGGACAAAGTCATACTATTTAATTCCCTAACTTTTTCCTGGATCGCCCTTTCGGGTGTTCAGTCCACCGGGATACCCTTTTTTGCCCAAGTCGCCCTTTCGGGTTTTCAACTTGCCGGGTGTATAGATTTTTTTTTGTTTTATCCCTAATTTTTTCCCGAACCTTTTTGGTTCGCCGGGATGCCCTTGTTTTGCCTAGGTGTGTCAACCTAGCGAGTCTCTTATGCATAGTATCTTTTGACTATGTCTGCATTCACAGGGTGCGGCAGGTCGTCGCCATCGATGGTGGTCAAGATCATCGCTCCATCAGAGAATATGTTTTTGATTACAAATGGTCTTTCGTATGTAGGAGTCCATTTTCCCCTGGGATCACCTTGCGGCAGTATGATACGTTTGATCACCAGATCTCCAACTTGATACACTTGGCGTCTGACCTTTTTGTTGAAAGCCTTGATCATCCGTTTTTGATACATTTGACCATGGAAAACAGCAGTAAGCCTTTTCTCATCAATTAAGTTTAGTTGATCAAGTTGAGTCTGGATCCAATCTTCTTCATTCAGCCGTGCATCCTTGATAATCCTTAGGGAGGGGATCTGGACCTCAATAGGCAAGACGGCCTCCATGTCGTATACTAGAGACTAGGGTGTTGCTCAGGTTGATGTGCGAGTTGTGGTATGATATCCATGGAGAGCGAATGGTAGCATCTCATGCCAGTCTTTGTATGTGACTGTCATTTTCTGTATGATCTTTTTAATATTCTTATTCGCGGCTTCGACAACACCATTCATGTTCGGCCGGTAAGGGGAAGAATTGTGATGATGGATCTTGAATTGCTCGCACAAGGCGGTGATCATTGTATTGTTCAAGTTTGTACCATTGTCTGTAATGATCCTCTCTGGGATACCGTAACGACAGATGAGATTCTGCTTGATGAACCGGGCGACAACATTCTTGGTAACGGAAGCAAAAGAAGTTGCCTCCACCCACTTTCTAAAATAGTCAATGGACACTAAGATGAAGCGGTGTCCATTAGAGGTTGTTGGCTTGATTTCCCCAATCATATCGATGCCCCACATAGCAAAGGCCAAGGAGCCGTCAAGATATTCAGAGGAACCAGAGGTACGTGCACCTTGTCAGCATAGATCTGACACTTATGGAAAGTTCGAGAGTGTTGATAGCAATTTGCTTCCATGGTAGACCAGTAATAGCCTGCCCGTAGGATTTTCTTTGTCATCGTATGCCCACTGGAATGGGTGCTAAAAGTGCCTTCGTGTAACTCAGCCATGATCCTTTCAGCTTCAGCCTTGTCTACACACTGAAGTAACACAGAGTCATGGTTGCGTTTGTAAAGAATTCCATTACTAAGGAAGAATTTAGCAGAGAATCTCCTTAAGAACTTCTTATCATTTACTGAAGCTCCTTCTGGGTATTTCTGAGTCTCGAGATACCTCTTGACTTCATGAAACCAAGGCTGGTCCACTACTTCTTCAGTATTAATCTCGTGACAGTGTGCTGGTTCATCCCTTCGTTCAATGGTGATCTGGGGAGCCTCATTATCCCATTTAAGTTTAAACATAGATGACATCGTGGCTAGTGCGTCTGCTAGCTAATTTTCTTCTCGCGGGAAGTGCTCGAAGGTAATCTTATCAAAATGTGGGAGCAATGTCAAAACATGTTCTTTGTAAGGGATAAGGTTAGGGTGTTTGGTGTCCCATTCCCCTTTGATCTGGCTAATGACCAAAGTTGAATCTTCGAATACATTCAAAGATTTGATCCCCAAGTCTATGGCAGCTCTGAGAACAAAGATGCATGCTTCGTATTCTGCCATGTTATTTGTACAATTGAAGTAGAGTCTTGCCGTAAAGGGAGTGTGACATCCTTCCGGAGATATGAGTACAATACCAATACCATTGTCGAGTGAGTTAGATTCCCCATCAAAAACCAGGGTCCATCGGGATCCTTGTTCAGGTCTGTCATATGGCCTGAATTCTTCACAGTTGTTTACTATCATGATGTCTTCATCTGGAAATTCGAACTTTATAGACAGGTAGTCTTCTACAGCTGTGTGAGCAAGGTGATCAGCTAGTACACTTCCCTTTATTGCTTTCTGGGTAGTATATTGCATCTCATATTCTGTCAGGATCATCTGCCATCTCGCTATTCTCCCAGAGAGTGCAGGCTTTTCGAAGATGTATTTTATTGGATCCATTTTAGATATCAACAAGGTAGTATGGGTCAGCATATATTGTCTTAGCCGGCGAGCAGCCCATGCCAGAGCGCAGCAAGTTTTCTCGAGCAGTGAAGATCTTGTTTCACAGTCGGTAAACTTTTTGCTCGGGTAATAAATTGCGTGCTCTTTTCGGCCAGACTCGTCATGCTTCCCCAACACACACCCCATTCAATTTTCCAAAACAGTCAGATACATGATCAATGGTCTTCCCTCGACTGGCGGCATCAAAACAGAAGGCTCTTGCAGATACTCTTTGATCTTGTCAAAAGAAATTTGGCACTCATCATTCCATTTGACTACTTGATCTTTCTTCAGTAGTTTGAAGATTGGTTCACAAGTAGCTGTCAGGTGAGAAATGAATCTGGCAATGTATTTCAAACGTCCCAAGAATCCTCTGACTTCCTTCTCAGTACGAGGATAAGGCATCTCTTGTATCGCTTTCACCTTGGTAGGATCTACTTAAATACCCTTATTGCTGACGACAAAGCCTAGGAGCTTACCAGACCTTACTCCAAACGTGCATTTATTTGGGTTTAGCCTCAACTTTTACTTCTTTAGTCTCTCAAACAGTTTCTGTAAATGATCAAGATGCTCTTCTTCTGTTTGAGATCTAGCTATCATGTCATCCACATATACCTCTATTTATTGATGTATCATGTCGTGAAATAAGGCTACCATGGCACGCTGATAGGTTGCCCCAACAATCTTTAGTCTGAATGGCATAACCTTGTAGCAGAATGTGCCCCACTGTGTGACAAAGGTTGTTTTCTCCATGTCCTCAGGCGCCATTTTGATTTGGTTGTAACCTGAGAAACCGTCCATGAAGGAAAACACTTTGTGTTGTGTCGTATTGTCAACTAGAATGTCAATGTGGGGAAGTGGGAAATCATCCTTAGGGCTTGCCCTATTCAAATCTTTGTAGTCCACACACATTCGTACCTTGTCGTCCTTTTTGGGCACGGGAGAAACATTGGCAACCCATTGCGGATAAGAGGTGACAGCCAAGAATCGAGCGTTGAATTTATTCATGACTTTAGCTTTAATCTTCTCCGACATATCTGGTCGCATTCGATGGACTTTTTGTTTTACTAGTGGGAAGTCCTCTTTTGTAGGTAGACGATTTACCACAATATTTGTATCAAGTCCTGACATGTCTTCATACGTCCAGGAAAAGACCTCAACATACTCGTGTAACAACTGAATCAGACATTCCTTGACACTGGGTTCTAGATTCGTACCCACCTTGACTTCTCTTTTGTCTTCTTCGGTACCTAGATAGATGGTGTCCACTGGTTCCTCCTGGGGCTGAATGGTTCTCTCTTCTTGTTGTAGTAATTTGGCAAGTTCCCCTGATACTTCACAATCTTCCTCACCTTCTTCTTCGGCTTGGTAGATTAGATTTTCAGAGTCACAAAAGGCCATCGCAGAACCGTTATCCCTGGGATCCCGAATGGATGTAGACCCGCATTGTGAGTGTGACTGTGTGTAATTGTATATCTATCTTTGAAAGAAATGAAAATGTAAAAAGAAAAAAAATGAGCACAAAGTTTGTATGCAAAAATGTCCATGATTCATTGATGTCATATGAAAATGAGATAATAACCCTTACAAATGGACCATTGTGCCTCGGGTAAGACACAAGGTTTTAAGAGTCTGAATTGTTTTAATATTATAGATTCAATAAAATGTAAAGATAAATTATTGTGGGATAAAAGTGATCGGGACCAAATCTCTAGCCTCCCAGTTGTTGAGCCCTCCACTGATAGTTTGGAAAATCCAATCCTCCAGGTTGTAGTTGTCTTCATCATCCTCCACCGCATTGACTTCGCGGTTGCTGATCTTCAAGGGTGGTCCTCCGACACGAGTGCGGCGTACAACCTTCTAGGCACCTGAAGTTAAACCCAGACCAAACTTGTCAGATTTGTATGGGATATCTGGGAGTTTCCCCTAAATAGTGCACCCACCTTCTTCTATCACTGCCTTGGCATCCTTTAAAGATGACATCCTGAGTGGAGGCCTTGTGATCTTGGGAACTTGAGACACAGCCTTGGTCACTGCCACATCTTGTGGGCCTTCTTCAAAGTGATGGAATGGAGTTTCAATAAATTCACCATCTAACTCCACATATCTGAAGGAATTGAGATGGCTGATCATATATTATTCTTCTTCATGAACAGTGATGATCTTCCCTTGAATCAGATATTTCAGCATTTGGTGCAACGTAGAAGTAACAACGCCAGCATTGTAAATCCATGGTCGGCCCATCAAGCAGGAATATGAAGGGCGAATATCCATTACATAAAAAGTTGAATCAAATTTTTGGGTTCCAACCTTTATGGGGATATCCACTTCCCCATGCACCATCCTTTTTGAGCCGTCAAAGGCTCTCACTACTATGTTGCTTGGTTTTAATGTCAATCCCTCACAGTCAAGCTTATCAAGAGCCTTTTTAGGTAATACATTCAGAGACGATCCAATGTCCACCAAGGCATGAGACAAGGTTATGCCCCTGCATTCAACTGAGACATGTAATGCCTCATTATGCTTCCTCCCTTTTGGCGTTAAATCAGTATCTGAAAAACCTAAGCCATTATCTGCAGTCAAGCTGGCTACGCAGTCTTGGAACTGATCGGCAGATGTTTCTTGGGGTACATGGGAAGTTTTCAGGAATTTTACCAAGGCCTTTTCATGTGCCTCGGAACATAGTAGTAAAGCCAGCATGGACGTTTTGGATTGAGTTTTCCCCAATTTCTCAACTACATTGTAGTCGCTTCTTTTTATGATCTTTAGAATTTCCTCTATCTCTTTCCAAGAGGTCTTAAGGATAGCCAATGATTGTGCCTTCGTCGGACAGGCTCAATCAGAATACTTTTACCTCAAGTTTCAGTTCACTCGGAAGCAAGAATGTCAGTAGGAGTAATAACAGGGGTTGTATCAGCTTTGTCAGTTGGAGTACTAGCAAAGATGATTGTAGGACTGGAAATAACCTTTGGAGGAGAAACAACAACATGAATGATTACGGGTCCAGAAAATGCTTTTGGGGGAGCAATTTCTTGAGATAATATCCTTCCTCTTCGGGTAATCTTGCTAGTCCCGACAATATTACTGATATTGGAGTCAACATTCCTAGAACTTGAATCTTTGGCAGCTGGGCAATCTTGCTTGATACCGTGGTAGTAGACATCCCCTCCATAATTCCATGGTACGATTTTATCTGACGAATACGGGACTGGTCCAGACATTATAATTATCAAAGGAGCTACTTTTGGAACTGATGTAATTCTAATGAGTCTTTTGGTAGAGACCCTGGAAGAATTGTCGAAAATGGTCACGATGGAAACATCATTATAAGAAACAGTTGGAAGAGAAGTATTTTCGAACATAATTTCCTTGTTATCTATTAGGTACTGAACACTTGCTTTCAACAAAGGACAGCTGGTTGGTGAGGACAAAAATAAATGACATCTTTCATCACAGCCCGGGAATACATCGACAATCAACAAGTTCTTTTTGATAGTCAGGAGTGGGGTCACAAGCTCATCAACTGAAGTAGCAAACATATCTTCCTCAATGGCGTTGGCATTATGGTCGTGTTTGGGCATAGGGGCAGAAATAACATTGGGCTTTTCTGGCGCGTCAAATTCAATCTCTTTGGCTTCAAGGAGGTCTTGTACTTTGTTCTTTAAAGCCCAATAGTTGTTAGTGTCATGGTCGGGACTTTCTGAGTGGTATGCACAACGGGCATTAGGATGATAGTGAGGAGAGGTTGTGTTAGGGTTCTTTGGAGCTTCTTTCAAGGTCACTAGATTGGATCTTAACAAGTGTGGAAATACTTGAGATAATGTCATATTAATTTGGGTGAATTGTCTGACTGGTCTTTCCATTCTTGGTTGGTTGTTTCTTTGCTGATCAGGCGCCCGTTTAGGAATCATAACAGCGCCCACCATTGGACGGCGTTCAGCCCTATCTTGATTTCTCTGAAGATATACAGAAACCACTTATTTATTTCCGATGAATGGCTTCCTTACAGTAGTAGAGGATGCATCTTTTTGAATCTTTCCATTCTTTATCTCGGCGTCTACTCTTTCTCCGGTCAATATCAATTCAGTAAAACCTGCTGATGAACTCCCAATTAAGTGATTGAAGAAGGGACCAGACAAGGTGCCCAAAAACATGTCTACCAACTCTCTTTCAGATATGGGAGGTTGAACTTTTCCGGCCAAGTCTCTCCATTTTTGCGTATAGTCCTTGAAGCCTTCACTTAAAACCATGGCCATACTCCGGAGTTGAGTACGGGTGGGTGCAAGATCAGCATTGTATTGGTATTGTTTGTAAAAGGCTGCAGCAAGATCCTCCCAGTTATGAACATTGGCTCTTTCTAACTGATAAAACCAATCAAGTTTAGTTCCAGACAGACTGTCTTGGAAGAAGTGTACCCATAAATCTTTGTCAGTGGTATGGGGCTAGATTTTCCTCACATAGGACCAGAGATGCATTTTAGGGCATGAAACTTCGTCATATATGGTGGACACAGGTGCTTTAAATTTTGGAGGGATGACAATCCCCGATACTAGTCCCAACTCCTCAAAGTCCAATGCAGGCACTTTTTGGATTTCCATTGCACTCAACCACTCTTTTAGATGCTTATACTTGTCGTCGGCTGGAGGGTATTGTTCTTCAGAATAGTCTTCCTCTTCCTCTTCCTCTTCCTCTTCTGATTCTGACTGGACAATTGTTTCCTTTCCTTTCCGATCTTGATTGTCTTTCTCACCGGATGTCGTTGCAAAGTCTAAGGCCCTTCTTGTTTGCCCTTGGAAACTTCTTCCCATGTTTAGAACTCCGGTTATCTTATTCGTCTTCTTTTTCTTCTCCTTTGTCAGTAAAGTCTTCAACTCTTCTTGTCCTTTGGATAGAGTTAAAAACAATTGTTGAAACTGTGAATTCTGAGCTTGGAGGTCCTTCATCGTTTGCTCGAGATCCATCTTACTGAAATAAATAGTAGAGAGATGAGGAGACTTGTTGCAAGAAACCTGATTATGTTATGATGAATGGTAAATGAATATGCAATGATTCCAAGGATTTTAAGATTCAAATTTGTTTTAGACAAAAAGGAAACACAAGTCATATTAATAGATTAAAGCTCGAGTACATCAATGCCTTCTTGGGAAAAATAATACAAAAACTCTAAGATAAAAAGGTAGTATGCATCCTCTTTGGTGCAATGTAGGCATTCAGAGTCTGCTCCTTATGAAGTAGTCTAGTGAGTTCCAAAACCTTTTTCTCGCTTGCGTAGAATTGGGCTTCGAAAGTATCTTCCTCCCCTTGAGTTGTATCCAATCTCTTTGTAGGTCTTCAAGAGAGGTGGGCATGTCAGGATGTAGGATAGTGTATGGAACATCTCCTTCCATGACAGGCTCAATGATTACCAGGAGAATGGAGGGATAAGGCATCATAAGACTTTGAGCACGAGTTCGTACCCATTTGAGGTAAGGCTCAAGAGGGATGGAATTCTTATGCCCCAATGTATGGATATCTACCTTGTTCAACATCCTCCAAGCTCGGATAAATCTCTGGCGAAGACCTTGATCATCGTTCTCGTAGTCAAATACCAAACCTTGAATCAGCATCTCGTGTGGACCATTCTTTCGGGCGTAACCAAACTGTCTTAAGGCTAAGCAAGTGTTGTAGGTGGTGCCTCCCCTAATTACAATTAAAGGGACATTAGGAAATTCTCCACAACGGTCAATAATAGTAACATTCTCTATGGATTGGGAGCACCAATGAATGTCTGAACATTTGAGCGTCATCAACCTTTGTGACCACCTTGAACCTTGCTCATTCTTTAATACAGATTGGGGAAGATGCAAAATAAACCATCTTTCCAAGAGAGGAGTGAAACACATAAGAACAACTTTTTTCCTCATTGTACGAGTGTGAAAAGAGTGTAGGATGTCTCCTAGCAAAGTAGGCACCGGGTTGCGTGATATGAATATTTTGACGGCGTTCTACGAGTTGGTCAGGATTTGGAAACAAAACCATCCCATAGATGAGGAGAGCCACAATTTCCTCAAAGGCTTACAAATCCAATGAGTTCCAATAGTTTTGGGCTTTCTCAAACAGGAACTTTTCCAGGAAACCTTTGTAACCACTCCTTGTTTCCCAATGAGTTGTGACATCAGATGAGTGCAAGTGTAGAGCTTGAGCAATCTCTTCTGGCTTTGGGTCTCTTTCCATACCGTTGAAAGGTAGTTGGTTGAGAATGGGAATCCTCAAGAGTCGGGAGAATTCTTTCAAAGTAGGCACAAGTTGATAGTGAAGCAATGGTGTAAAGGATCAAAGAACTGAAAGAGCACCTTCATCATGTCCTCATCTGTGTTGAAGGTGACCAAGTTGAGTAGGCGACACTGTCTCTCGGTGAATGGAGAGTTTTCTGGAATCCTTGAAGCTAGTTCCTTAAGTTGTGGGGGGATCCTTACAAGGTTGACTTGAATAATTTTCCTGCGAAGAGAATCCATATCCTACAAAACAGGACAAAGATAAATCCCAAGATCCTTGAAATGGTTAGTGAATGAGCATGATGGTATGATGTTCATGATGTTATGTACAAGTATGTATATACAAACAAGGAAAACAAGTCCTTAGGTTTAGGCTTGCATGAGGTATCATAGGTAAGTACCCTCTTAAAGTTTAGTTGGCTCAAACCTGTCCTAGTAATAGTAACCGGGTTCTAAGGAGCTCAATATCACCGGTCTGTTTCCTTGGTCATTGTTTCAGCACAAGCCTCTTTAATGGCGACCGAAATATCCCAAGAAACCAAACCTCAATGAGTGTAGTGTCGAGTATCTACCAACTTCGGACTGCACCAAAGCCGGTCATCTCACTACATCCTAGAGGCCAAGTTGGTCAAGTAAAGGATCTAGAAGTTCATTAGTGCTTTATGACACTCAGCGGCCCCGTATTCTCTTTGATTAACTCAAAGGCTACCGATACCCACAAATATGTCGCACTAACGTAGCTATTGCTTAGACCATGTTGGTATACCCCGCACAATTTCCACAACGTATTGCTACTTACCTATAATGTATCCCAAATCCGGGTAGAGGATTCAAAATCAAATAGAGAACCATAATGTAAAGCATACAAGTCAAACAATGCAAGCAAGTAAATGTGATCTAATCCCTAAGGTAACCCCACTTTTAGAATTATCCCCAGCAGAGTCTCCAGTTCTGTGATACGGTGGGAGAACTGACTTGGGTGTTTTGCGTTTTATTGCAAATGTTGTGGTTAGCAAGAGTCGCCACCGACTTTTCTTTTATCCAAAAGGAAAGGTGAAAAAGCACAGGAAAGACCTTTGAGATTATTTCTTGAGTTCGGGGGGTAGATTATGAAAAGGGAAGGTATTAGAACCCTTTTCATCCATGGTTTTCAATGGGCTCTTAGTTACTTGCTAGATCACCTGCTTTTTGTTTGAAATTGTGCTTGGTGTGGTTTTTTGAAAGTATTTTGTAAAGAGGCCATTGTTTAGACAATCTTTGTAATGATCCTTGTTTGTAAGAATGTATACAAAGATGTTTGATCTTTTGAAAATGTTTTCAAGTTTGTAAGATATTTGAAAGTGTAGGTGTTTGTTTTGAAAATAGCAAGGATGTTTGTTTGAAATTGAGCAAGTAATTAGGAGCATTCTACCTACTCAAAAGCCTTTCTTGTTCATTTCCTTTTCTTTTGACATTGTTATCTTACCATTGCTTTGGTAAGCAACCCTATCTTTGGAAGTAAACGAGAAGGGCGTGGGTCATCGTATAACCATGATTAGCAATTTTGCTAGGTATCTTAGCATTCTCTTTTAGGGACTAAGATCATTTGAAAGGCAACTTAGATAGCGTCATCGAGGGACTATGATCTTGTATTTTCTTGTTTTTGCTAAGATATCTTACATGCGTAATATGGCCATTTTGTATAAGGCAACCAAGTGGAATAACCCTAGGGGTGCTTGTGTGCAAGTGTATTATTTTCATGCTTGTTTTTGTCTTGAATTAGGGTTTTCTAAGTATTGGTTTTAGTCTTTCCATACAAACCCTAATTACTAGCATTTGTATATAAAAGCGATAAATTGCGGAATTTAAAGTTACTATGCTATTACAACATTTGTGGGAGGGGGTGTACAAATTGAATGGGGATTGCAAGAATATAAACCTAGTTAGTCTATTACAACCATATTGAATTGGTATCAATGTACAAAGATTTAAATGAATATAATGTACAAGATGAATAAATGTACAGAAATGCAAAATGTAAAGAAAATGGATCTTTGTTTGATCTTCATAAGAGAAAGGTAAATTGTCTTAACATAATTAAATAAAGAAAATAATTAATTAAACTTGAATTTATTTAAGAAAATATTTTAAATAAAACCCTAGTTCTATTAATTAATTAAAAGAAAATAAGTTTAAGAAAAGTATTTTTTAGTATTTTTATCTTGAAAATATTTATAACATTATAAAATACTTTTGGCCCTTTTTTATATAAAATAAATATATTTTAATAGGTGTAAAAAGAAAAAGAAATACTAACCTAGTTTTAATTTAATTTACAAGATGATTTGTAAAAAATAAATAAAGTATAGTTAATAAAAATATTTTTGTGAGAAAAATAAAATAAACTAAGTTAAAATGAAAATTTAATTTTTTTTGTATTTTTTATGATTTTTTAGTATTATGAAAATAATTAAGAAAATAAAATAAAATAAAAAATAAGAAAATTAAATAAACTGGGCCAGCATGCAAATAGCCTGCAGGGGGTTAACTAGCAAAAACAAAAAAAAAGAATGACAAAAAGCCCAACAGGGCCCAGCGCCTCCAAAAAAATCAAAAATGCAAAACAGGTCCAAAATGTTACAGGCGCACGCTTAAGAGGATGCGCAATGTCTTTTTACCTTAGAATTTTGTATTATTTTGCTCAAGCGGCATTGATGTACTCAAATTCTATTTTATTAATATGACTTGTGTTTCTTTTTTGTTTAAAACAAATTTGAATTTCTAAATCCTTGAAAACATTGCATAAATGCATATCATTAATCATAAGCATAAATAGGTCTTTGCAACAAGTTTCCTCATCTCTCTACTATTTATTTCAGTACGATGGATCTCGAATAAACGGTCAAAGATCTGCAAGCTCAGAACTCGCAATTTCAGCAGTTACTCATGACCTTAGCCAAGGGGAAAGAGGAGCTGAAGACTCTGCTAGAAAAAGAGAAAGAGAAAAAGAAGAAGAAGCCAGCTGGTGTGGTAATCATGGGCAGAAGATTTCACGGACAAGCCAGAAGGACCTTAGAATTTCCAACAACATCTGAAGAAGGGGAAAGAAAAGGAAAAGAAACGGAAGTACCATCAGATTCTGAAGAAGAAGAGGAAGAGGAGGACTACTCTGAACAACAATACCCTCCGGTTGATGACAAGTACAAACACCTTGAAGAGCGACTAAGCGCTATGGAGATCCAGAGAGTACCAGGGCTAGATTTTGAAGATTTAGGGTTGGTGTCAGGAATTGTAATCCCTCCAAAGTTTAAAGTGCCACTATTTTCCAAGTATGATGGGGTGTCTTGCCCTAAAATGCACCTCAGATCATATGTCAGGAAGATTTAACCACACTCTGCCGACAAAGACTTGTGGGTCCACTTTTTCTAAGACAGTTTATCAGGAATGCAACTTGATTGGTTCTACCAATTAGAAAGGGCTGAAGTCCACAATTGGGAAGACCTAGCAGCAGCTTTCTTTAAAAAATATCAGTACAACGCCGACTTGGCGCCTACCCATACTCAACTTCAGAGTATGGCCATGGTTTCCAATGAGGGATTTAAAGATTACGCGCAAAAGTGCAGAGATCTAGCCGGAAGGGTGCAACCCCCTCTATTCGAAAGGGAGTTAGTGGACATGTTCTTGGGAACTCTATCAGGTCCTTTCTTCAATCATCTGATTGGGAGTTCCTCTGCAGGGTTTACTGAATTAATATTAACTGGCGAAAGAGTGGAGGCTTGTATAAGAAATGGGAAAATTCAGAAGGACGTGTCTGCCTCAACAGCTGTGAAAAAGCCCTTCACTGGAAGAAAGGAAGTATCTGCTGTCTATTCACAGAGGAATCAGAGAAGAACTGAGCTCCGACCAACAGTGGGGGCCGTTATGATTCCAAAGCCTGCATCAGACCAACCAAGAACTAACCAGCAAAGGATGGAAAGGCCAGTTCGGCAATTCACCAAGATTAACATGACTCCAGCTCAAGTTCTACCACACCTTCTAAAGTTGAATCTAGCCACTCTAAAAGAGGCCCCAAAGAATCCCAATACTGCGTCTCCACATTACCATCCGAATGCCAGGTGCGCGTAGCATTCTGAAAGTCCAGGGAACGACACCAACAACTTTTGGGCTCTGAAAAACAAAATCCAAGACCTGATAGACGCGAAGGAAGTTGAGTTTGAAGCGCCTGAGAAACCAAATATTATTTCCGATCCAATGCCTAGGCATGGTCACAATCCCAACACTATTGAAGAAGATTTGTTTGTTGCTACCGTGGATGAATTGTTGACTCCGCTCCCAATTGTTAAGTTGAATTTGTTAAAAGATGGTATATTCCCAGGTTGTGACAAAGACTGTCATGTTTGCCTGTCCTCATCATTTGACTGCCCTCTGTTGAAGAAAGGTATCCAACGACTGATGGATAATCAAGAAATTCTGTTTGAGAATGCTCCTGTTTCACTCGTTCCAGTTAAAGAAGTTTCTATCATAACCATCTACGCTAATCCTTCCAGTGCCCCTAAAAGACCCGTTAGGATTACACCTGCTCCAAAGACTACTCCGCTTAAGATTACAATGCCCGGGCCGACCCCATACAAATCAGATAAAACAGTACCATGGAATTATGGTGGAGAAATCTACTACCATGGTATTAAACAGGATGAACTGACTGCCGAGGTAGAAACCTCCGAAGAGGACAGTCCCGACATTAGCAATATTGTCGGAACTAGCAAGATTACTCGCAATGGTAGGATCTTCTCTCCAGAGATTTCCCCTCCAACGGCAGTCTTTGGACCCGTGGTCGTTCCAAAGATTACCTCTGCACCAGTGATTATACCTGCAAGCGTACCTACCGACAAAGACAATACAATTCCTGTCCCTACTTCCACTGCTGAGAATAAAGGAAAAAACGTTCAAGAGGAGCATGTCCAGACGAAGGCTCAATCACTAGCTATTCCTGAAACATCCAAGAAGGAGATGGAAGAAATCCTTAGGATAATTAAAAAAGAGTGATTATGATGTGGTAGAACAGATGGGGAAAACCCCTTCCAAGATCTCTATGATAGCCTTGTTGTTATGCTCTGAAGCGCACGCTAAAGCTCTGGTAAAATTTATGAAAACGGCTCATGTGCGGCAAGAGATGTCTGTTGACCAGTTCCAGGATTGTGTGGCCACTTTGACAGCTGATAATGGCTTGGGTTTCTCTGATGCTGACTTGACACCCAGAGGGAGAAAACACAACGAGGCATTACATGTCTCAGTGGAGTGTAGAGGAACAACCCTATCCCACGTCTTAGTTGATACTGGGTCATCTTTGAACGTCTTGCCGAAAAAAGCCCTTGACAGATTGGATTGCGAGGGGATGACCTTGAAACCCAGTAACATAGTGGTGAGAGCTTTTGATGGTTTGAAGAGGATGGTCCACGGGGAGGTGGACATCTCAATAAAGGTGGGAACTCAGGTTTTCAACTCAACCTTCTATGTGATGGACATCCGTCCTTCTTATTCTTGTCTGTTGGGACGCCCCTAGATCCACAATGTCGGTGCTGTCACCTCCACCTTGCATCAGATGCTAAAATACCCGGTCCAAGGAAAGATCATAATTTTCCATGGGGGAGGAGGAGTACATGATTAGTCATCTGAATTCTTTCTGATACATGGAGTTAGATGGCGAATTCATTGAGACCCCTTTCCAACATTTTGAAGAAGTCTCTCCAGAAGTAGCGGCGACCAAGGCGGTATCCTCGATTCCTAAGATCACAAGACCTCCACCTCGGATGTCGTCTCTAAAGGATGCAAAGGAAGTAGTGGAAGAGGGCGGATGCACCATTTGGGGGAAGCTTCCAGACATTCCCTACAAATCACACAAGTTTGGCTTGAGGTTTACTTCAACTGGTCAGAAGGCTGTGCGTCGTGCCCGTGCTGGGGGGCCACCTGTAAAGATTAGAAACCAAAGCGTCAATGCAGTAGAAGACAATGAAGAGGATGGCAGCCTGGAAGATTGGATATTTCCTACTGTCAGTGGAGGACTTCGCAACTGGGAAGCCAGAGACTTTGTTCCGATAACTTTCATATCTCATTAATTTATCTTTTACATTTTTGTTGGACTTGTAATAATTCACAAACAATTCGCACTTTAAAAACCTTGTGTCTTACCCGAGGCACAACGGTCCATTTGTAAGGGTTTTTATTTCATCTACATATGACATTCAATGAATCACGGACGCTTTTTCACATATAAACCTTTTGTGCTAATTGTCTTTCTTTTACATTTTATTGTTTTAAGATGGCTATATCCTTACACACACCCACACTAACAAATGCAGGTACCCTTCCGTTCCGGATCCCATGGGTAAAGATACTTCTATAGCCTTCAGTGACTCTGAATATTTGATCTACCAAGCCGAATACGAAGGTAAGGAAGATTGTGAGGTGCCAGGGGAATTTGCCAGACTATTACAACAAGAGGAAAGAGCTATTCAGCCTCATGAGGAGTTGTTGGATACTATCAACTTGGATACTGAGGAAGATAAAAAGGAAATTAAAGTGGGTGCCAATCTAGAGCCGAGTGTCAAGGAACGCCTAATTCAGCTATTGCATGATTATGTTGAGATCTTTGCCTGGTCATACAAAGACATGCTGGGACTCGATACAGACATCGTGGTACATCGTATACCCACAAGAGAAGATTGTCCACCAGTGAAACAAAAAGTCTTCCGCATGAGACCTAACATGTCATAGAAGATCAAAGCAGAAGTTATGAAACAGTTCAATGCTGGATTTATGGTTGTTACTTCTTATCCTCAATGGGTGGCCAACATTGTTCCCGGGCCTAAGAAGGAAGGAAAAGTGAGAATGTGTGTGGATTATAGAGATTTGAACAGGGTCAGCCCTAAAGATGATTTTCCACTTCCGCACATCGACATTTTGGTCGATAATACAGCCCAACACAAATTATTTTCTTTCATGGACGGATTCTCAGGCTATAACCAGATCAAAATGGCATCTGAGGACATGGAGAAAACTACATTTGTCACACAGTGGGGTACGTTCTGCTACAAAGTGATGCCATTCGGACTGAAGAATGTCGGGGAAACCTATCAACGCGCCATGGTAGCTTTGTTTCATGATATGATACATCATGAGATAGAGGTCTACGTAGACGATATGATAGCCCGTTCACAACTTGAAGAAGATCACCTTGATCACTTGCAAAAGCTGTTTGTCAGATTAAAGGAGTACAAGTTAAGATTGAACACGAACAAGTGCACATTCAGAGTCCGGTCCTGTAAACTCTTAGGTTTCATTGTCAGCAACAAAGGCATCGAGGTTGATCCTGCCAAGGTTAAAGCAATACAAGAAATTCCTGCTCCTCGCACTGAGAAGGAAGTCAGGGGTTTTTTGGGATGCCTAAACTATATTTCCAGATTCATTTCTCACCTAACGTCTACTTGTGAACCAATCTTCAAGCTGTTGAAGAAAGATCAAGTAGTCAGATGGAATGATGAATGTCATATTGCTTTCGATAAAATCAAGGAGTATTTACAAGAGCCTCCTGTCTTGATGCCACCAGTCGAGGGAAGACCACTAATCATGTATCTGACCGTCTTAGAGAATTCAATGGGGTGCGTATTGGGGCAGCATGACGAGTCTGGCCGAAAAGAGCACGCTATTTATTACCTAAGAAAAAAGTTTACCGATTGTGAAACCAGATATTCACTGCTCGAGAAAACTTGCTGCGCTTTGATATGTGCTGCTCGCCGGCTAAGACAGTATATGTTGGCTCAAACCACTTTGTTGATATCTAAGATGGATCCGATAAAGTACATCTTTGAGAAGCCTGCTCTGTCCGGGAGGATAGCTAGATGGCAGATGATCCTAACAGAATATGATATACAGTACACGACCCAAAAAGCTATAAAGGGCAGTGTGCTCGCTGATCATCTTGCTTATCAAGCTGTAGAAGATTATCAGTCCATGAAGTTTGACTTCCCTGACGAAGACATCATAACATTAGACAACTGCGAAGAGATCAGACCATATGAAGGACCTGGACAAGGATCCCGATGGACCCTGTTCTTTGATGGGGCATCCAATTCACTTGGTAATGGTATCGGCGTTGTACTCATATCTCCGGAAGGATGCCATACTCCTTTCACTGCCAGACTTTGCTTCAACTGTACGAACAACATGGCAGAATATGAAGCATGCATCTTTGGTCTCAAGGTTGCCATAGACTCGGGAATCAAATCCTTAGATGTGTTTGGGGATTCAGCTTTGGTCATCAGTCAGATCAAATGAGAATGGGACACTAAGCATAAAAACCTTATCCCTTACAAAGAACATGTTTTGACATTGCTACCACATTTCGAGCAGATTACCTTCGAGCATTTCCCGTGAGAAGAAAATCAGCTAGCAGATGCTCTAGCCACAATGTCATCTATGTTTAAACTTAAATGGGATAACGAGGCTCCCCAGATCACTATTGAATGAATGGACGAACCAGTACACTGTCACGAGATTAATATTGAAGAAGTAGTGGACCAGCCATGGTTTCATAAAGTCAAAAGGTATCTCGAGGCTCAAGAATATCCAGAAAGAGCTTCAGTCAATGATAAAAAGTTCTTAAGGAGATTCTTGGCTAAGTTCTTCCTAAGAAATGGCATATTGTACAAATGCAATCATGATTCTATTCTGCTCCGTTGTGTGGACAAGATTGAAGCTAAAAATATCATAGCTGAATTGCATGAAGGTACCTTTGGCACTCACTCTAGTGGGCATACGTTGGCGAAGAAAATTCTACGGGCAGGCTATTACTGGTCTACCATGGAAGCTGACTACTATCAACACTCTCGGACCTGTCATAAGTGTCAAATCTATGCAGACAAGGTGCACGTGCCTCCGGTTCCTCTAAATGTCTTAACAGCTCCTTGGCCCTTCGCTATGTGGGGAATCGACATGATTGGGGAGATCAAGCCTACAAGCTCCAATGGACACCGCTTCATTCTAGTGGCCATTGACTATTTCACCAAGTGGGTCGAAGCAGCTTCCTTCGCATCCGTTACTAAGAATGTTGTTTCCCGCTTCATCAAGCAGAATCTCATTTGCCGTTACGGTATCCCAGAAAGGATCATCACTGATAACGGTACAAACCTTAACAATACTATGATCACCACCTTGTGCGAGCAGTTCAAGATTCAACATCACAATTCATCTCCCTATCGGCCAAAGATGAATGGTGCAGTCGAAGCTGCTAATAAAAACATTAAAAAGATCATACAAAAGATGATAGTCACCTACAAGGACTTGCATGAAATGCTACCGTTTGCTCTCCACAGGTACCGTACCACGGCTCGCACATCAACTGGGGCAACACCCTATTCTTTGGTTTATGGCATGGAGGTTGTCTTGCCTATCAAGGTTCAAATCCCCTCTTTAAGAATTATGAAAGATGCAGGTTTGAGTGAAGACGATTGGATCCAGACCCGGCTTGATCAACTGAACTTAATTGATGAAAAGAGACTTACCGCTGTTTGCCATGGTCAGATGTATCAAAAACGGATGATCAAGGCTTTCAACAAGAAAGTCAGACGCCAGGTATATCAAGTTGGTGATCTAGTGATCAAGTGCATTATCTTGCCACAAAGTGATCCCAGGGGTAAATGGACTCCTACCTATGAAGGACCATTTGTAATCAAGAACATCTTTTCCGGTGGGGCAATGATATTAACCACCATGGACGGTGACGACCTACCACACTCTGTGAACGCAGACATAGTCAAAAGATACTACGCATAAGAGACCCGCTAGGTTGACACACCTGAGCAAAACAAGGGCATCCTGGGGAACCAAAAGGTTCGGGCAAAAATTAGGGATAAAATAAAAAAATCTGTACACCCGGCAAGTTGAAAACCCGAAAGGGTGACTTGGGCAAAAAAGGGTTTCCCGGTGGACTGAAAACCCAAAAGGGCGGTCCAGGCAAAAGTTAGGGAATTAAAGCGTATGACTATGTCTCGTCGGATCACTTTGAGGACAACTTCAATCTCTTCACTAACGAACCTGGAGCTTTTGATCAATTCAATCATCTTCGGACGAAGCAACGGACAGACAAGATATTCGGAGATACAAAGGCTATAGCAGAATGGGAACCCCATGGGATTATCACATATAGCTATCTTTCTTTGTATAAATTTTTCTTACTTTTATGACACCATCCTCTTACTAGGATGTTTGTCTCCTTTGTACAAAATACTTTTTCAAAGTAAATACAAAGATATCTCTTTCAAAGTATAGAAAACTATTTTCCTTTTTCTTTACACTTGTGTTTTTATTTGCAAAAACATCCAATGATTCATTAATGAACATATGCATTTGAACATAATTAATGTTTACAAATAAACAGAATGGAAAAGAACAATTACTGACAGGATGAAAGATTAGGAAAATGTCTTTAGTCTATTCCACGAGCAATCCCTACAGTACATCCTTAAGATCCCCAGCGAAGCTATAACTTCAAACTACCAATCCCCAGCAGAAACCATTCAGTTTCTCCAAAATCCCCAGCAGATCATCTTGAAGCCTGAAAAGCAATCGGATAACAGTTAACTTTTGTCTCTCCCCAACCTAGGATAATTCCCCAGTAGAGTGGCAGACGACCGAAACTCCTGAACTTTTTCCAAACAGGAATAAGTTTTCTTCCCCACAGAGTTTTCTTTATTCCCCAGCAGAACAAGGATTCCCTTTGTTTATCCCCAGTTGAAGTCATCAAAATTCTCTGGATTCCCCAAGCAGATTACTCAAGAAGTATATGGCATTGCTCACAACAGAACTTTTGTCAATACTCCAACTTCAACAACATGAAGAATCCACATATCCTCAGCGATCAAGGATTTATTTTCCTCAGCAATACAGCGAATCAGCTTACATGCACATACATTACATCCACGTATCATAAACATTGATAAAACATATATATTGCATCGTACATTTCATGCAACATAACTTTGTGTTTCAGCTAACATTTTACCCTTTTCAGGATAAAATTAACAGCTATCGTTTTACAAAATGCAATCATGATACAGTACAGATACACTCCAGACACGGAAGTCATTCTGCTACTCATTTAGATTCAGCTTTCAGATACAGTTCAGATACACTCCAGACACGGAAGTCATTCTGCTACTCATTTAGATTCAGCTTTCAGATACAGTTCAGATACACTCCAGGCACGGAAGCCATTCTGATATTCATTCAGTTTTCAAATTCAAATACAGTATAGATACGCTCCAGACACGGAAGCCATTATATTACTCATTCAGACCTCAACTTCAAGATGCAGTTCAAATACGCTCCAGGCACGGAAGCCATTATGTTACTTATTCATACTTCAACACCCAGATACAGTTCAAATACGCTCTAGATACGGATGACATTCTGATACTCATTCAGTCTTCAAAATCAGATACAGTACGGATACGCTCCAGACACGGATGCTATTCTGTTTCTCATTCAGATTTCAAGTCTCCAGATACAGCTCAGATACGTTCCGGACGCGGACACCATTCTGATACTTATTCTTCTGACTTACAACTTACAATTCCACAAACATTCTTGGATGGCATCTATAAGCCCATCTCCAACAAGATTCTATCACCTCTTCAAATGTCATCTTTAAGCCCATTCCCTCAACTACACTTCGTCGAGTGCAAATTTATGGGCACTCTAGTGTCCAATCATCTTTTACCTTCGTGTCACGAACGACAAAGCTCGCTAATCTAACTCTTCAGGTTCAAGAAGATTGAACAGGGACAATTGTTGTACCCCAAAATTTGCCCTCTCATTTATCAAAACTTTCTCACAAGACTTCTTTGACTCAAGACAAGATTAGGGTTTGGTCAGCTCAAGACATCTCATCTTGCACTGACAACTCAAAATTAGGGTTTGAGTTTGCACAAGGATTTTTGGACAACCAATGCTTCATGTGACCTTCATACACAATTTTGGACCCCTAATATTGCTCATGTTAAGTTTCAAGCCTTGAACTACATTTTTGATCAGTCAATTGGACAGTTGACCTAAAAATCAACTATATTTGGGAAAAAGTCAACCATGGACAATTAACAGTAAAACTTCATAATTTTTTATCCACGTCAACATTTTGGACTCATATGTACCATTTGATCATGTTTGGATCACGACTCCTCAAGAAATTTGATCAAATCATCAAAAGGGCAAAATGGTCAAAATTAGGGTTTTGATTGAGAAAGGGCAATTTCTGATTTTTAACCTAGCCAATGACCAATTGAGTTCAAACATGATTTCAAGGGTTCAATGGCATCATCTTGACCTAATTACATGATTCAAAAGATCTCAAGTTCATTAGATTGACAGATGAATTTTGCAATCAACTGATCAAAAGTCAACTATGCACTGAAAAGTCAAACTTTGACTTTTTGCTCAAATCAAGTGCCAAGGGTCATAATTCATCAAGATATGTCAAAATGTGAAACTTTTTCACCAAGAAATTCAAAATTGAAAATTAGGATTTTAATTTGAAAATTTTCATAACTTAGAATTTTTCTAAGTATAAAAATTTTCTTATTTTTTCCCAACTTTTCACCACTTTTTCACCTTGATGCATTTTGATTCAAAGAAAACTTCCAACATGAAAGTTGTAGTCCTCCATGAAATATAAAACTTTTCATCACAAACTTTTCCCAAAATATGCTTGGATCTCAAGTTATGAATTTGTGAATATAGGTCCATGAACTTCTTAACTTAGTGAAATTTTGCCCTAATTTAGGCAGGTTTTGGACCCAACTTCATGGACATTTTTCACCTAGTTCAAAGAGGTATCTAAAAATGCATTTCAAAGAAGGATTATAGAGAACATTGCAAGCTTTCCAAAATGTCCAAGAACTCTCCAAGATCATTTTTGAGTAGGGAGAATCGAAGAAGGGAAGTTGGCATTTTATCACTTTTGATCAAGTCATTTTTTACAAAGCATCAAGTTGCAAATCAGATCTATGATGGTTGTATCTTGCTTTACAGGTCCTAAGCTTTCTTTACACTCCATAATTAAACGCAAACTCAGTTGACAAAGGCTTTATCTTTGCTTTTGAAGCTTTGTACAAGGTGTATTTCCATTTTTGGCATAAAGTTCACAATGCCATTTTCATAAAGAGAAGCTTTTCTAACTTTGTCAATCTTGAGCATTGAACGTGTCCTTTTGGTACATACAAACTACACAGCTCTCAAATAAATTGTACAATCTCTTTGCAGCCCTCAAGCAAGCAAGTACACGCATGTGAGTATGGTCACTTCACTTTACTTCAAATGCAAGAAAAGTTGCAAAAAGGTCCAAGGCTTGCACAGCTAGTGAAGAGCTGACTTTGTATCACTTCTATACAAATAAAAAAACTTGTCACAATGCATAGCAGGCTTGGTTTTGACTTGAAACACTCTGAAACTCAAAAACACAAAAATTCTGTCCAAAAACTCAAAATCTGCAAAACCATAGCCAACACTCATTTGGCTCGTGCGTTTTGTGTTTAAACACTTGAAACATCTCATACACTTCATACCAAAGCAATCCAAGCCATCACCCTGGTTCTGTAACCCCTGTTTCAGCATCCACCATTTTCACTTTTGAAGCTTGCAACTTGACTTGTGCAGAGAGTTCCAACCATCCTCAAAGCAAGATAAGCATTGGAATAGCTTCAGGGAAGTTCAAGGAAGCTCAAATAATCCTCAGGCCTCCATTAAAGTCCCCACATTTCCCTACTCGAATCCAACTGAAGAAGGTATTTTCTTGAACTCTATCTCTCTGAATAGGCATCCTCAAGCCACGATTTGTGAAGAAAAAATGTACTCCATGTCATAATGAAACTGTACATATCCATACTTTTCATTTATATTAACTATGCTGAGAGAATTTGAAGATTGAAAATTCTGGAAAAGTTAGGTCACGAATTAGGGCTACCAAAATTCTCTTTGATCTTTAAGAGTTAGGTCACATAATTTATATGGTTAGAATCGTGAGCTTAAATGCCACATTTTTCATGTTATGAGTTTTTGTTTTTGTGCAAGCATAAGAGAGATACATATTTGAACATGAAGCGTGCGCATGGAAGTTAACCAAGGACAGGGACAAAGTGTTCTGGGCTTTTTGGCGCCTTGGGCTTTTTGGTTTTGCTATTTTCACCCCCCTGACTTATTATTTGCACCCCCTGACTAGCTTTTTATATTTTTCATATTTTTATATTTATTGCTTTTGATTATTTTTTTCTGAACAATAAAAAATCCTAAAAATAATTTCTTTATTTTTTGCAATTTTATTTTATTTTATTATCTTTTTCATAAAAAAATAGTTTATTATGATAAATAGATTTTATTTTCTTAAATAACTTGTAAATATATTTAAAAAATACTTAATATTTTTATTATACTATTTATACTCATAAATACTTATCTTTATACATATTTAATATTTATATATAATATTATTTATTATTTTCTTATAAAAAAATGTACAAATTAATTATATGAAACATTATTTTCTTTTAATTAAAAAAAACTAGGGTTTCATCCCTTCCAAAAATAAATCATTTATTTTTCCTTATTTTTTTAGGGTTTAAGTTAAATTATTTTCTCATACAAAAACAAAGCACAAAACATTTTTTACATGAATCCATTGCATTGCATTTTAAATATTTGTCTTATTTATTTAAATTCGCACAATATTCAATTTGATTGTAATAATATATTTAAGTTTATATATGTGCAAAATCCCCATTCAAACTTGTATCCCCCCTCCCATAAAAATTGTTGTAATAGCTTAGTTTATTTTACGCAATTTATCGCTTTATATACTATGCTTAGTAATTAGGGTTTGCATGACAAGAACAAAAACAAAGCAAAATAGAAAACCCTAAATGCAAGACAAAAGCATAAAAGTGACACACTTTGCACACAAGCACCCTTAGGGTTTCTCCCACTTGGTTGCCTAAAATAAAATGGCCATGTTACGCACGTGAAGCATC
Source organism: Vicia faba (assembly GCA_948472305.1). Taxonomy (NCBI): domain Eukaryota; kingdom Viridiplantae; phylum Streptophyta; class Magnoliopsida; order Fabales; family Fabaceae; genus Vicia; species Vicia faba. The sequence continues at coordinate 70,699 of CATIWC010000775.1, read as the reverse complement.
TTGGAAAAACAAAACAAATATAAGATCATAGTCCCTCGATGACGCTATTCAAAGGTTGCCTAAAACAAAATGATCTTGGTCCCTCAAACATGATAAGATACTTGGAAACATTGCTATCATGGTTATACGATGACCCACGCCCGTCCCGTTTACATTCAAAGATAGGGTTGCTTACCAAATCAATAGTAAGTCAACAATGTCAAAGGAATGAAAAATGCACAAGAAAGACATTTGAGTAGGTAGATAGCTTCTAGTTACTTGTCCCATTTCAAAATAATCCTTGCTATTTTCAAAAACAAACACACACACATTTCAAAAACATCTTACAAAATATTGAAAACATTTTCAAAAGACAAACATCTTTGTATACATTCTGACAAACGAGAATCATTACAAAGATTGCCTAAACAATGGCCTCTTTTACAAAATACTTTCAAAATCACACCAAACACCAATTCAAACAAAACAAAGCAAGTGATCTAAACAAGTAACTAAGAGCCCATGGAAAACCATGGATGAAAAGGGTGCTAGCACCTTCCCTTTTCATAATCTACCCTCCTAACTCAAGAAAACATCTCAAAGGTCTTTCCTGTGCTTTTTCACCTTTCCTTTTGGATAAAAGAAAAGTTGGTGGCGACTCTTGCTAACCGCGACATTTGTGAACATAAACGCAAAACCTCAAGTCAGTTCTCCCACCGCATCACACATAGATTTCAACTTAATATCATCACATTATACATATTTTGAAACTCAAAAATACAATAAAAAGATCAAAATAGGTAGGTTCCTCATTGAGTCAAGTTTTTTGGATTTCATCCTAGCTTTTCATAACCTTCTTGACTGGTGGCTTTGATGTATCCTCTTAAAAGATTATAAATGGATCCTCAGGGTATCTTCCAGGTCCCTTAATGTTTTTAGTTTTTACAATCTTGAGTTGTTGTAACCCAGAATTTGCCCTCCTAGTTTCTTATATTTTGGCTTAGGCTTAGCACTGCATTCATATCTTTTCATTAGGTCATTAACATACATTTACGTTTGATGAAGCGCTTGAGGTTCAAAGTTCATTGGTTGTGCGATATTAGGGTTTCGTAATGGTTAAGGTGTTCGTATCCGATAAAGCCTGATTCTTCTGATTATCCATCAAGCAGTGAAACGTGGAATTAGGGTTACAACCTATGCTTATTGAGGGTTCCTAATTAACTTCTTAACATTGGTGCTTTTATTCAATGGTCATTCCTGTGTTTAATGGAGAAGAAGATTTCTATGGATGGATGCCATGTGTTGAAAAGTATTTCAAAGAATAAGGAATACCGGGAAAAAGATGTTGATAGAAGTTTGGGGTCAGATTGCATAGTCATGCTCATCAATAGTGACTTTGGCGGTCTCAATATCGACTTCCATAGTATTGGGACACATTCACTACTGTATTTCTTTGGCACTTTAAGCCGGAATGGAGATCTATTTTACTATTTAATGAGGAAGAATTGATGAAACTTGACGATTTCTCAAATTTGTCAATTGAAGATGAGAAAGAGGGACATGTGTTGGATGGATGTAGATGTTGCTAATTTCATGATTCCACTGAAATCGCCCGATCCTAGTTTTTGGCTGAATAATTCTACCACCTTCTTTCAAGGTAAGAATTTCATGTGACTCTCAACAAAGTTCACTAAACATCTCATACCATACTTAATTCCAAAATCTCATTTGATCCTCAAATATTGACCATGTTGTGGAAAGAATCAACTAGAGATAAATCCATTGTTGCTCATGTATTCTTTCCTGCATTTATTGCTTGTCTTATTAAGACTTCAATACATAGTGTTGCTGCTGGAATTTTGTGTTGCGGAACAAGTGAATTAAGAAAATATAGTAACATTGTATTCTCTTATGCTTCACACCACCTGTTTGCTAAAATGCTTAGACCAATATCTCGAACACTTGAGAGGACTGCTAGTGCGTCATCTATGAAAAAGAAATTTCTCGTTCTCGGTTGAAACGAACACGTTATACCATACCTGAAGTGGAATTAGTTCCGGTTGCAGACTTGCCTTCTTCATTCTCACATTCACCATACATTATTAACCACAAATGTCATGGGCCGCGCCTCCTCAAAAGTTTGTCTGAGGCCAGTGTGCTTTCCAAACAGAATAGTGGAACAGTTGATGATAAGAGTTTTGACTACTGTGATTGAAATTTATTCTGTTGATCTTAGTTATGTCTATGTGAACAAATGTATTTTGGAGTTATCTTTTAAAGAGTTAAAGCTTTTAGTCTTTAATGATGATATATGTTTTACGGGTGAGGATATCAATGTTGAATTGTTTCAACAGGAACATAAGTTACAGGTGTTAACTTCTTATGTGAGAAAAAGAATGGACAATACTGGAATTCTAGGTGTGAGTTTCTTTGGCATGTATACCTTAGAGATTTTGCTATGTTTAAAAATCATCCTATTGACACGGGACAGGAAGATAATGTGAATATACCCCTTCATATTTACTTTGCTATACTTGATGTGCTTACTATTTCATTGACACTAGACTTATGGCCATTTATGATATTGATGTTCTTACTCTTGTGGCTTGTAGAATTGTTTTAACAAATCACTCTCTTGTTAATGAAATTATTGGCTTCATTTGACCTCGGAGGCTTGGACTTGTGGGAACCTCATTGTCTTTTGAGATTAATTATTGGTTGAAGATGGACATAAGAACTTCTTTTGCTTGGATTGAATTTTCTTCGATACTCACCAGTTGGATATTATTCAACAAAGCTATTTCCATTACTTTGGGTTTTTTTTTAGATTGCAAGAAAAAGGGTTAGTGAGCTTCACTATGGCCTATCAATTTGAAGTGAGATCAAGATTGGCAGCAGAGTTTTTTAGCAAATACAAAGGCAAATACTCATTCACAGTGGCAAGACCCTTGTCTATAGAAACATGGGCATTGATTATGATCAATTTGCGGCTGAATATGGTTTCACTAGCTGAGTCTTTCTGTTCAAAGTGTGGGATCCAGGAAAGGTACCAACAATGCCATGATTGAATTTGTGACAAATTCTGGAAATTTAACTGCAAAAAATATTCCAGGTCTGCACTGAATCTGAACCCAAAGACGACAGCCCTGCTATGTTCATAAACATGGTTCAATAGTCCTCAATTTTGGAAAACTCAAATGCAAATCATCCCTGCATTTAGTTTATACCAGAAATTAGAAAAAAAACAACGAAAAAAAGAAGGTCAATGACTAAGCTGCATTCACTAACAGAAAAGCAGAGAAAGTCATAAGAGGAATATATCAGTTCAGCCGCATTTGTTCAATGAGAAAAAATAGAACTAGCGATTCAACAAAACCTCTTTCAACCAATTTCTAACCGTTTCCAGCTTTTCCATTTTTTTTAACCGGCATAATAAACTAATGAAAAAAGCCATGATAACCAACATTTAACTAAATCAAAAAAACAGAATTGTATAACTATCAAAAAACCAACTAACAGAAAGAGTTACTAACTACTAACAGACTACCCATACTAACTATTAACCTAACAATTCATATCTTCACTTACTACTTCTAAGTAACAGTAGCAAGTGACCAATTCCTCTAATTTCCCCAACAAATTAATCGATTTCCAACTAACTTTTATAACATTTCAAACTAAAACCTAACAGAATAACAATCCAATTTCTAACTTCCCTATTTCTAACTAATTGTTCTCAGATTAATCCACACCACCTATTTCTCTTAACAGAATTCTCAAGATCCTAGGGCTGGGATCTACTCACTCATAACAAGCTCTAACAGTGATATAACAGAAAAACTAATCTCATAACAGACTTTAACAAATTTGATCCCCACCTTCCATTCCATAACAAACTCCTTCAGATCCAAGGGCTCTCAATGCTCCTCAATCTAACTACCTTCAAGCTTCAACGGTTATATAACTCAGCTTTACTCTCTCAGTTTTTTTCCAGAGAAAACCGCCATTTTTCCACGAGTCTCAGAAATCACTTTTCCAGCTCTCCCTCTCTGACATCTCCAACCTTCTTCATCGAGAATTCTGCATCATCATCTCTCAAAGCTTCAATAATCTACAACCACTTCACTCTTCCACTGCTTCAACAATAACGATTTCTCTGCTTGCATCAACACGCCGCATCGTCAACAACAACCAAACGCACCATATCACTGTGCAAATCAACCGCAATACACATAAATAGAGAATTCAGAGGTAAAGAAGAAACCGGAAAGAGAGAAGATCAAAAAATCATTTGAATATAAAACACATACCTGAGTCGTTGAAGATGCACCTGATAGATATCCAGTAGGTAAGCCTTGGTACTTTCCTTTTCGCATTGTTTCTTTGTTTGTTTGTATCGAAGCTTGAGATGTGAGAGCTGAGAATAAACTGATGAGATAGAGGCTTGAGTGAATGAAACAAATATGAAAGACGGGAGAAGTCTTGATCTGTGACGTTGAGGTGGCGGAGTGAAAAGGATGTGAACGGAAAGGTTGAGGTTCCATGGCGCCAGGAAGAAGAAGAGAGGATTGTGTGCAATGGAAGTTCAATAGGAATTTTCTTGAACCCTAACAATTCTTAAACGGCATCGTATCCATATTTTGCTTTCAATTTTTGTTTTTGTTTTTTTAACAATAACAAAAAGTGTTGAGAGGGGCTTGTTGACGGATTGGGCCGAAATCGTGAGGCCTGTATGTGTTTTTTTTTTGCACAACATTATTGCTGCAAACAAAAATGCTCTCCATTGATCACTTCTGCAAATGGGCCTAGTCCATACTGCTTCTGCATACCCCCTTGTTTCAGGATGACACCCCTGCGTAGTTTTTTAGTTTTTTCTTTAATGTTTTCTTTTCATAATTGTTAGATGTGTTAATAAAAAATAATTGATGTAACGAAAAACATTAATGAAAACGTTAGGTTTTAAGAGATATTCTTAGGAATTAAATCTGGATTATCCAATTATGTGAGATTTGTAATTTACCTTTTTCTTTCGAGATTTAAGCCTTATGAAGGTTTATTATGCGGACGCGCTTGAGACTTTGACTGTGGTTCATTTTCACAATCGATGATGCATCGACATTTATTTTGGCCATTTGATTTCTAACTCTTTTCTTTATTAATGCTATCAGCTCAGGAGATCATCGGATTTCTTTTATTTTTGCTTTGCGATACGGGCTAATACTCGTTTGGTATATTTTCTTTTTACTTTCACCCTGCATTTATCGCTTCCTAGAGATTGTGTGAAGTATAATAACATTGGGTTTAGAAATAGGCTAGTCTCCCTGTGACTTTTCTTCCCCTTTTGCATTTGCACTAAAACTAACACTTTTTTCCTTTTCAAACTTCAAAATACTTAAAAATTACTGACGAGAATTGTGCCTTTGTTAAACATGGGAAATGATAAGCGGGTCTATTCTCGATCTTATCGTTTTTCCATTCTAAGCCTTGGCATGGTTCAAGTCTCAAAGAATCGTTTCATGAATAAGTGGAGAAATGACTAAAATCTCTCTCTTGAGATTAACTAGCTATTATCCACAAGCAAAAACACCAACCAATTCAAACTTTTTGTGCGCCCAAGCACATTTTCGCCAAACTTTTTCAAAAGGGCATGTTAATTCACTTATGTGCTGACACGTAAGTCTCCAAAGGTCGAGTTGCGGCAGAAGGAGAAATTAATAATGTTAACTAAAAAATACAAACCAACAAAAAAACATATGAGCCGAACTACGGCTGCTCTGATTCCTTAAAAGGGATACGTAGGCATCGGGGTAGGGCCCGAACGAGCACACTTTTATTTTCCCTACATTGTTTTCTCCTTCCTTTTGCATGCATTCTCCCTTTAGCAATAGTATAGTAAACAGTAAGCATAGATTAAACACACCCATAAGATAGATAACAAGAGTCGATACCGTAGAGTAATACAGGCGTGTGGGATGCTAATACCTTCCCCTCGCGTAACAGACTCCCTTACCCTTATCTATCGGTCGCAAGACCGTGATTTCTCCCTTCTCAGGTTTTCTCGATGTTTACCTTTTCCTACATGTGGGATAAAAGACGTTCAATGGAGACTTCATTGTTTGATGATTTTTAGCCGGTTGTTTCAGCTGGCGACTTCACTGGGGACAGTCGACCAAATGTTGGTCCATCCCGGAGTCGCTCCTAGCTCTTGCTTTCTTTCCTTTGGGTGTTTATTTTTATGCTTTCAGTTTATTCACCCATTTTTGTACATACTTGAGCATATGTATACATTGTACTTTACTGTCTTCCATATACTACTATTGTACTGGATCTGCTTCTTGTTTGGGTGGGGATGTTAATCTTGAGGTAAAAGGCCCAGTATCCAGGCCAGAGTGCACTAGGACACCTAGGAATAGAGTGGGGGCATGACGGCTATAGGATGTGGTCTGATTAGTGAAGTCATGTCATATACCATGCTCGGATGAGGTTCAAATTAATTACTATCGGCACCCACGTCTGTGGGTAAGCCCATGGTACTTTCAGGCGGACCCGTGATTTTCGAGTTACCATTATCTCACCCTTACCTATTCTTCACCCGTAAGCGGGGAGGGAAATTTTATCACAGGTACAGTTGGTGACTATATTCAGACTATTACTTTTGGTTATATCCCGGATTTTTATCAACAATTATGAGCTTCTCAGATTTGTTTTCTGAGGATCCAACTATGATCTTCATGGATTTCTTTCGGTTACATTTCAGACCTGTAATCTCGGTATTAACAGAATGTGAAGAGGCAGTACAATAGGAATCAGTATCATGGAAGTAGTAACCCCATGATCATTTGCACACACATCATAGCATATTTACTTTTCAAAAATATATATGTCGATAATTAATTCGCATGCGCATTGTCATTTCCAGGATCTCTCCAGGGTTTGCTTTTCCTCTAAAGAATGGCAAACAACATTGATATCATCCTAAAGACAAAGAGGGATAACTTCAGCTATCAGTTTCGTCCTAGTATTTGGCCCTCTCTTGAAGAGCTCAGAGACCTGATGAATTGTCAACAAATGGGCATTTTTGGTGAAAGATATAGGAATCTGCTATCTTTATTGGATGCTCGGGTTGACGAAAAGGTTGTACAGACTTTGTTACAATTTTATGATCCAGAGTTGCGTTGCTTCACATTTCAAGACTACCAGATAGCACCTACTCTTGAGGAGTATGCTCATCTTCTCCATATTAAGCTCACCAGTCATGTTCCATTTGTTCGATTCCCTATTGAGCCTGACTTTGAGGCTATTGCTAAGGTTATTTATTTGAACCTTAACGATGTAAAAGGGAAATGGAGACGTAACAAAGTCACTTGTGGTCTTCCTGTGGATTCTTGGCAAGTAAGACTAAGTAAATGGAGAACGTGGGAAATTGGGATGCTTATTATGCTTTGTTGGCTGCCATCATTTACGGAGTTGTCTTATTCCCTGAGATTAAAGAAATCATATACTTGGCTTCTCTTTGCGTCTTCATGAATAAGAATCCTATACCCACGCTATTAGCAGATACTTACCACGCCATCCACTCCAGGCATGGGAAGAAAGGAGTAGTGGTATGTTGTACACCTATGTTTTACAAATGGTTCATGGCACAGTTACCCACCAAAGGGACATTCAAAGAAGATCCTCGTTCATGGGCATCCAAAGTGATGAAACTCACCTCTTTCGATATCCAGTGGTACAAACTTAAGTTGGATAGCTTCCAAGTCATCTCTCACTATGCAGGTTTCTCTAATGTTCCGCTCATGGGAACAAAAGGAGTTATCAACTACAATCCAGTAGTCTCTCTTTGCCAATTAGGTTATGCCATGAGGCATCCACCCACGGCCAAGGAGGTCTAACCTATGTTTTTCAAAAAAGGAGAAGACCCAGAATTGCTAAAGAAAGTGGAGATTGCTTGGGCACAAGTTGGAAGGAAGGGAAAAGAATTCTTCGGGCCAAAAGAGGTATTAGCTTTCGATCCTTACGTGGATTGGTTGAAGGAAAGAGTCAAAACTCTTATGTTGCCTTTTGAAAAGGATATCTCCTTGTATCTTCAACCCACTGAGTTACAACATAATGTGCCCAAAGAACGCTTTTATCAAGTACAATTTGAGAATAGGGACCTTCGCCAGAATTTGGAAGACAAAAAAATAGAAATATATTTCTTAACAGAAAAGAAAAGGGACTTGGCCCGTCAGTTAAAGGAGTATGAAGGGGATAGTAGTTCCAATAAACGACCCAGAACTGAAGACTCTTTTGTGTCTACGGAAGAATATCAGATAGCCCTCGTCGATGCAGAAAGGAATCGTCAAGAAACTTTGAAATTTCAGATAGCCAACAATAGGAACAAAGCCAAAGTCAAGGAATTGGGAAACAAATTCAAAATTGCTAGGATGGAGTTGGAAGCAAAAGAAGATCAAATGACCGAAGTGCTGAAAGAGAATGCAAGACTCCGAGACAAGATTAAGGAAATGGAAGAAGCACATGTGCCTATACCTTTACCAGAATGTAAAGAATGTGATCGCTTCCTAGAGCAATGTGTGTACTTAGAGGGACAACTGTATCGGAAAGATGTGGTGATCGATAGCTTCGCTCGTGGACGGGATCGTGAAAAGACAAAGAAATTATTTGAAGAAACTAAAGAATGGAGTGAGGAGTACTTCCGGCAAGGAGGGCCTTTGTACTACACAGAGATTAGAGATCCCCCCCCCCCCCCCCCCGTTGATTATCTTGTTCTCCCCTTTTATTTTCTTTTTGTCTTTTGATCACCACCAGTCTTGTTGGATGGGGTCATTTAGACTTCATTGCAGTTTCTGAACCATGCTTGTAAGAAGTTACCATTGGATCATATGAATGATGTTTTTAATGAGATCAATTGTTAATCAAAATTTCTTCCCACTGTTTGTCTCTCTTATCGTGTTGTTTAAAATTCCTAGGGGTAATAAAACTTTGGATGTCCTACAAATGATATAACATCACATACACAATCATGCATTCATACATATCATAATACGAAAAAATAATTATGGCAGGTCTTCTTACTCCTTGATTTGGGCCTCCCCTTTGCAGAAGATAGCCACTATGAATTCCCATCGTTATAATACTCGAAGCACCTCCAAAAGACAGATGGAACAAATTCAAGCAGATGTTGTGGCTATGGGAACCAGGATGGATACTTGAGTCGATCAACTCATAGAGATTATTCAGAACATGGCTCGTCAACAGGAGGAAATTAGGGCCATGATTGTGAGGCCTGCTGAAGCACTGAATAATGGGGGTGAAAACCCGAATGCTGGTCCACCAGGGGTCGTCATCAATAATCCTAACAGTATTCCAGGGGCTCAGAACGCAGTGGAGAATCCAGGAGGAACTCGAAATATGAATATCGGTTTGAATAACCAAAATGGTCAGCATGCGAATTTCAGCAACCTTACAGGTAACCAAGGCATCCTTGGGAATCAAGCTATAGGAAACCCTCCCCCACTCATTCCTGTTCATCAGAACACTAAACAACCTACTATGCTACCAAGGCCTGTTCGCATTCCTGTTAGGCCAGTGGAAGAAGATAATTAGGAAGACTGGATGACTAATGTGGAAGAACCAACTGAAGATAGCAAGAAGTTGCGTATGCTTGAAGAGCGGTGAAGGGGTAAGAAAACACTTAGAATGGGGGGTTGAATAAGTGACTGTTTTCAAAACAAAGCTCAAACAATAATGGAAGAACACAGTTATTTTTATCCTGGTTCGTTTGAACTCAAACTACTCCAGTCCACCCGCCAAGGTGATTTCTCCTTTCTCAACAAGGACTTAATCCACTATAATCAATTGATTACAAACACACAACAATTGTTGTGACTAACAATGCACAAGTAATCTTACAAGTGACTAACACCACTAAGACTTAAAGCTAGTCCTAGTCTGCTTGAGAAGTCTGACCAAACTTGGTCTCTCAAGGAACAAATACAGGAGTTTAATCTTTACAGATAGTGAAATAAAATTTTTGCTTCTAATCAAGCTATATCACAACTGTGATTTTTTACTTAGAATATAATGCACAAATTGTATGAACAATGAGTTTGTGAGCTTAGAATCTTTCACGTAGTTTCTTGCTTCTAATTTGAAAATTGATTGGTTCACTTAGTTGGATGGCTTGCAATAAATGTCCTTCTATTTATAGTAGGAACAATAAGACCGTTGCTGCCTTCAGAAAAGTTGGAGAGCATTAAATGCTTGCGTGTTTTCTTGCAATATTCCATTTTCCAAAAAACTAGTGTAGACTCTTGAGTGCTTTAAGCCGTCTTTGCATTAATGAGAAAACGACAGAATGTAAGAACATGTTTCCTACGCTTTGACAAGACAAGTTGGATTTAACGTTCTTTCAGAATTTGCTCCAATGTCTTTAAATCAGAACATGCTTCATTCATCTTCTAGGCAGTGCTTTGCTTGCTAAGAATTTTGATCAGCGCTTGATTTCAAGTAATCTTCTGAGCAAGGAACCTGCTAAAAGTTAGAAGATATATTTAACAAATAAAGTGTCTTACCAGAGTCAGCAGATGTGCTTGAAGAAAAGGTTCTTTCATCAAAGAACTTCTTCATAATTTTTCCTTAGCACTTCAGAATGTTTTCTGTCAGAACATTAACTGAAACATTCAAACACATTCATCAGAGTATAAATTATCTTAAGTATAATTTATTGTTATCATCAAAACTTTGAGATAGGTCAGAACTAATCTTGTTCTTACAATCTCCCCCTTTTTGATGATGACAAAAATTATTTTAGATAAAGAAAAGAAAAGGATAAGAGATAAGAATCTCCCCCTAAAATGAATATTTCTGTAAAAAAAACATCCTGAGATTATTTATCAGAACAATACAAAGTCTTCTTGGATTTCTTCAGAACTTCTTCAAAAAGATAATGTTCAGCTAAAATATTCTTTCAGAGTTAAAGTGATACCTGCAAAAAAAATTCTTTTGCACAGAAGGTATTTTTGCAATTTGTTAGAATGTCTGAGACTTAGTCCCATAACTGTTAAACAATGATTAGTTCAAGAATGCTCATTTTCTCCCCCTCTTTGGCATAATCAAAAAGTGTAAAAATAAATGAGAAATTTTGAAAGTTTTCAAAAAAAAAATTAAAAGAAATATCCAGAAGTACAAACAATACATCCAAACAACAAGAGACAAAAAGAAACTAGGATTTCTTAGTATCAAGAGCCATCAGAAGATTCTTGATCTCATAGGTAGATTCTTCTTGTTTCACCATCCAGTTCTTGATTTCTTGATTTGTTTGGTCTTGCTTATCCAAGCGTTCATTGATGACTTCATTCTCCCTCTTGAGCTCTTTCAGAGTGTCCATAATGAGTGAGGTAGGAGAAGAGGATGACGAAGCTTCAGTAGAAACAGGCTTAGAAGCAGCAACCGTTGAGTCAGAATTCAGGAAGGTGGAAAGCAGAGTGCCCAGATCCATTGCAAGAGTTGGAACTGGTTCAGGTCCAACCTTAACAGAAGGTTGATTCAATAGAACAATAGCCAGAGGATTTGAATCTTCAGAGGATTCTTCAGATTCATCTTCTGATATGTCCATCGTATCAGCTGGTGTATCAGCAATAACGAAGACTTCTTATTCCAAATGTCAGTAGCTTTTGTCTTGAAAGCATGCAGAAGTTTGGAAAAGTTGTCCAGCACCTGAAAGTGGCATAAGTCATGTAACTTCCGTGATTCAGCATCCAAAGTTCTTCTGAAGGTTTCCCATAGAAGATCCGTTGCAGTTGTGTTCACGCTTCTTGAGCAATCTTCTTTCAGCAGTTTTAACCTTGCTTGAACATCTTTTATAAAATTCTGAAACAAAGTATTTACATCTGGCTGAACAGGTTTGGGGACAGCCTTCTTAAATGTTTTGTTTTTCAATAATTGTAGAGATTGAAAATCCACTACAGTTCTTAAAAATCTATTGGGTTCAGGATTATTGGTAGGTTCAGGTTGGTCAACAAAAATAGGAGGTATTGATATATCATGAGGTTCAGATTGTTCAACAGTTTCAGTTTGTTCAAAAGGTTGTTGTTCTGGAATATGAGGGGGTGAGAGTGTAGGTGAGATTGGTGTTGTATGTTGTGGTGAGGTAGGTGGAGTGACATCAGGCGAAATTATTATTGTATAAGCAGGAGTGGGAATGGGGTTTTGAGGCTGTGGTTGATTCATAGGAAAAATGTTTTAAGATGGTAGGTTAAAAGGAGGCTTTATAGTGGCTAGAGGTTCATTTATCCATGGAATTCTCCAAGAACCAGCATCATACCATCCAGTGGGTCTGGGTGATAGAGTTTTGGGAGGAGGTCTTGAAAAACGTTCAGCAGGAATGGGTTGAAAAACAGATGGTTCAGGGGGTTCTGATTGAGAGGGTTCTGATTGGGTGTCAGAGTGTTCATCAAAGTCAAAATCACTCAAATCTGATAGAACCTGATTTTTATGAGGGTTGTCAGCAAGGGGGTCAGATGGTAAGGTCAGGTCAATATCAACATCTATATCTCCTAAGGTTTGGGAGGGCTCAGCAGATGTAGATACATTGACAGAATCATAAACAGATATAGTTTCAGCGGGTTTACCTGTCTTCTTTTTCTTCTTCTGAGGAGTGTCAGAAGGTCCTTCTACAGCTTTTCTCTTCACAGATTCTTGGAGAACAACATCAGGAGCAGCTTGATTTCTTCCTTGAAGCCATGCTGGATCAATGGGTGATCATGTTTCTTTGCAGATTTCAAGATAGTGCAAGATGATACGAGGATGATCTCCTGAGTTGAACATAGGAAAGTCATCAATAGGAATCCTTCTCCTCTTCACAACAGCTGACACACATGAAGTGGGTTCCACCAGCAGTTTGTCAATTATTTTCCTTTTCAGCAAGTTCTTTCCAGTCATAGTCTTAACATAGATAGGTTATAGCTCCCCCATAAGATTGGCTTCTTTTAGGTGAGCAATCAGACCATTCTCAGCCAGAATGTCTGATATTAACCTCCCCATAGGAATCCAATTCCTCTTGGATTTGGGGTTCTTCATCCTCTCAGCTTCTCTAGTCTCTTTTATATGGTTCCTGAGATGTTCAAATAGCAAGTAAGGCAAATCAATTTTGACATTAGTTCCAAGGAAAAACAACAAATATTGTTGATCAGCGTTGATGTAATAAGGAGAACTGGTGTCTTTCCTATGGTGAATACATCCAGGAATAATCCTTGCCTAAATCTTGTATTTGTCTTTCAAGTCCCTGACTTTGGAAGAACCTTGACCATTTGTGAAAATCTCTGAATATACCATTGACATCTCCATTCTTCCACTGGGCATTCCTGTAACTCCAAGTCCTTTAAACCCCATCAACTTTCTGATTTGATTTTCTGTAATGGATATTTCCTTGCCCATTACGAAGGAGAGAATAACCCTGGGGGTTGCAATAGCGTGAATCCAGAATTCCTTCACCAGATGTGGAAAGACTGGACCAATGAGACGATCAAAGAAGCTTTCCCAACCTTGAAACTTCACAGCAGGGAACAAGTCAAAACCATTCTCTCTGAGATTCTCAAAATCTACCATTAACTCACTCAAAACTTCCAAACTTTCTACTGGAATGAGAGTTGTCCTTTCAGGCACAATGTATTGCTCAGAGTGGGTAGAAGAAGAAGAAGCCATTGAAGTTCTTTAGAAAAGAGAATTTGAAGAAAAGGGTTTTAAGAGAAAAAGTACAGAAAACGCTTGAGTTTGAAAGAGACGGTAAAAAATGAAAAAGGGTTTTTCAAAAAGTATTTATAGACAAAGATTTCAGAAAATAGGTTTAGAAATAAAATTAAAATTATTTAAGACAAATTTAAAATAAATTTTAAAACGGATTTAAAAACGAATCTCATCATTACTTGCATTTAATGATTTGCTAAAAATAAGGGAAAACGTGAGATTATGGCTAATCATCAACAGTTACCTAGAACGTCATCATTAGCTTTTGCACGTGTGACCTTTCAGAAACACACCACATGTTCATCTCTTGAAGGATGCATGTAACAGCTGTTTGTTCTAATGAATTTCTGAATTTCACTTGGACATGAAGCGTTAGAACATTTCATAACTTTTCATATAGTTTCTGTTACAACTTCTCTTCTAACTTCTGAAGAGTTGTTGATCAGAGCATTCATTTCAGAATATTCTAAAGTCAATCAAAGAAAATAAATATTATTTTATTCAGGACATAATTCATACAAATATTTTTCAGAATGAAATTAAATCTATCTTCTGAAAGGGGTTTGGTAAAAATGTCAGCCCATTGATGGTCTGTTTTTACAAAAATTAAGTTTAAAATTCCCTTCTGAATATAGTCCCTTATGAAATGATATTTAATTTCAATATGTTTGGCTTTAGAATGTAAGATTGGATTTTTAGAAAGACAAATAGCAGAAGTATTGTCACGGAAGATAGGAATCTTACTTTCATAAAGGTTGAAATCTTCTAGTTGACTTTTCATCCAAATCATCTGAGAACTACATCCAGCAGCAGATATATATTCAGCTTATATGGTTGATAGTGTAATTGTTGCTTGCTTCTTGCTGTACCACGAGATAAGATTGTCACCCAGAAACTGACAGCTTCCAAAGGTGCTCTTTCTTTCAATTCTATCTCCAGCAAAGTCAGTGTTGTACCCCAAAATTTACCCTCCCATATTTCTCAAGACATGTCAAGAATAATCCCCAAGTTGCTCAAGATAGCTCAAGGGTTGGACAGTCAAATCATCTCCTAAGGTAGTCAATTCAAAATTAGGGTTTTGTGTTGCATCAAGGTCCTTGCATCCAAATGGCCTCAAGTGTTCCCCAATGTCCTAATATGCTCTCAAGTTCATCCATGTAAAATTTCAAGCCTTGCAGAGGAAGTTTGGTCAGTCAATTGCTCAAGAAGCCCAAAAATCGACTGTGCTAGGGCAAAAGTCAACTGTGACCTACAAATAGTCAAACCTCAATATTTTTTGCCAACATTCCCATTTTTAAGGTTAATTCATCATTTGATCAAGGATTGATCATGATTCATCAAGGATTTCTCAAGATTCATCAAGATTCAAAAGTTGCTAAATTAGGGTTTTGTAGGAAAACTCAACTCAACTTTGACCAAGCATAACTTTCTCATAATTTATGATAAATGACCCATCCAAAGCTAATTTTTAATAGGATGCAATTTCCTACAATCCATCTTCACACCTCAAGATCAAGAAATGCTCTCACAAAAAGTTACAAATTTGGACATTATAGGTCATTTTTGAAAGTCAACAAAAACACCTTTTTTGCCAAAGCTTATAACTTGAGCATGGAATATCAAAATTATATGAGACCAATAGGGTTGGTTAGAGGAAATCTCAAGGTTTCTAAAAAGTCCAAGAACACTTCCAAAAGTTCAAAATTGAAGAAGTTATGCATTGTTGAAGTTGGGCATTTTTCCAAAAGTGCCAAAAGTCAATTATCCTCAAAACTCCAATTTTTGACAAAAGGGCCCACTTTTTCCACTTGATTTGATTTTGTCACACCACACACGTGTCCTATCTTCAGTTTCATGTCCATTCATTTAGTTTGATATTTTATTTAATTTTTATTGAATTAATTCATTTTAAATCAATATTAATTCAAATAAAATCCAAAAATTGATGGAATAAGATTTTTTTGATCATTACAGGTCTTAAATATCATGATACACCCAATCAAATTCGTTCCATGCCATATTGTGAACAAAATCTTGGAGTTGGCATAATTTTGGAAGCTTTGTTAATAGAGATCAAATCAAATCTCGAATCTTCAATGCACATGGATTCAAGCCCAAAGATTTAACCTAATGCATTCCTTATTACTTACACAAGCTAGACACATCAAAAACACGACCTAAGCACTGCAGAAACGGCCAAACCAAAATTGAAAAAAGCTTGAAAAAGTGTGAGATCAAAATCTTGGTTAGAGCTCGATTCAATCCAAAATCTCAACGTAGCTTCCTTGCCTGACGTTCACTAAAGCCAAAGCGATCAAAACCAAGTCTTGAGACCTCCTAAATCACGCTGTAAGTATTCAAGAACATAGCCCTGTACATGGAATCGTGAATCCATTTTCTTGCATCCTTTTGCCAAAAAATTTGTATAATCATGCTTGCCATTCAATTTCTAAACATTATGTATTGTTTGATTTCATTTTTGTGGCTTATAACCATGTACCCGAAGCTAGGGTTTGTGTTCTTGTTTTTTAGGCATTTTTGATACAGGAAAAATAAGGACAAATAACGACCATGGATGTGTTCAGGGAAGAGAGACGAACACGATGATGGTCTTAGCTTGCATTTTTGTGGCCTAGAACGAGTCTTAGAAGCAAGCCACGGATCTTCCTGTGGATAAAAATCCGCAGGTAATAAAACCAGAGATTTGTGAAGAAGATGACTACGCGTCCTCTTCCCATTGGATCGTTCAAATAAATTTAGCGCGTTTTTTTTATTTCCAGTATATTGTGCGTTTTTCCCTTATAATATTATTCATCTATTCTAATAACAAAGAAGCAAGTCAGCTGGGTTGGTAAACGCGCTAGTGGAAAACCCCTTGGGACCTGGGTTCGAATCTCAGGTCCCCCCAAACGCTTATTATTATTTTGTTCCAGGAAATCCAGTGCAAAGCTTAAGGCGTGGACCATCATGCTCCTCCAGATCTCAAACGCCAAGTGGCCTCCAGGCCAAATCCAATGGCCTAGATTGGACATCCACCATGGTCTCTGGTCAACAGGCGCATATGGAATCAACAAAGTCAAAGCAGGCTGGAACGAAAATGGGCCAAACAATTGCCATTCAAACACCCAGATTTGGGCCCAAACCCCCTTGGTTTTATTTCTTTTACTTTCCATTATATTTATTTATTTGGCTTATTATTTTAATTAATTATCTTATTATCACTAATTAATTTATTTTCCTCATAAATCAAAATCACAAAAATATTATTTTTATTAAATTCATCACTTTTTATTTTTTGTAAATAAATATTAATCAATTAATTTAGTTTTTTTAATTAGGGTAATTTTAACATTTTTGCAATAAATTAAAATTAATGTAGAATTAGGTTTTTAATAATTTTAATCATTTTTATTTTATTTCCTTAAATATAAAAAACCCAAAAATGTTTTTTTTTATTTAATTAATTAATTAACTTAGGTTTAATTTCATTCAATTCAAAAATAACAAAAAAACATGCTTTCTTTCAAAAAAGGGTCAAAACCCTAATAAATGCTCCGATTTAATTTTCTTGCGCGCGATTCATTTGATTCCAATTTTGTAATTGTTTCCCGGTATGTAATAGTTTTTTAGGACTTTAATTATTTATCGCTTTATTTTACTTTCCACAATTTAAATTAAAGGGTTGTTTTTGGCGATGTAAATACTCGACGCCTTGTAATAGTTTAGATTTAATTTCCGCAAATTTAATTTCCGCAACTATATAATGTTAGATGTTTGATAATAGGGAATGCATGACAAGATCCAAAGTATGAACTTAAAATCAACATAGCTCACCCATGACATGTACAGATAAAATTAACCGAAATAACACACTTGCACATGTCACTCTTAGGGTACACCTCACTTGGTTGCCTCGAACGTGGTCATTGAGTATAGGAAGTTTTAGAGGTTGCCCTCTTGTCCAAAGATCATTAAGTTGCCTCGAAACGGTTGCCTCGGATAAAATGATCTAAGACATTAGGGTTACCGCTAAGGCGTCCTAACATTGATTTAGTGACCACACGTCCCTTAGTCGAATTGACCCTTAAACTCCAACGACGATGCTACCTACTCCTCAATAGTGGGTTAGCATTGTCTAAAGGACATTTGTACAGATTAATTCCTTTTTCGAGTAGGTAGATGGTTCTTAAGTACTTGCTCCTTTTAAAACAAAACAAAACTTTTCGCACTTACACTCTCTTCAAAATAAAAAATCTTTCAAACCCACAAACACAAAGAAAAGCAAATTTTGAAAACACTTTGAGCAAGTACCTAAGAGCCCATGGATAACCATGGATAGAAAGGGTGCTAACACCTTCCCTTTCTATAATCTACCTCCCGAACCCGAGAAACATCTCAAAAAAGGAATTTTTTTGTGCTTTTTTCCTTTCCTTGTTGGATAAAATAAAAGACGGTGGCGACTCTTGCTTACCGTGACATTTTGCAAAAAAAAACGCAAACGCGAACCAGCATTCCAAAACAGTCAGTTCTATTCCCACCGATCACAGAACTGGCGACTCTGCTGAGGACTAGTATAAGTGAGGTGTACCTTAGGATTAGATCACTGTTGTTTTCAATTGTATGCTTTGTATGCTTTAATTTTGTGGGCTTGTATCGGAGTTTCTATAGATCCTAACCCGTATTTGGGGGTACCCTTTAGGTAAATAGAAATAAACTGTGAGGGAACTATCCGGCGTAGACCGACACGGTTGAAGCAGTAGCTATGTTGGTGTGGCACTTTAGTCTGTACTGATATCCCTTGTGTTGGAACGAGGAGAATATAGGCCTTCTAAGGGGTCATTAAGCACCAACTGACCTTAGAACCTTTAAATTGACCAACTTGGCCATAGAACAGTAGCAGTATGCTACACTCATTGAGACTAAACTCTCGCGATGATTCCTTCCGCAAGAAAAGGTTGCTAAACTGGAATTATGACCGATCGAGGGTAGTCAGTGATATTGAGATCCTCTAGAACCCGGTTACTATTTTTAGGACAGGTTTAAACCAACTGAACTGAAAGAGGGTAGTACCTAAGCTTCATGCCAGCCTGAAATCTAAGGGCTCTCAGTGTGACTTGTGTTCCTTTACCATGTTTGCTATTTGTGGATACTTGTAGTGTGCTTACTATCATGGCATCATGACATCATAACATTGCATACATTTTGCATTGGACTAACCTATTTCAAAGACATGAGGGTTTCATCTTTTCTCTGTTTTGTAGGTCATCATGATGCCCATGCGTAAGAATACTATCCGGATCAACTTTGTCCAAGTCCCTACCTTGCTTAAAGAGTTGGTTGCCAAGATTCCTGACACTACTTCCTTCATCAGGAGGCATGGTTCTCTTCTCAGTTTGGTCACCTCCAAATTGGACGAGCAAATGATGAGTGTCCTGGTCCAATTCTATGATCCGATGTACCATTGTTTCACTTTTCAAGACTATCACCTAGTTCCCACCCTAGAGGAGTTTTCTGAGCTGCTCGGTATCTCTGTTTTGGAGCAGACCCCGTTTACTGGTTGGGAGAAGACCCTTAGGCCCGAAGAAATTGCTGCAGACCTTCATTTTACCAAAGAGGAGGTAATGGCTAATTGGGAGACTAGGAGTGGAGCAAAAGGATTTCTGACTAAGTTCTTGGTTGGCAAGGCTAACTACTTCTGGGATAGCCTAGACTTTAAGGCGTTCGAGGATATTCTAGCTCTTCTGATTTATGGCTTGGTATTGTTTCTGAATCCTGACACTTTTGTTGATGTGAATGCGATAAAGTTCTTCATCTCTCAGAATCCTGTACCCACTCTCTTGGGTGACATTCTCCATCAGCTCTATGCTCGTACTTCCCGAAAGCGGGGAACCTTGATGTGTTGTGCTCCTTTATTGTCGAGGTGGTTTATTTCGCACCTCCCTAAGTCAGTATTGAAGAACAAAGAAGGAATGGGTTGGGCTTATAGGGTGATGTCTCTTTCTCATAGTGACATTATCTGGACTCTCAAGGGTATGGATGAGGTGACTATCATTGATCGTTGTGGGGAGTACCCCAATGTTCCCCTGCTAGGAACCCATGGAGGAAGTTCTTACAACCCATGCTTAGCTCTCCGTCAGTTTGGAAGAGCCAGAAGAGAAGGACCTCATGAGATGTTAATGCCTCATATCATCTTTGACTTTCAAGGGGATAGCGACGAGCAGCGTCGCAGATTCATAAGGGCTTGGGATAGAGTTCACCAATCTGATCCACATGAGCTGGGCCCAAAGACTTCTCTACCAATGGAGCCATATCTCAGATGGGTCCGCATCCGTGCCCAGAAGCTAGGTATGCCATATGAAGCTGTCTGGCCTGTCATTCTTGAAGTTGCTAATGAAGAAGGGGTTCTTCCAACCATTCTCCATCCTTATATGCCCACTGACATTGGGGCACTGAAGAGATCTTGGATGCAATTGAGGGAGGAACGGGATTCTTACCGAGAGAAGTTCAATGAATAGGAGAAGAAGATCCAGAGGTTGACTAGGCAGCTAGAGAACGAGCGGATTCTCAACGACTATGTCCGCACTGATAAGAAGAGACCATGGGAGCATTGATGGACCTTTGATGATTTCCTTTACAGTTTTTATTTACTTTTCAGTATTTCCATTCTTGTAATGCCTTAAGGGCAATTTATTGAACAATTTAAATTTTGAAGTTTAAATCTAATAAAGTGTGTTTCCTTTCTTGTTTACAAATTTGAATCCCGATTGTCCTTGAAATCATAAATCATACGCATTTCATCCCATGCACTTCATAAACAGGTACCCTTTTACAGGTCTCTTATCTTCTTCGCTGTTTATTTCAGTGCTCATCATGTCTACTGAACCTTCAACTGAGCAAGCTATCAAGGCCCTCCATGCCCAGAATGCCCAATTTCAAGAGTTGTTCATGAATCTAGCCAAGGGACAGCAGGACCTGAAGACCTTGATTCTGAAAGAGAAGAAGAAGAAAAAGAAGAAGAGGACCATCATGTTTAACACAGGACACAGGTTTGGGAACAGGCTACAGAATGAAGTTGATTTGACCACCTCATCTGGAGGGAAATATAGTCCACAAGAAAGGAGGGCTCATAGCCCTGTGGTCTCCGACAACGAGACAGACTCCGATGAAGAGCAGTATCCTCCGACTGAGGATAGACACAAGCAACTGGAGGATCGGTTGAGCACTATGGAGGTTCAAAAGGTACCTAGCCTGGACTTCGGAGATCTAGGTCTATCATCTGGGGTAGTGATTCCCCACAAATTCAAGGCATCAGCCTTTGCTAAGTATGACGGAGTTTCTTGTCTGAAGCTGCACCTCCGGTCATATGTGAGGAAGATCCAGCCTTACACTGCTGATAAGAACCTATGAATCCATTTCTTTCAAGACAATCTCTCAGGGACTCAGCTTGAGTGGTTCTATCAGTTGGACGGAGCCAGTATCTGCAGCTGGGAAGATCTGGCTACTGCATTCTACAGGAAGTATCAGTACAACTCCGACCTCGCTCCTACGCGTACCCAGATCTAGGGTATGTCAATGGGAACGGGTGAAGGATTTAAAGATTATGCTCAGAAGTGGAGGGACCTCGCCGGAAGAGTACAACCACCCTTAGCTGATCGGGAACTTGTTGATATGTTTCTGGGGACCCTGTCTGGTCCATTTTTCAACCACTTGATTGGAAGCTCTTCATCTGGGTTTGCAGATCTTATTTTGACTGGTGAGAGGATTGAAGCTGGTATTAAGGCTGGGAAGATACAGAAGGGTGCCTCATCAAGCACTGAGAAGAAGCCGTTTAAGAAAGAGTCCAGTGTTGTCTACAGTTCGAGAAGACAAAATAGACCTGAACACCGCCAAGCTGTCAAAGCGGTTGTTATTTCAAAACCTGCTGGTGCTCCTCAGCATAATAATCAACAGAAGGACGAGAGACCTCGAAGGCAATTCACTCGTCTCAGCATGACTTTGTCTCAGATTCTGCCACAGTTGCTGAAGACTAATCTGGTGGTTCTAAAGGAAGCCCCAAAGAGTCCAAATACCACATTACCAAGGTATAACCCTAATACCCGATGTGCTTTTCACTCTGATAGCCCAGGGCACAATACGGACGATTGTTGGGTTTTGAAGAACAGGGTACAAGACCTAATTGATGCGAAGGAGATTGAGTTTGAGGCACCCGAGCGGCCTAATGTTGTAACTGCTCCCATGCCCAAGCATGAAGTGAATGCTCTAGAAGAAGACTTGTTTGTAGTTTCTGTGGATGAAATTGTTACCCCTCTGTTGACAGTAAAGAAGAACCTTTTGCTAGCTAGTTTATTTTTGGGATATGATGAAGGTTGCCATATGTGTTCTATTTTACCTACCGGTTGCCCATTCCTGAAGTCAGGTATCCAAAACCTGATGGACAGTAAAGAGATCATGTTTGAGAAGACTGTTGTTCCCTCAGTTCATTCTGAATAAGTTGCCATCATTACCATTTTCGACAATTCTTCCAAGGCTCCCTCGAGGAAGCCTGTTAGAATTACATCAGTTCCGAGAATCGCACCTGTGATCATCACTGTTTCGGGGCCCATCCCCTGCACCTCTGATAAAACTGTCCATTGGCACTATGGGGCTGATGTTTATTTTCATGGAGTTAAGCAAGAGTTGGATGCTGGTACTGACATCGGCAACATTACTGGACCTGTTAAAGTCACCCGCAGCAGAAGACTTTTCTCACCTGATATTGCTCCACCAACTGTCCGAAGACCTGTTGTTATTACACCTGCAAGTGTACCTACTGCCATTCCTGATCAAGTTCCTATCCTTACCCCTGTCGCCGAGTCATCTGACGCTCGGTGCAAAGGGATCACCACTGATGTGCCTGCCCAGACGGAGGCACCGAAGACAATTACTGTTGAAGCTTCCAAACAAGAGATGGAAGAGATTCTGAAGATTATTAAGAAGAGTGATTACAACGTAGTTGAACAGCTGGGGCAAACCCCGTCTAAGATTTCTATGTTGTCATTGTTGCTGTGCTCAGAGGCCCGTGCCAAGGCTCTGATTACCTTTTTGAAAACTGCCCACGTGCCACAAGAGACATCAGCTGATCAGTTTACAGATTGCGTGGATAATTTGACTGCTGATAATGGGTTGGGTTTCTCGGACACCGACTTGACGGCTAAGGGGAAGAATCATAACGATGCCCTGCATGTCTCCATTGAATGCAGGGGCACTACTCTTGCACATGTATTGGTTGATATTGGTTCCTCATTGAACGTCTTGCCCAAGAAAGCTCTAGACCGGTTGGATTGTGAAGGGTTGGAGCTGAAACCAAGTAACATTATTGTCGGGGCCTTTGATGGGTCTAAAAGGATGGTGCATGGAGAGGTTGATATCCCAATCAAGGTTGGTTCTCTGGTCTTCAACTCTATGTTCTATGTGATGGACATTCGGCCATCTTATTCTTGTTTGTTGGGTCGTCCGTGGATCCACAAAGCTGGGGCCATAACCTCAACGCTCCACCAGAAGTTGAAGTACCCGGTCAAAGGGAAGATTGTGACAGTACAAGGGGAGGAAGAGTACATGGTCAGCCACCTCAACTCGTTCCGATATGTAGAAATGGATGAGGAGTTCATTGAGACCCCGTTCCAGCATTTTGAAGAAGTTCCCCAGACACTGGCATCAGCTGAGACTATGGTTGAAGGTTCTCCTATGAAAATGGCTTTCTTAAAAGATGCTCGGGCTGTTATTGAGAAGGGTGAGTGTGCAAATTGGGGCCGACTTCCTGATTTTAGACAGAAGACTAACAAATTTGGTTTGGGTTTCACTGCAGAAGCTCAAAGGGCTGTTCGGAATGCAAGAATTGGAAGACCTCCCGTGTTCATCAGCAACTCGGGAGTGAATGCCATTGAAGATGATGTGGAAGAGTCTGAATTCGACAGCTGGATCTATCCTACGACCGAAGGTGGACCAAGCAACTGGACTACAAAGGACTTCATCCCTATTACTTTTGTTACCCAGTAAAGAAACTTTTGTTTTGAATTTGTAATAGACAATGTTTTAAACTTTATGGCCCGGTGTCTTACCCGGGGCACTGTGGCTTCATTTGTGGGGGCTTTTGTGTGTAATTTTCATATATCGTTAATAAAAGCATTGGACGTTCTTGCATTTCAAATCTTGCGCTCCTTGTATTTCTTTATTATATATTGCAAAACAGCTATTTTACACACACTCACATATACAGGTCCACATCCACTCTAGATTTTACTGGTAACGACACTGCTACTGCCAGTTATGACTTCGAAAATCCGATCAACTTAGCCGAAGACAAAGGTGAAGATGATTGCGAAGTTCCGGGTGAACTTGCAAGACTGCTTTTCCAAGAAGAGAGAGTTATTCAGCCACATGAAGAGCCGGTGGAATCAGTGAATCTGGGTACCGAGACAGATAAGAAAGAGATCAAGATCGGTGCAAATCTGGAAGCTAGTGTGAAACAACGGTTGATTCAGATGCTGCGTGACTATGTTGAGATCTTTGCATGGTCTTACAAAGATATGCCTGGTTTGGATACTGATATTGTGGTTCATCGCCTGCCTACCAAAGAAGATTGTCCTCCCGTAAAACAGAAGGTCCGCCGAATGCGCCCAGAGATGTCTGAGAAAATCAAGGTTGAAGTTATGAAACAGTTTGACGCCGGTTTTCTAGCAGTTACTTCTTACCCTCAGTGGGTGGCCAATGTGGTTCCGGTACCGAAGAAGGATGGCAAGGTTCGAATGTGTGTTGACTACAGGGATATGAACAGGGCGAGCCCCAAGGATGACTTCCCTCTACCTCATATCGACGTTCTGGTTGACAACACTGCTCAGCATAAGGTCTTCTCCTTTATGGAAGATTTCTCCGGTTATAATCAGATCAAGATGGCTCCCGAAGACATGGAGAAGACAACCTTTGTTACTCAGTGGGGTACCTTTTTCTACAAGGTCATGCCTTTTGGATTGAAGAATGTTGGGGCAACATATCAGCATGCCATGGTTGCTTTGTTTCATGACATGATCCATCATGAGATTGAAGTATACGTCGACGATATGATTGCAAGGTCCCAGACTGAGGAAGAACACCTTGACCATCTACAGAAGTTGTTTGACAGGTTGAAGTTGTAAAAGTTGAGGTTGAACCCGAACAAGTGCACCTTCAGGGTGAGATCTGGTAAACTGTTGGGCTTCGTCGTGAGCGACAAGGGTATTCAAGTTGACCCTGCAAAAGTGAAATCCATACAAGAGATGCTAGCTCCCAGAACAGAGAAAGAGGTCAGAGGCTTTCTGGGATGACTGAACTACATTGCCCGATTCATCTCGCACCTAACTGCTACTTGTGAGCCAATCTTCAAACTGCTGAAGAAAGATCAAGTAGTACGTTGGAACGATGAATGTCAGGCCGCTTTTGAAAGGATCAAAGAGTATCTCCAAGAGCCACCTATTCTGATGCCACCAGTTGAAGGGAGACCTCTAATCTTATACTTGACAGTACTCGACAACTCAATGGGGTGTGTGTTGGGGCAGCATGACGAGTCTGGCCGAAAAGAGCATGCTATTTATTACCTTAGCAAAAAGTTTACCGACTGTGAGACTCGATACTCACTGCTCGAGAAAACTTGTTGCGCTTTGGCATGGGCTGCTCGCCGGCTGAGACAATATATGCTGACTCGCACTACTCTGTTGATATCAAAAATGGATCCAATCAAGTATATCTTCGAGAAGCCTGCCTTGTCCGGAAGAATAGCAAGATGGCAGATGATCTTAACTGAGTATGACATCCAATATACGACTCAAAAGACAATCAAGGGAAGTGTATTGGCAGACCATTTGGCACATCAGGCAGTGGATGATTACCAGTCTATGAACTTTGAATTCCCAGATGAGAATATCATGTTGATAACTGACTGTGAGACACCTGGACCGGATGAAGGACCTGAGGAAGGATCCCGATGGTCTATGTACTTTGATCGAGCTTCAAACGCTTTAGGTAATGGCATTGGCGCCGTGATCATATCTCCTAAAGGCTCTCATACTCCATTTACCTCCCGACTATGTTTCAACTGCACCAACAATATGGTGGAGTATGAAGCATGCATCATGGGTCATCGAGCAGCTATTGACCTAAGGATTAAGATTCTAAGTGTCTTCGGAGATTCTGCTCTCGTGATCAGTCAGATCAAAGGCGAGTGGGATACGAAACACCCAAATCTTATTCCTTACAAGGAGTACGTATTGATGTTGCTTCCCCATTTCAAGGAGATCACCTTTGAACACTTCCCTAGAGAGGAGAATCAGTTGGCGGACGCGTTGGCTACGATGTCTTCTATGTTCAAAGTCAATTGGGACAACGAGGCTCCCCGGATCATTATTGAAAGATTAGAAGAGCCTGCACATTGTTGTGATCTTGAGACTGAAGAGGTAACAGAAAAGCCCTGGTATCATGAGGTGAAGAGGTATCTTGAAGCTCAAGAATATCCCGAGGGTGCATCTGTTAATGACAAGAAGTTTCTGAGGAGGTTCGCGGCGAAGTTCTTCATCAGCAATGGCATTCTTTATAAGCGTAACCATGATTCGACCTTACTGTGTTGTGTGGATAAGAATGAAGCAGAAAGGATCATGGCAGAGCTGCATGAAGGTACTTTCGGGACTCATTCCAGTGGACACACCATGGCAAAGAAAATCTTTCGGGCAGGATATTACTGGTCCATAATGGAAGTCGACTGTTATCAGCATTCTTGGACATGTCACAAGTGTCAAGTTTATACTGATAAGGTGCACATACCTCCGGTTCCTCTGAACGTCTTGACGACACCTTGGCCTTTTGCAATGTGGGGCATTGATATGATCGGCGAGATCAGACCTACGGCATCCAACGGGCATCGTTTCATCCTGGTAGCTATCGATTACTTTACGAAATGGGTTGAAGCAGCTTCCTTTGCTCTTGTAACCAAGAACGTCGTGGCACGGTTCATTCGGCACAATCTGATCTTTTGATACGGTGTACCAGAGAGGATCATTACGGACAATGGTACCAATCTTAATAACAAGATGATCACTGAGCTCTACGAGCAATTCAAGATACAACATCACAACTCTTCTCCCTACCGGCCGAATATGAATGGGGCTGTCGAAGTGGCTAATAAGAACATTAAGAAGATTGTGTAGAAGATGACAGTGACATACAAAGATTGGCACGAGATGTTACCATTTTCTCTTCATGGGTACCGTACCTCAGCGCGGACGTCAACAGGGGCAACACCTTATTCCTTAGTTTATGGCATGGAGGCGGTCTTTCCCATTGAAGTTCAGATACCCTCTATTCGGATCATGAAGGATGCAGGTTTGAGTGAAGATGACTGGATTCAGACCCGGCTTGATCAACTGAACCTAATCGACGAAAAGAGACTTATTGCTATTTGTCATGGTCAGACGTACCAAAAGCGGATGATCAAGGCATTTAACAAGAAAGTCAAACGACAAGAGTATCAAGTTGGGGACCTGGTAATCAAGCACATTATTCTACCTCAAGGTGATCCCAGGGGCAAATGGACCCCTACTTACGAAGGGCCATTTGTGGTTAAGAACATTTTCTCAGGAGGAGCTATGATTCTAACCACCATGGATGGTGACGACCTTCCTCACCCTGTCAATGCTGACATAGTGAAAAGATACTACGCATAATCAAAGACCCACTAGGTTGACTGGCCTAGGCAAAAATAAGGGCTTCCCGGCGAATCAAAAGGGTTCAGGCAAAAATAAGGGATGAAAATGAAAAAATCTGTACACCCGGCAAGTCGAAAACCTGAAAAGACGGCTTGGGCAAAAATGGGTATCCCGGTGGACTGAAAATCTGAAAGGGCGGTCCAGGCAAAAGTTAGGGATTAAAGCGTAACACTATGTCTCTTTGGATCACCTTGCATCCAGACCTCGGCATCAACTATCAAGCTCGGACGGCACTAATCAACCTGATTCATCTTCAACTAGTAGCAAAGTGATGAGATGCTTGAGGACATAAAGGCAATAGCAGAGTTGGAACCTAGTGGAATCATTTACATAGCTGTTTTGTTCCTTTTTGCAAATTGTGTAAATTCTATGTATTCGGCGGCGTTCTCTTACTAGGACGTCAGCCTCTTGTACAAAAACGCATATTTACAGGCCAAACTTCAAAATCAATACAAATTCATTTTTAGACAAACTTCAAACTGTTTTCCTTTATCTGTTTTGTTTTGCAAAGAACGTACAAAGTTCATTTTTGATATATGCATTTGAAATTAATTGCTGATCATAAATATTTACATGCGAAACAAAGGTGAATTACTGGTAATATCAGAAGCAGGGGCAATAAGAATTGTCTGAACTGTGTAGCTTCTTTGTCCACCAGGTACCAAGGTAGGTTCAGCTGAAAAATATGACCAAGATACCTTCACTCCCCGCAGAATAAGACAGTAATGGTAGCTCTCCCAGCTGAGACCTGCCACTATGAACAAATCAGCAATACTCTCCCCAAGCAGAGGTCATCCACCATTAGCGCTAAAAAGGTTTGGTATCCCCAGAAGGTATTAATATTCCCCAGCGGAGTATAAAGATACTCCCCAGCAAGCATAAGAGTATCCCCGGCAGTCTTAATATTCCTCAACGGAATATAAGAATGTTCCCCCGGCAGAATGCAAGATACCCCCAGTGGAGCCATTTCCCCAGCACAGTCTAAAAAAGCTTCCCCAACAGAGTTGAGGCATCATCCCCAGTAGACTTCGGAAGCTTACCCCCAACGGAGTACAAAGTCAATCTCCCCAGCCAAGTTCAAAGGATCATTCCCAGCAGAACTCAGAGGTTTATCCCCATAAGAGTCTAACTGGATTATCCCCAACAAGTTGCAGCTGAAAGATCATCCCCCAGTGAAGTTCTGTCCTTCCACAAGCAGGAATTCAATCCTCAACAGATTCTGTATCACCAGCAACGGTAATCCCTCCCCAGTGGAGTTCATCATTGAAATCCCCAACAGAGTTTATCAGCGGAATCCCCAGCAGAATTTATCGTTAAAATCTTCAGCAGAGCATCTCTCCCCCACAGAGTAATCCCCCTCAGAGTAATCTCTTCATCAGTTTATTCCCCAACTGAGTTCTCTTCTCCTACAGGATTATTCCCGCAACCATCTTCGTTCATTATCCCCAGTGAAAATGAAGAATTCAACTCTACTCTCCAGCAGCTCCGGAATTTATTTTCCCCAGCTAAAACATCATATTTTCATACATCATGATACATGCATATACGCATCATACCATACAATCTCATTTATGTTGAGAAAATCATTGCTTGATCCATCTCATGCATTGCATATGACTGACCTTTACCTTTCAGGAAAGATGCAGTTAAGTTCCCAGCTTAGTCGAAGACCTGACCGGTTCTTAAATCTCAATTGAATTATCCTCGGTTGAATTTTAGATAAGGTTCTCAATCTCGACAGTTTCTCTATGTCATAGTGTGGACGAGTGCTATAACCTCAACGGTATACTACGTTGAGCACTAGTCAGTTCCTAGATCTTGATGTTTTCCTCCGCCAAAGTGTGGACAAGTTCTCTAACCTCAACGGTATACTACGTTGAGCACCAGACAGTTCCTAGATCTTGATGAAGCTGTTTCCCTACGTCATAGTGTGGACAAGTGCTATAACTTCAACGGGTATACTATATTGAACACTAGTCAGTTCCTAGATCTTGATGTTTTCCTCTGTCATAGTGTGGACAAGTTCTCTAACCTCAACGGTATACTACGTTGAGAACCATACAGTTCCTAGATCTTGATGAAGATGTTTCCCTACGTCATAGTGTGGACGAGTGCTATAACTTCAATGGTATACTACGTTGAACACTAGTCATTTCCTAGATCTTGATGTTTTCCTATGTCATAGTGTGGACAAGTTCTCTAACCTCAACGGTATACTACGTTGAGCACCAGACAGTTCCTAGATCTTGATGAAGATGTTTCCCTACGTCATAGTGTGGGTGAGTGCTATAACCTCAACGGTATACTACGTTGAGCACTATTCAGTTCCTAGATCTTGATGTTTTCCTACGTCATAGTGTGGACGAGTTCTCTAACCTCAACGGTATACTATGTTGAGCACCATACAGTTCCTAGATCTTGATGAAGATGTTTCCCCATGTCATAGTGTGGACGAGTGCTATAACCTCAAGGTATACTACGTTGAGCACTAGTCAGTTCCTAGATCTTGATGTTTTCCTCCGTCATAGTGTGGACAAGTTCTCTAACCTCAACGGTATACTATGTTGAGCACCAGACAGTTCCTAGATCTTGATGAAGATGTTTCCCCCTAATTGAATTATGGACAGGTTCTTAAGCCTCAGCCGAGGCATTCTCTCAGTTGAAGTACAGGCAAGTTCCTAAATCTCAAACAAAAGTAAGACTTCCTCGGCGGAATCTTCTACAACAACGGGTGTGCAAGTTCTCGCTAAGGAATATCTTATGCGATCGACACTCCTGCAGATGGCATCTGTAAGCCCATCCTCCTACCAACAATCTCCAAATGGCATCTATAAGCCCATTCCCGACATCACAATGCTGATACTAAACCGTGCGAGTGCAAATTTCTGGGCACTCTAGTGTTCAATTATCTTCCACCTTCGGATCACGAAAGGCTCGAAAGCCAATCTATATCCTCAGGTTTAAGAAAATTGAACAGGGGAAACTGTTGTACCCCAAAATTTTCCCTCCCATATTTCTCAAGACATGTCAAGAATAATCCCCAAGTTGCTCAAGATAGCTCAAGGGTTGGACAGTCAAATCATCTCCTAAGGAAGTCAATTCAAAATTAAAGTTTTGTGTTGAATCAAGGTCCTTGCATACAAATGGCGTCAAGTTCTCCCCAATGTCCTAATATGCTCTCAAGTTCATCCATGTAAAATTTCAAGCCTTGTAGAGGAAGTTTGGTCAGTCAATTGCTCAAGAAGCCCAAAAATCGACTATGATAGGGCAAAAGTCAACTGTGACCTACAAATAGTCAAACCTCAAGATTTTTTGCCAACATTCCCATTTTGAAGGTTAATTCATCATTTGATTAAGGTTTGATCATGATTCATCAAGGATTGCTCAAGATTCATCAAGATTCAAAAGTTGCTAAATTAGGGTTTTTCAGGAAAAATCAACTCAACTTTGACCAAGCATAACTTTCTCATAATTTATGAGAAATGACCCATACAAATCTCATTTTGAATAGGATGCAATTTCCTACAATCCATCTTCACACCCCAATATCAATAAATGCTCTCACAAAAAGTTACAAATTTGGACATTATAGGTCATTTTTGAAAGTCAACAAAAACACCTTTTTTGCAAAAGCTTATAACATGAGAATGGAATATCAACATGAGATGAGACCAAATGTGTTGGTTAAAGGACATCTCAAGGTTTCTAAAAAGTCAAAGAACACTTCCAAAAGTTCAAAATTGAAGAAGTTATGCATTGTTGAAGTTGGGCATTTTTCCAAAAGTGCCAAAAGTCAACTATCCTCAAAACTCCAACTTTTGACAAAAGGGCCCACTTTTTTCCACTTGATTTGATTGTGTCACACCACACACGTGTCCTATCTTCAGTTTCATGTCCATTCATTTATTTTTCTATTTTATTTAATTTTTATTGAATTAATTCATTTTAAATCAATATTAATTCAAATAAAATCCAAAAATTGATGGAATAAGATTTTTTTGATCATTACAGGTCTTAAATATCATGATACACCCAATCAAATTCGTTCCATGCCATATTGTGAACAAAATCTTGGATTTGGCATAATTTTGGAAGCTTTGTTAATGGAGATCAAATCAAATCTCGAATCTTCAATGCACATGGATTCAAGCCCAAAGATTTAACCTAATGCATTCCTTATTACTTACACAAGCTAGACACATCAAAAACACGACCTAAGAGCTGCAGAAACGGTCAAACCAAAATTGAAAAAAGCTTGAAAAAGTGTGAGATCAAAATCTTGGTTAGAGCTCGATTCAATCCAAAATCTCAACGTAGCTTCCTTGCCTGACGTTCACTAAAGCCAAAGCGATCAAAACCAAGTCTTGAGACCTCCTAAATCACGCTGTAAGTATTCAAGAACATAGCCCTGTACATGGAATCGTGAATCCATTTTCTTGCATCCTTTTGCCAATTTTTTTGTATAATCATGCTTTCCATTCAATTTCTAAACATTTTGTATTGTTTGATTTCATTTTTGTGGCCTATAACCATGTACCCGAAGCTAGGGTTTGTGTTCTTGTTTTTTAGGCATTTTTATACAGACAAAATCAGGACAAATAACGACCATGGATGTGTTCAGGGAAGAGAGACGAACACGATGATGGTCTTAGCTTGCATTTTTGTGGCCTAGAACGAGTCTTGGAAGCAAGCCACGGATCTTCCTGTGGATAAAAATCCGCAGGTAATAAAACCATAGATTTGTGAAGAAGATGACTACGCGTCCTCTTCCCATTGGCTCGTTCAAATAAATTTAGCGTGTTTTTTTTTATTTCCAGTATATTGTGCGTTTTTCCCTTATAACATTATTCATCTATTCTAATAACAAAGAAGCAAGTCAGCTGGGTTGGAAAACGCGCTAGTGGAAAACCCATTGGGACCTGGGTTGGAATCCCAGGTCCCCCCAAACGCTTATTATTATTTTGTTCCAGGAAATCTAGTGCAAAGCTTAAGGCGTGGACCATCATGCTCCTCCATATCTCAAACGCCAAGTGGCCTCCAGGCCAAATCCAATGGCCTAGATTGGACATCCACCATGGTCTCTGGTCAACAGGCGCATATGGAATCAACAAAGTCAAAGCAGGCTGGAACAAAAATGGGCCAAACAATTTCCATTCAAACACCCAGATTTGGGCCCAAACCCCCCGTGTTTTATTTCTTTTACTTTCCATTATATTTATTTATTTGGCTTATTATTTTAATTAATTATCTTATTATCAATAATTAATTTATTTTCCTCATAAATCAAAATCACAAAAATATTATTTTTATTAAATTCATCACTTTTTATTTTTTGTAAATAAATATTAATCAATTAATTTAGTTTTTTTAATTAGGGTAATTTTAACATTTTTGCAATAAATTAAAATTAATGAAGAATTAGGTTTTTAATAATTTTAATCATTTTTATTTTATTTCCTTAAATATAAAAAACCCAAAAATATTTTTTTTTATTTAATTAATTAATTAACTTAGGTTTAATTTCATTCAATTCAAAAATAACAAAAAAACATGCTTTCTTTCAAAAAAGGGTCAAAACCCTAATAAATGCTCCTATTTAATTTTATTGCGCGCGATTCATTTGATTCCAATTTTGTAATTGTTTCCCGGTATGTAATAGTTTTTTAGGACTTTAATTATTTATCGCTTTATTTTACTTTCCGCAATTTAAATTAAAGGGTTGTTTTTGGCGATGTAAATACCCGACGCCTTGTAATAGTTTAGATTTAATTTCCGCAAATTTAATTTCCGCAATTATACAATGTTAGATATTTGATAATAGGGAATGCATGACAAGATCCAAAGTATGAACTTAAAATCAACATAGCTCACCCATGACATGTACAGATAAAATTAACCGAAATAACACACTTGCACATGCCACTCTTAGGGTACACCTCACTTGGTTGCCTCGAACGTGGTCATTGAGTATAGGAAGTTTTAGAGGTTTCCCTCTTGTTCAAAGATCATTAAGTTGCCTCGAAACGGTTTCCTTGGATAAAATAATCTAAGACATTAGGGTTACCGCTAAGGCGTCCTAACATTGCTTTAGTGACCACACGTCCCTTAATCGAATTGACCCTTAAACTCCAACGACGATCCTACCTACTCCTCAATAGTGGGATAGCATTTTCTAAAGGACATTTGTACAGATTAATTCCTTTTTCGAGTAGGTAGATGGTTCTTAAGTACTTGCTCCTTTTAAAACAAAACAAAACTTTTCGCACTTACACTTTCTTCAAAACAAAAAATCTTTCAAACCCACAATTACAAAGAAAAGCAAATTTTGAAAACAATTTGAGCAAGTACCTAAGAGCCCATGGATAACCATGGATAGAAAGGGTGCTAACACCTTCCCTTTCTATAATCTACCTCCTGAACCCGAGAAACATCTCAAAAAAGGAATTTTTCTGTGCTTTTTTCCTTTCCTTGTTGGATAAAATAAAAGATGGTGGCGACTCTTGCTTACCGCGACATTTTTCAAAAACAAACGCAAACGCGAACCAGCATTCCAAAATAGTCAGTTCTATTCCCACCGATCACAGTCAGCATCACAATAACCTACTAGTCTGTAATCTTGTGATCTTCTGTAACACAGACCCAGATTAGTAGTACCTTTCAGATACCTAAGAATTCTCTTAACAGCTGTTAAGTGAGATTCTCTAGGATCTGATTGGAATCTAGCACACAAGCACACGCTAAATAGTATATCAGGTCTAGATGCAGTCAGATAGAGAAGGGATCCAATCATACCTCTATAGAGCTTCTGATCTACTTTCATACTTACCTCATCTTTACCTAGAATGCAGGTTGGATGCATAGTGTCTTGGCATCTTTGCTTTCTGACATTTGAAATTTCTTCAGAAGTTCTTTAACATACTTCGTCTGATGTATGAAAGTACCTTCTGGAGTCTGGTTGATTTGAATTCCCAGAAAGAATTTTAATTCTCCCATCATGCTTATTTCAAATTCTGCCTGCATGGTTTTAGCAAATTCCTTTCCAAGGGAGATATTAGAGGTTCCAAAAATTATATCATCAACATAAATTTGACAAATTAAAATATCATTTTTAAATGTCTTTCTGAAAAGAGTTGTGTCCACTTTCCCTCTGGTAAAATCTTTTTCTAATAGAAAATTACTCAAATGATCATACCAAGCTCTGGGAGCTTGTTTTAAACCGTACAAAGACTTTTTTAATTTAAAAACATGTTTTGGATGTTTTGAATCATTAAATCCAGGAGTTTTATGGACATATACTTCTTCTTCAATATAGCCATTTAGAAATGCACTTTTAATATCCATTTGATATAATGAAATGTTATTTTGTTCATCAAAAGAAATTAATAATCTTATAGATTCTAACCTGGCGACTAGGGCAAAGGTTTCACTATAATCAATTCCTTCTTGTTGACTATAACCCTGTGCAACCAGTCGTGCTTTGTTTCTGATTACTTCTCCTTGTTCGTTCAATTTGTTTCTGAAAACCCATTTGGTTCCTATAACATTGAATCCTTTGGGTCTAGGAACTAGATTCCATACATCATTTCCGGAGAATTGATTGAGTTCTTCTTGCATTGCTAAGATCCAATCATTATCTTTCAGAGCTTTATCAATGGTAGTTGGCTCAATCAGAGAGACCAAACCAAACAAAGATTCTTCATTGATTCTGAGAGAGGATCTTGTTCTGATGGGATCTTCTTTTCTTCCAATGATTACGTCTTCTTTGTGATCTGAAGATATTCTAGGAAACCTTTTCTGAGTGGGTTGGTCAGAGATTCTGAGATTGTTCAGAGCATCATCAAGAGGATGATCTGCTGAGTCTTCTTTTGCTTCTGAGTTTTCTTTTGCTCCTGAAGATTCAGAGTTTGAGGGAAGATCTTCTGTACCTACAGAAAAATCAATTTACTTTGGCTGTTGCTGGCCAAGCTTATCACCAAACCTGACTTTGATTGATTCTTCAACAATCATAGTTTCTGTGTTGTATACTCTATAGCCTTTTGAGCGTTCAGAATATCCAAGCAGGAAACACTTTTGTGCTTTGGAATCAAACTTGTTCAGAGTTTCTTTGGTGTTCAGAATAAAACAAGTGCATCCAAAAGGATGAAAATAAGAAATGTTGGGCTTTCTGTTTTTCCACAATTCATAGGGAGTCTTTTCAAGAATAGATCTTATAGAGATTCTATTCTGAATGTAACACGCTGTGTTCACAGCTTCTGCCCAAAAGTGCTTAGCCATATTTGTTTCATTGATCATGGTTCTGGCCATTAGTTGTAATGTTCTATTCTTTCTTTCTACAACTCCATTTTGCTGGGGAGTTCTAGGACAAGAAAAATTATGAACAATACCATTTTCTTTAAAATACTTTTCAAAATAATGATTTTCAAATTCACCACCATGATCACTTCTGACTTTTGTGATTTTAAAATATTTTTCATTTTGCACTTGAGTACAGAAGTCAATGAATACAGAATGTGACTCATCCTTGTGTTTTAGAAACTTTACCCATGTCCATCTGCTAAAGTCATCAACGATGACCAATCCATACTTCTTGCCTCTGATGGATGTAGTTTTAACTGGCCCAAACAGATCAATATGAAGTAACTCTAATGGCTTAGAGGAAGAGACAACATTTTTAGATTTAAAGGAAGGCTTTGAAAATTTTCCCTTTTGGCATGCTTCACACAGAGCTTCTGAGTTGTACTTCAGATTGGGAAGTCCTCTGACTAAATTTAATTTATTCAGTTGAGAGATTTTTCTAAGACTGACATGTCCCAATCTTCTGTTCCATACCCATTACTCATTGCTAACAGACAAAAGGCATTTGACATTTTGAGATTTAAGATCTGATAAATCAATTTTGTAAATGTTGTTCTTTCTCTTGCCAGAAAAGAGGATTGATCCATCTTTTTGACTTACAGCTTTACAGGAGTTTTGATTGAAGATAATGTCATAGCCATTGTCACTTAATTGACTTATGGACAATAGATTATGAGCTAATCCTTCTACTAATAAAACATTGGAGATAGAAGGAAGGTTATCGTTTCCAATGGTTCCAGAACCAATAATCTTCCCTTTCTGATTACCTCCAAATTCACATCTCCTCCAGCTTTAAGTTCCAGGCTTTGGAACATAGACCTTTTTCCCGTCATGTGTCATGAGCACCCAGAGTCCAGGTACCATGACTGGTGTTTCAATTAAGCTGTTAAGGACATCTGCAACAAATATTATTTTATCCTTAGGTACTCATATCTTTTTGGGTCCTTTTGGGTTAGCATAAGAGTTTCCAGAGTGTGATGTATATTTTATATCATGTGAGTGTCCAAATTGGAATGGTTTATTCAGAGGTTTATAAGTGATGGTCATTTTAGCAACAGGTTTTGGAATGTATGTCTCCTTCCCTTTGGGAGGTTCATATCCAATTCCTCTTCTATTTTTCCCACTAACTCCATAGATCATTGAAGCCATTTTGCTTCTATCTATGCCTTTAGCAAGAAAAGATTGAAAGCTATAGTCATATTCTTTCAGAATATCTTTTGAACTAGACACAGACTCTGAACTAAAATTCTTTTGAACATTTTGAATTTCCTTTTTAAGTTTAAAATTGTTTTCTGAAAGTTCAGATTTTTCTGTTTCAAGTTTCTCAAGATCAGATGCAAGACTCTTCTTGAGTTTCTTGTATTTTGATTTTGAGCTTACTATAGTTTTCCAGAAGTTCTGATAAACTATCAGCAAGTTCTTCTCTAGAAAATTCAGAAAATACCTGTCTTTATTTTGACTCATAGTCTGAGTCATCTTCTATGATAGCCATCAGAGCTAGGTTGGCATTTTCATCTTCAGAACCAGATTCATCTTCAGAAGAATCTGAGTCATCCCAGGTTGCCATCATTCCTTTCTTCTTACCAAATCTCTTCTTTGGTTTTTCTTTTTGAAGCTTTGGACAATCACTTTTGTAGTGACCAGGTTCTTTGCATTCATAACAGATGATCTCTCTTCTGTTTGACTTTTTGTGTCCAGAAGATTCTGCTTTATCTTCTAACTTTTTGAAGTTCCTGAACTTCTTTTGTCTGTGCTTCCACAGATGATTGATCCTTCTGGATAGCAAGGATAGTTCCTCTTCTTCTGACGCTGATTCTTCAAAGTTTTCCTCTTCAGCTTGAAAAGCGTTAGTATCAAATTTCTTAATTGATTTAAGGGCCAGAGACTTACCTTTCTTCTGAGGCTCGTGCTCATCCAGCTCAATCTCATGACTTCTGAGAGCGCTGATGAGTTCCTCCAGAGATACATTGTTCAGATCTTTTGATACTTTGAAAGCAGTGACCATTGGTGCCCATCTTCTGGGTAAGCTTCTGATAATCTTTTTCACATGATCTGCTTTGGTATATCCTTTGTTCAAAACTCTCAGACCAGCAATCAGAGTTTGAAACCTAGAGAACATTGCTTCTATAGACTCACTTTCTTCAACTTTGAAGGCTTCATACTTCTGAACTAAAGCCAGAGCTTTAGACTCCTTAACTTGAGCGTTTCCTTCATGAGTCATTTTGAGAGACTCAAACATATCATGTGATGTATCTCTATTAGTGATTTTTTCATATTCTACTTTAGAGATAGCATTTAGAAAAATATTTCTAGCTCTATGATGATTTTTTTAAATCAGCTTTTTGTTGTCTATCCATATTTTTTCTATCCACTTTGTTTCCTTCTGAATCTATAGGATGTTTGTAACCATCCAAGACTATATCCCAAAGATCACTATCATGACCTGGAAAGAAAATTTCTAGTCTATCTTTCCAGTACTCAAAATCTTCTCCATCAAACACTGGAGGTTTGTTGTAACTATTATTGTTTTGTTCAGCGGCCATTGTGTTTTCTTCTGGATCTTTTCCTGACATGGTTAAGTGTTGTGCTCAGAGTCAAGCTCTGATACCAATTGAAGGGGTAAGAAAACACTTAGAAGGGGGGTTGAATAAGTGACTATTTTCAAAACAAAGCTCAAAGAATAATGGAAGAACACAGTTATTTTTATCCTGGTTTGTTTGAACTCAAACTACTCCAGTCCACCCGCCAAGGTGATTTCTCCTTTCTCAACAAGGACTTAATCCACTATAATCAATTGATTACAAACACACAACAACTGTTGTGACTAACAATGCACAAGTAATCTTACAAGTGACTAACACCACTAAGACTTAAATCTAGTCCTAGTCTGCTTGAGAAGTCTGACCAAACTTGGTCTCTCAAGGAACAAATACAGGAGTTTAATCTTTATAGATAGTGAAATAAAAATTTTGCTTCTAATTAAGCTATATCACAACTGTGATTTTTCACTTAGAATATAATGCACAAATTGTATGAACAATGAGTTTGTGAGCTTAGAATCTTTCACGTAGTTTCTTGCTTCTAATTTGAAAATTGATTGGTTCACTTAGTTGGATGGCTTGCAATAAATGTCCTTCTATTTATAGTAGGAACAATAAGACCGTTGATGCCTTCAGAAAAGTTGGAGAGTATTAAATGCTTGTGTGTTTTCTTGCAATATTCCATTTTCCAAGAAACTAGTGTAGACTCTTGAGTGCTTTCAGCCGTCTTTGCATTAATGAGAAAACGACAGAATGTAAGAACATGTTTCCTACTCTTTAACAAGACAAGTTGGATTTAACATTCTTTCAGAATTTGCTCCAATGTCTTTAAATCAGAACAGGCTTCATTCAACTTCTAGGCAGTGCTTTGCTTGCTAAGAATTTTGATCAGCGCTTGCTTTCAAGTAATATTCTGAGCAAGGAACCTGCTAAAAGTTAGAAGATATATTTAACAAATAAAGTGTCTTACCAGAGTCAGCAGATGCGCTTGAAGAAAAGGTTCTTTCATCAAATAACTTCTTCATAATTTTTGCTTAGCACTTCAGAATGTTTTCTGTCAGAACATTAACTGAAACATTCAAACACATTCATCAGAATATAAATTATCTTAAATATAATTTATTGTTATCATCAAAACTCTGAGATAGGTCAGAACTAATCTTGTTCTTACAAGCGGATGCGCAAGTTTGAAAGTCAAGGTGCAGTAGGCTTTGACATGTCTGACTTAGGCTTGGTGCCCGGAGTAAAGATTCCCCCAAAATTTAAGGTGCCTGATTTCGTAAAGTACAAAGGCACTTCCTGTCCGAAAACCCATTTTAAGTCTTTCTATCGGAAGATGTCTGCATATTCCAACGACGAGAAACGGTTGATTCACTACTTTCAAGATAGTTTGACAGGTGGTCCACTCGAATGGTACATGCACCTAGAAAGTAGTCGTATCTGCACATGGAGAGAATTGGTTGAAGCATTTGTTTTGCACTATCA
Source organism: Vicia faba (assembly GCA_948472305.1). NCBI lineage: Eukaryota > Viridiplantae > Streptophyta > Magnoliopsida > Fabales > Fabaceae > Vicia > Vicia faba. The sequence continues at coordinate 30,825 of CATIWC010000775.1, read as the reverse complement.
ATATAACACTGACATGGCGCCCACAAGAACCCAACTGTAGAACTTATCCCAGAAACGAGATGAATCTTTCAAAGAGTACGCCCAGAGGTGGCGAGAGATGGCTGCAAAAGTGCAACCTCCCATGTTAGAACGAGAAATGGTAGAGATGCTTAGTAGTACCCTGCAAGGCCAGTATTACACAACCTGTAGCATATCAGGTACTTTTGCTGAGATGGTAACACACAGGGAGCGGATTGAGATCGGAATTAAATTGGGGAAAATCCAAGATGTCCCTGTTGGGAATAATGCTGGAAATACTAAGAAGTCTTTCGGGGGCCACTCAAAGAAAAAGGAAGGAGAATCTAGTGCAATTTCTCCTCAGAAGGGGAAGGGCAGATATCGAGATTACGACCATCAGGTTGCTGCTGTAACAATTCCAATAGCTCCCCCCAACGTCCAGCATATACACCTCGCCAAGGCTATGAACAGAAGCCAAAACAACCTCCTAGAAAGTTCGACACAATTCCCATTCCCTATGCAGAATTACTACCCCAATTACTAGACTTGAAGTTGGTCGAGAAACGTACAATGCAGATTAACCCCGATATATTACCGCCAAATTTCAATGTTAACGCTACATGTGAGTTCCATTTCGGAGCACCAAGGCATAACATTGAGTGTTGCATAACATTTAAACACAGGGTACAGGACCTATTGGAGTCTCAAGCTATTAATTTTGGACCAGCACCTAATATTACAAATCAACCACTACCGACTCATGGAGGTTCCACTGTCAGTGCCATATCATTGAAGACAAAAGCCTAGATCTGGTTATGGATGTTGATCAGTTAACCACCCCCCTGTCATTCGTGAAAGAGAAATTAACGAGTAAAGGTGTATCCTTGGGCTGTGGAATGGATTGTACTGCTTGTTTAAAACATCCAGAGGGTTGTCATTTGTTGATAAATGCAGTTCAAGATTTGATTACAAAGGGGTTTCTTCAGTTTAATCGCAAGATCGTGAAGCCTGGAATCGATAAAGACGAAGTCAATGTGATAACCATTCCGGTCAAACAAAAATCTTCCCGAGTACCTGTAACAATTTTGGTACATGCTAAGAAGTCTCCACTACTTATCACTACGCCTGGTCCGGTACCGTACGTTAGCGACAAGGCAGTACCTTGGAATTACGGTGGTGAACTTTACTATCAAGGGAAGAAGGTTACTACTCAGAGGTATAAGGAAGACAAGGCTGAAGAAGAGAAACCTGCAGTGCTCGATATTGTCAGTGAAAGTAGAATTACTCGCAGCGGTCGAATTTTCTCCCCACCAGAGCAACCTGAAGGTAGTACAGATGATGCAGCTAAGGCTAAAGGCAAACAAATCATGGTCAATAGCGATAAGCTGGGGATAAGTCCCCCTATTCCTGTTTTTTATGATGAAATGTCTAAAGATGCAGCCGAGTTAATGCGGTACATCAAAAAGAGTGACTATAAGATCATTGACCAGTTAAGTCAAACACCTTCAAAGATATCCATCCTCGCCTTGCTCAGAGACTCGGAAGCCCATAGAAATGCATTGTTGAAGCTGTTAGGAAACTCTTTTGTCCCCTAAGTAATATCAGTGAATCAGTTTGAGGGAATTGTGAATAGTATTTTTGCAAGTAACGGGCTGGGTTTCACGGACTTTGATCGACCCCTTGAGGGGAGGAAACATAATAAAGCTTTGCACATCTCCATGGAAATTGTAAAAACTACTTTATCTCGTGTGATGGTTGATACAGGTTCCTCTATCAACGTATTACCTAAGTCTTCTCTTTTGAAACTGGATTATGAGGGGATTTCATTGAGGCCGAGTGATTTGGTTGTTAAGGCTTTTGATGGATCGAGAAGGACTGTGTTCGGGGAAGTTGACCTACCAATCAAGGTAGGACCTCAAGTATTTGAAGTAACCCTCTTTATCATGGATATAAATCCTTCCTATTGTTGTTTGTTGGGCCGCCCTTGGATCCATGGGGCTGGTGCCGTCACCTCTACCCTACACCAGAAGCTGAAGTTTTTACTAAATGGAAAAGTGGTCACTGTCTGCGGCGAAGAAGATTACATTGTCAGTCACCTAAGTTCTTTCCGCTATGTTGAAGTAGAAGGAGAAATCCATGAGACGTCGTGTCAAGCTTTCGAAACTATACAGGTTGTTAGGGCTCCTCATCAAGAAGACAAAAGGCCAGGAGTCCCCATGTCATCCTATCGCCAGGCACAAGCAATCATTCAGTCTGGTCATCCATAAGGATGGGGAAGAGTGTTGGATCTCCCTACTCAAAAGGACAAGAAAGGTTTAGGCTTCGTTGCTAATCAGAGAAGGTTAGTCGCTACTCCTGAAGATCAAATTATTCCTCCACCAATTCGATTCGTCAGCGGCAGAATCATCCAGGAAGAAGCTCATGCAGTAAGTTAAGGAGATGATTATGAGATGGATAGGTGGGTTCATCCGACCAGGCCGGATGAAAAGCTTACCAACTGGTTCGCCGAGGACATCATCGAAGTCACCTGTTTTGAAGAGTAACTTTATTTTATTTCTGTTATCATACAATAATCCATATGTCATGCCTAAGACATAGCAGGACATGATGTAAGGCCACAATGTTTTTCATTTACAAGTTTATTTTTCAATAAAGAACGTCTTTTGTTTTCAAATGTTTCACTCTTTGTCTTTCCGAATTTTTTTACGAGATTCAAGACTTTGTTTTCTTTTACATCAAAACTAAAATAAATACAAAAATAACCATGCAGATTGTGTCCCTCTTTAATCCCAGAAAATGTCGGAAATGATTCTGCTATGACTCTCTACGACTTTGAAAAACCAATATATCAAGCTGAAGAAGAAACTGAGGAGGACTGCGAACTTTCCAAAGAGTTGGCTAGGTTATTGAGGCAAGAAGAAAAGGTTATTCAACCACACCAAGAGACCACTGAGTTAATCAACTTAGGAACAGAAGAGGTCCGAAAAGAAGTTAAGATTGAGGCTGCTCTAGAAGACAGCATCAAGCACAAATTAATCACAATGCTCTGTGAGTATGCGGATATCTTCGCCTGGTCATACGAAGACATGCCTGGTTTAGACATGGACATCGTTATGCACAAGCTACCTCTCAGAGAAGAGTGTATTCCTGTTAAACAAAAACTTTGAAGGACTCATCCCGAGATGTCTAAGAATATCAAAGAAGAAGTTCAGAAACAGTCTAATGCTGGGGTTTTAAAACTGACATCTTACCCGCCGTGGATTGCGAATATTGTACCAGTACCTAAGAAGGATGGAAAGGTCAGGATGTGTGTGGACTATAGGGACTTGAACAGAGAAAGTCCTAAAGATGACTTCTCGTTACCACATATTGATGTGTTGGTTGACAATACAGCTCAAGCAAAAGTGTTCTCCTTCATGGATGGCTTTTCTGGCTATAATCAGATTAAGATGGCACCAGAAGACATGGAGAAGACTACTTTTATTACTCCTTGTGGAACTTTTTGTTATAAGGTAATGCCATTTGGCCTAAAAAATAACGGGGCAACTCATCAACGTGCGATGGTCACTCTCTTTCATGACATGATGCATAAAGAGATTGAGGTATATGTCGATGATATGATTGAGAAATCCCAGACAGAAGGGGAACATCTGGTTCATTTGTTGAAATTGTTTAAAAGGTTAAGGAAGTTCAGGCTAAGGCTGAATCCAAATAAGTGCACGTTCGGAGTAAGATCAGGGAAACTGTTAGGGTTCATCGTAAGCAAGAAAGTAATCGAAGTTGACCCTAGAAAGGTAAAGGCTATACAAGAAATGCCTGTGCCGAAAATAGAAAAGGAGGTTCTCGGATTTCTCAGAAGACTGAACTACATTTCTAGATTTATCTCCCACCTTACAGCCACTTGTGAACCAATCTTTAGATTGTTAAAAAAGAGCCAGACAAACAGGTGGAATAATGATTGCCAGGAAGCGTTCGATAAAATTAAAGAGTATTTGATGGAACCTCTGATTCTCTCGCCCCGGGTGGAAGGTAGGACCTTGATAATGTACCTAACAGTATTGGAGAATTCAATAGGGTGTGTATTAGGGAAGCATGATGTGGCTGGTCAAAAAGAGCACGCCATATATTACCTTAGCAAAAAGTTTACCGAATGTGAGGTAAGATACTCACTACTCGAGAAAACTTTCTGCGATTTGGTATGGGCTTCTCGCCGACTAAGGCAGTACATGTTGACTCATACCACCTTACTGATCTCTAAGATGGACCCAATCAAGTACATCTTCGAAAAACCATCCCTCACGGGAAGGATAGCTCGTTGGCAAATGATTTTGACTGAATATGACATCCAATATACCACTCAAAAGGCTATCAAGGGTAGTGTATTAGCAGATCATCTTGCCCACCAACCTGTGAAAGATGACTACCAGCCAATGAAGTTTGAGTTTCCTGATGAAGACATCATGTACATACGAGATTGTAACATCCCAGGCCCAGAGGAGGGACCTGAACCAGGATCGCGATGGACGATTGTGTTCGATGGTGCCTTCAATGCGTTGGGTAATGGTGTCGGCGCAGTGATTACTTCTCCTGAAGGTTTTCATACTCCTCTTACCGCCAGGATTTGCTTTGATTGTACGAACAATATGGATGAGTATGAAGCTTGTATTTTTGGGTTAGAGGTTTCCATTGATTTGCGAATCAAAATCTTAGAAGTATATGGAGATTCTGCTCTGGTAATTAGCCAAATCAATGGAGATTGGGAGACTCGTCACCCAAATTTGACTTTGTATCGCGATCATGTGTTAAAACTAACCCCTTATTTTGATGAGATTACTTTTAATCATATTCCAAGAGAGGAGAACAACTTGGCAGACGCTCTGGCTACCCTTTCATCCATGTTTAAGGTTAAATGGGCGAATGAAGCTCCTTATATCACCATCCTAAGGTTAGATGAACCAGCATTTTGTTATGGAGTAGGAGAAGAGGACGTTGACGAGAAGCCATGGTTCTATGACATCAAAAAGGTATCTTAAAACCCAGGAGTATCCAACAGGTGCTTCTATCACAGATAAGAAGACTTTACGGATGTTTGCCGCCAAATTCTTCCTCAACGGCGATATTCTGTATAAGAGGAATTATGATTCCATCTTGCTCAGATGCATGGATAAGCACGAAACAAGTAGGATTATAGAAGAAGTGCACTAAGGTTCTTTTGGGACACATTCTAGCGGGCATACTATGGCTAAGAAAATCTTGAGGGCAGGTTATTACTGGTCAACGATGGAAAATGATTGCTACGAACATTCTAGGATCTGCTACAAGTGTCAGATCTACGCTGACAAGATTCATGTTCCGCCCAATCCCCTGAATATCGTAACTTCACCTTGGCCTTTCGTGATGTGGGGAATTGATGTGATAGGCTGGATTGAGCCAACCGCTTCCAACGGACACCGTTTCATTTTGGTGGCTATCGACTACTTTACTAAGTGGGTCGAAGCAGCATCTTATGCCAATGTCACTAAATAGGTGGTAACACGTTTCATCAAACATAACATAATCTGTCGATACGGCATTCCCGAAAAGATTATTACTGATAATGGGTCGAACCTCAATAATAAGATGATGAAAGAGTTGTGTGAAAACTTTAAGATAAAACATCACAATTCCTCTCCTTACCGCCCTAAGATGAATGGCGCGGTTGAAGCAGCAAACAAAAATATTAAGAAGATTGTGCAGAAAATGGTCATCACCTATAAAGATTGGCATGAGATGCTACCATTCGTGTTACATGGTTATCGTACCACCATGCGTACCTCAACTGGGGCAACCCCTTTTTCTCTTGTTTACGGCATGAAAGCAGTTCTTCCAGTGGAAATGGAAATCCCTTCTTTAAGGATAATGACGGATGCACAACTTGATGAGACTGAATGGGTCCAGAATATATTCGATTAGCTGAATCTTATTGATGACAAGAGATTAACATCAATTTGCCACGGACAGTTATACCAGAAAAGGATGAAGAAAGCCTTCGACAAGAGGGTACGTCCGCGGAATTTTCAAGCTGGTGATCTGGTGTTAAAAAGGATTTTTCCTCCTAACAACACAGATGCTAGAGGTAAATGGGCTCCCAATTATGAAGGACCTTTTGTTGTAAAGAAAGTTTTCTCCGGGGGGTCTATGATGCTCGCAACCATGGATGGAGAAGATTTCCCTCACCCTGTCAATGCGGATGCGGTAAAAAAATATTTCGCGTAAGAGGTCATTGGTTTGATCGGAACCGGATGAAGGTTTGGTCCAACCAGTCATTCGGAAGGCAAGTATTGAAGAATTCAGGGGTCATGAGAGTTGTAGCAGAGTTGTACTTGACAAAGTATGTATTCATTTTCTTTTCTTTCTTTTGTCTACCTCCCCATATGTTTCGCGTGCAATGGTTCCGTTTAGATAATTACTTTTCATTGTAAATGCATATTTACAGGCCAATCATTCAATAAAAGTGTTTGTTCAAATTACACCAAGATTGTTTTTCATTATTACTGTTTTGATAAATGAAAGACGTTCAATGTTTTAAATAAAACAACGCAAAAAAAAACATTAAAAGCCTTACAGCACATGGCATCAGATTACTCAAATATCAGGTATGGAAACCAGTCCATGCTCAAGACGTGTTGTTATAAGGTTCTCCTCCACGGGACAGGATCTCACGACCTAAGGATATTCTTACTAAAGATATGGTAGATATTCGTCCTCAACTCAAGAGTACAAAGTATCCATAGATAAGAAGTGAGGTTACCAAGCGTACTTTCTGAAGCAACAAGTCTGAACGGAGACTAGTCTCCTTAACATGGCATTTTCAAATTACATTTGTATTCTCATTTGTAATCTTTCTTATTTTGGTTCAGTACTTCCTTGTATGCAAGACTTGCCTATTTTTGAATGTTAATCACAATGCATTAAATTTGTTTGTCTTGAATTAATCTATTCGTATTCGCTCATTAATGTTTTCCTTTGACTTTTTGATACTTAACTCTTGTTAAATAAAGCAAAGAACCCCTGGATGGAGGATGATGAGTAATATACCAAAAATTTAAATGGTGTGCTTTTGAGTAGGACCCTGCTGACGATGTACAGGCCTTGTTTCAAATTCCCAAACACCGGAGATATAAGGGAGTGAAACCCTTGTCAATCCCTTTGAGCCTTGAAGTAGGAGTTTCTTTTCTTTTCAGAAAAACCCTAAACATTTAACCCGGGGCAGGGTAGATTTCAGTTAATATGATCGAGCGTTCAAAACTCATTAGGAGTGCACATCAAAGGATACAACAATGGTTATCCTTCAGAAGGTTGAGAAAGTAAAAACCGCAATGGTTAACTCTCATACATCAGCAGTGTGCATCAAAGACGACGATACCACAATGGTTATTCCTCGTCAATCAAGTAGCAAGGCCGTTACACCCTTTAAGCAAGTCAAAAAATGACTCGAAATCACACGAATGGTTCAAAATAAAAGAAATGATAAAAAGAAAGAGACAAAAAGCCCTGCTAAGCCGAAACTTGAAAAGACAAGTCGCTTAGGCAAAAGTCAGGGCATCCCGTTGGACTTTAAAGTCAAAATCAAAAGGAATTTTTCCAGGCAAAAGTTAGGGGATACAAAAAGAAAGCAAAAAGCGCGAAAAGAGAAAAAGAGGATTACCAAATAAAGATCCTCCACAAAGAATAAAGTCGTGTGATCAGACACCAAAAATGAAAGAGGTGAGTGACTTCCATACACTCCTCGACCATGTTAAACTCCTTTTGAGGGATGAGTTCTCATATTTGTTTAACTGAATTTAGGACTGGAGAACATCACGAAGAATGGGTGGGCACCAAATATTTTGAGCCTTGAATCCTTGTTTCTAAAACCGTGAACTAGGCCACGTTACAACCCATTAAAAGTCCTAACTAAAGCATGGGTTAATTCGAAAGCACACTGTAACAAGAAATACAGTAATCTGACTCCTAGGAGGCTTGCAAAAACTTTTGAGTTGGTATCACTCCGTCTTTTTACTAATCTCTTGTACAATTTTTTTTTTGATGTTTCAACATATTATTGTTACAAGTTTTTAAACTTCAAGACAAACATAAGTTTTGCATTAGAATTATCATTCTTAGAATAAACATTCTTTGCATATGAACAAGTGCTTAAACATCAAGTAAGCTTGCATAATGAGCATCAGATGAAAATTTGATCATCTCAAGGGACAAGTTGCTTCATTTGTGAGAATGGTCTTAACCTGGGGCAAATCTTATGTTGACTCTGTTGAGTAAAGGAATACCAGTTTGAGAAATGATCTGAAGTAGATTGCAAAAGGTGGTTACCCAGAGTCTCTGTCAAGCAGCAGTGCATTACTTTCAGTTGGTCCCAAGGGACGTATCACTTCAAGTATTTGCTCGAGAATGAAGCAGTTCAAGTCGAGTAGTATGGTTGTGAATTAACCTGCTTTCAAGACATAAGCCAACCACTCTAAGGTTATGTTGTCTTCAAAAATTCTCAGGTTTCTCATCCCTCCGTGAGCATGAGGTAAAGGAAAAGGTTTGTCGAGATTCTGTTAAGCAGAGGCAAGCGTGTCGGATACTCCATCGAGTAGGTATTCAGTCAATCTGAGGCATTCAAGTCGGGATTTTATCCCTCAAAGTGCAGTCAAACTGGGGCAGTTATACTAATATTTGACAAATCTCTCTGAGAATGTGTTGATCAGAGGAGAATCTTCCCAGAATTTGAAGATGTATGGGAATTCACTCAAGCATAGTTGGGGTCATCTACAATTTTGGTTACCTAAACATCATGTTCCAAAGTCCATAACACTGGGGCAGATTGTCTTCATATGTAAATCTCAAAAAAATCCTCTCGAGGCAATTTTTCTACAAAAGCCTTATAGACTAGGGCAAGAATTTATGTAAGGGCTTTCTTTCTTCTTCAGTAGATGATCAGATCACGTCCATACGGAGCCTAAATGACCTATGAATTTGAAGATCATGCCAAGAAGTCAGGATTGTTATCTTCGACTTATCAGAGACTCAACTCTATTTGCTAATATCCTCTGTCTTGAGTCAAGGTTATTATCCCCGGTTTAAGTTGGTATTGTTGTCCTAAGTAGGATATGAGCAGTAATTCAACAATTATTTGGGATTGTTTACTCGTACAAGACGTGATGGAAATATTGTTTCCTAGGGGAATGCCTCCTCCCATTAAAAGACATGTTGCTACTTGACAAAGATCTGTTTACCAAGGGGTTTCTCTTCTGATATATGTTCTCCCCAGTAAAGCATCCTCATTTCTCTGCAGGAGGAGAATGTTCTTTCTCCCTGGAAATGTAGAAGTTATTTAAAGTCTAGATGATCCCTTTTCAGTGGACTGCAATTTATTTTTATAGCATCTCCTCTAAAGTCCACTTTTCAGTGGCATTCCTTCTCGGAGTTGACATATTATCGCAGTTCTTACCTAGTGGTTGGTAGTTCAAATTGTTCGTTCTTTAGTGAAGGTTGCCACTCCATACATGGGGCATATTGCTACAATTTCTCTTTTCACGAGTACCGTTGGTCTTTTATGACAAGAAGCATACCAGTAAAAAAATCAAGAAGGGTAACATGAGGATTTTCGTATAATGAGATCCATTTTCCCCAGTGGAACTATTCTTCTTTCCCTAATGGAGCAAGTGTCCTATCTCTTAGGTGAGGTGTATAGGAGAATTCCATTCATAACTCTTGTGTTACCAGTAGTAGAAGATTTTGTTGAGATATCCCTAGTGGAGTTTCTATCCTGGGATGTTTCTTTCTTCCCCCAAGTGAGGATCTTTTACCTCCCAGCAACGTTATCCTCAGTGTGGTCTGAGTTGAATTCTTTTTTTACTTCCCAACAGAAGTTATCTCCGTCAAAGAATTTCTATGCCAGGAGTTTCCATCCCCAACGAAGCTCTCCTCTTTCTAACAGAAGATAAAGAATTTACTCCCCAAGAAGTTGAGAGTTTGATCAGAATTCAAGATTTTCTCTGAACTGCAATTTACGTTTGCAGTATTCTTCCCAGGAAGTTACTTCCCCAGTGATATCGATCTTTAGAAGTTGATGGTTCCAAATCTCAGTTCCCCATTGAAGTTCATATTGCATTTTCTCTACCAGAAGATCAGATGTACAAGAATAATCATTCGAAAGTTCATTGTTTTCTCAACATCCGATTATTGATATGTTTTCCAGTGCATTATTAAACATGCATCATTACATTGCATCATTACATTGCATCTACTAAAACGCGTAGCATTTCCATTGTATGGAGCATTACGCTATAAAAAATTCAAACATGCATGAGTATAAGCCAATTGTGTCCACCTGTGGTAACCAGATTGTTATGCGCTCGGATTTGATTTATCTCTACAACAAGCCTAGGGTAATTCTATTATGTTTCCCCATCGGAGTTTGTTTTTATTCACCACCAGTCGGGTCTTTGGTATTTCTCCATTTCCCCAGTGAGTTTGCGGTTTGCGCTTGTCTTTGCAAGCCTTTGGTTATTTTACCCGTGTTTACTTTGTCGTTAGAGTGTGAGTAAGAGTTGGTGTATAACCTTTCTTGCTTATCAAGTATTTGAGTATCCATACTTGGTGTGTAGTAATTCAGCTAATTGCCACTCTGTGACCTACCAAAAGTCCAACGTGTTTTGGCAATCCTTGTTAGATTCTGCTTTGACCAGTCTCTTTCTCTTGTAGAGTTCACCTCCGATTTGTGCTCTTTGAAGGCCCTGCGTTAGTCGGTTCCTTGTTTTGGTCTATCCCCGTTAGTCGGGTGCTCCTTTCGTTAGTCTAGCTAACTTTTTATGTTAAGAGTCTTTCAGTGTCTCTTCAAAGTCCAGTTGTCTGGCGTCCTTGTTTAGGCGAGTGCGTCCTTTTTATTAGGGATTTCTTCGGTTAGTCTCGTTCCTGTGTTCACTATCAACTCTAAATATTTGTTTCTTGATGCTCAATTTCGCTCTTGTGTATCTAACTCTGACTAGATATGCATACCTTTATCCCTTGTGAAGTTCGCCTTTGGTTGGCGGTACTTTGTTAAAATCCCGCTTCGGCTGGTATCCTTTGTTAAAATCCCGCTTCGGCTGGTATCCTTTGTTAAAATCCTGCTTCGGCTGGTATTATTTCTTTTAAAACCCTGCTTCGGCTGGTATCTTTGTTAAAAATCCCGCTTCGGCTGGTATCGTTTCTTTTAAAACCTCACTTCGGCTGGTATCCTTTGTTAAAATCCTGCTTCGGCTGATATCCTTTGTTAAAATCCCGCTTCGGCTGGTACCCTTTGTTAAAATCCTGCTTCGGCTGGTATCCTTCGTTAAACACCCGCTTTGGCTGGTATCCTTTGTTAAAATCCCGCTTCGGCTGGTATCCTTCGTTAAAATCCCGCTTCGGCTGGTATCCTTTGTTAAAATCCCGCTTCGGCTGGTATCCTTTGTTAAAATCCCGCTTCGGCTGGTATCCTTTGTTAAAATCCCGCTTCAGCTGGTATCCTTTGTTAAAATCCCGCTTAGGCTGGTATCCTTCGTTAAAATCCCGCTTCGGCTGGTATCCTTTGTTAAAATCCATCTTCGGATGGTATCATCTGTTAAAATCCATCTTCGGGTGGTATCCTTTGTTAAAATCCACTTTCGGCTGATATCTTATATTGAGAGTCACCTTCGGCTGGTCTCTTTTCTCAGTAAGTTCGCCTTCGATTGGTATTCCTTCGTCAGAGCCTCCTTCGGTCGATCTCTTTCTTTTGTATGTCTAACTTTGACATGACATCCAAGAGATTTACTCAGCTAACTACTGTAATCCAAAAAGCAAAAAAAATATAATAAAAAATAATAAAATAGGAAAAATGAAAAAGTATAATAATACCTGATTGGCTTCGGAGCGCAAATTTCCGGGTTCTTTTAAGTATTTAATCTTCTTTTACCTTGAAAGTTCGAAAGGCTGGCGCCAATCTCACCTTCAGGTCTAAGGCGATTAAATAGGGGCAGCTGTTGTACCCCAGAATTTTCCCTCCTAGTTTCTTAAATTTTGGCTTAGGCTTAGCACTGCATTCATATCTTTTCATTAGGTCATTAACATACATTTGCGTTTGATGAGGCGCTTGAGGTTCAAAGTTCAGTGGTTGTGTGATATTTGGGTTTCGTAATGGTTAAGGTGTTCATATCTAATAAAGCCTGATTCTTCTGATTATCCTTCAAGCAGTGAAATGTGGAAGTAGGGTTGCAACCTATGCTTATTGAGGGTTCCTAATTAACTTCTTAACATTGGTGTTTTATTCAATGGCCATTCCTGTGTTTAATGGAGAAGAAGATTTCTATGGATGGATGCTATGTGTTGAAAAGTATTTCAATGAACAAGGAACACCAGAAAAAAGATGTTGTTAGAAGTTTGGGGTCAGATTGCATAGTCATGCTCATCAATAGTGACTTTGGCGGTCTCAATATCGACTTCCATCGTGTTGGGACACATTCACTAATGTATTTCTTTGGCACTTTAAGCCGAAATGGAGATCTATTATACTGTTTCATGAGGAAGAATTGACGAAACTCGATGATTTCTCAAATTTGTCAATTGAAGATGAGAAAGAGGGACATGTGCAGGATGGATGCAGATGTTGCTAATTTCATGATTCCACCGAAATCGCCCGATCCTAGTTTTTGGCTGAATAATTCTACCACCTTCTTTCAAGGTAAGAATTTCATGTGACTCTTAACAAATTTCACTAAACATATCATACCATACTTAATTCCAAAATCTCATTTGATCCTCAAATATTGACCATGTTGTGGAAAGAATCAACTAGAGATAAATCCATTGTTGCTCATGTATTCTTTCCTGCATTTATTTCCTGTCTTATTAAGACTTCAATACATAGTGTTTATGCTGGAATTTTGTGTTGCGGAACAAGCGAATTAAGAAAATATAGTAACATTGTATTCTCTTATGCTTCACACCACCTGTTTGCTAAAATGCTTAGACCAATATCTTGAACACTTGAGAGGACTGCTAGTGTGTCAGCTATGAAAAAGAAATTTCACGTTCTCGGTTGAAACCAACACGTTATACCATACCTGAAGTGGAATTAGTTCCGGTTGCAGACTTTCCTTATTCATTCTCACTTTCACCATACATTATTAACCACAAATGTCATGGGTCGCGCCTCCTAAAAAGTTTGTCTGAGGCTAGTGTGCTTTCCAAACAGAATAGTGGAACAGTTGATGATAAGAGTTTTGATATTGTGATTGAAATTTCTTCTGGTGATCTTAGTTATGTCTATGTGAACAAATGTATTCTGGAGTTATCTTTTGAAGAGTTAAATATTTTAGTCTTTAATGATGATATATGTTTTACGGGTGATGTTGTACCCCAAAATTTGCCCTCCCATATTCTTCAAGAAATTGCCAAGTCAAGCTTCAAAATCTCCCCAAGGGTTGCACAGTTCAAGGGCCTCCTAAACAGTCAAAATTAGGGTTTTGGTTCTGACCAAGTAAATGAAGTTTCCAAGGGTCCAATCAAGTCCCACATGCCTACAAATATGGTCAAACATCCTCATATCAAGTTTCAAGACTTTCAGCACAAAATTGCACAGTTAAAACCCTAATTGCACTACAGTCAACTGTAGGGGCAAAATGGTCATTTGACAGTCAAAAGTTCAAATTTTTGGTCAACATCTCATTTTTAAGCCACAAACATCATTTGATCAATGCTTGATCATGATTCTCAAAGCTGGGCTCAAAAATCATCAAGATGCAAAAGTTTCCTTATTTGGACAGTTGAAAAAGTCAACTTTAAATTGACCAGGGCATAACTTTCACATGGATTGTCAGAAAAATTCCATCCAAAGCTCATTTTGAATAGAAAGACATTTCCTACAACTCCTCTTCATACTCTAAGTCCAATAAATGCTCTCACAAAAAGTTATCAATTTCAACATTATAGGTCATTTTCAAAAGTCAACAAAAAGGGACTTTAAGTCAAAGGCCATAACTTGAGATTGGTAAATCAAAATGACATGGGACCAAAGGCATTGGTTAGAGGACTCAAAGACCTTTCCAAAATGTCCAAGAACATGAGCAAAGCTTAAAAATTGAGCAAGTTATGCCTTGTGGAAGTTGGGAAATATTTGGATATTTTGAAAAGCCAACATTGATTCAAATGACCTGAAATTGCTAATGGGCCTCTTTTTCTTCCACAATTCATCATCCAAGGCATGTGCACGACCATTTGGCCCAAAGGGAAGTTTTTATCATTTTTTATTTATTTATTTGGATTTTTATTATTAATAATTCATTTAAATTAAAATAAATACATGAAAAATACTAAACTTAGGTTTTAAATCTTTTTATGCATATAATACCTCTAAGATTTCGTGCCTAACCAAATATAGAAAGAATCTTACTAATTGGTCATGATTTGGTGGAAATTTGCATGAAAAGATTAGAAACTATCATGGCTTAAAAATCAAATATCATATTCATCAATTCATGGATTTTGGACCAATTTTCTTTGACCTAATCATTCCATACATAAGCTTGATCAAAACCCTCGTGCTCACTGACTCTAAGTTGCGCAGAAAAAGCATATGCAAACTTGGAATTTTTCAAGAAAACTCCAAATCTGAAAACCAATTTCCAGGACGATCCAAGGCCAAAGATCAATTCCATTAGCTTGCTGAGGCTTCAAAGAAGGGGTTTGGATCAAAAACTACAAGCTTTCGTGCCCAGAAACGTGAGAATAATCTCACCCTGTACAGAAAAAATTCCCTCATGAATCATGCGCTTTTGGTATTTTTTAACAGTTGATTTATATTCATTGCTTAATTCTACAACTAACTGTGTGGTTTAATTGTGTTTTTATGCATCACATGCGATTTCACCATGAACGTGTGCTAGGGTTTCCAAGACCTTGAATTAGGGTTTTTTAATTAAGGAACAATTGGCATATGGGACCTAGACCATTCAACTCAGTGCTCTTAGACGAAAACAATGGCACCCTCGCGCCTAATTTATGAGGCCCCGGGGGCTATTCGTTATTTTTCAGAAAGGTGCCTATGGGAACGTTTAGAAAACCGTTGCTAATTGTTTTTATGTTTCAGAAAATAAATCAACAAGGAGGACGATGACTCGGTGGCAGGCAATGAGTGGTTGATTCGAATTTTCGCGCCAGACCACCACTAACTCCAATTTTCTATTATATAATTTGTTTTCCATTTATATTAATGAATAAGCATGTAGCTCAGTTGGTTGAGAAGGACGTTCATAAACCCCTGGGACCTGGGTTCGAGCCCCAGGTCCCCACCCTTTCATATTATTTTTCTTTCAATTCTTATCCTATGCAGTTTCAACACAAGGAGTTTACCATGTAGTCCACCATCTCGCCTGCCACGCGTATGCTAAGAGCAATCCCAGGACTATAATTGGAGGAGTATCATAGACTTGAGTCAAAGAGGCTACACGCTATCCTGGAAAGTCAATGAGGCCAAAAATGCATTGGGCCCAGATTGCTAAAGGAAAACCTCCAAATTAGGGGCAGAACCCCCTAGGTTTGCAAATTTCTTACAATCTTTATTTTTTTATTATTTTTACTTTCTTTTAATTATTTTTTTTTAATTAATTTAATATTTTCATAATATATAAAAAACACCAAAAAAATCAGGAAAAGATAAAAAATAATAAACATTTTTATTTTAGTCTTTTTGTAATTAAATTGCATTAATTAACTTTAGTTATTAAATTAGGTTTAATTATAATATTTTCCTTAATAAAATCTAAAATTGGTAGAATTAGGGTTTATAATCATTTTTATCTTTTTTTTCTTTTCTTTCATAATAATTAAATATTTCCTATTATTTATTTTTATAATTAAATGGCATGTAAATAATTAGGTTAAATATTAGGTTAAAATTTAATCTTTTCTTAATAAACTAAAAACAACTAGAATTAGGGTTAGCATCTTATTTTAATTAATTCTTTTTCATTAAAATCATAAAATACAAAAATACCAAAAACAAATTTCTTTTCATTTTAATTTTATTAATTTAATAATCGTTTAATTTAATTTAATTAAAAAGGGTCCAACGCCCTCGTTTCAACTTTAATTCCAATTCGCATATTAATTTTCTATTCTTTATCATATTTATGTACCTCTCCCAAGGCCATGTAACATTTTAATCTTTCGCATTTTTAATTCTTTATTTTTCTGTCAAATCGGGTTCAAGAAATTTTGGCGATGTGGACCCGCGCCTTTTGTAATAGCTTAGAACCTTACTTTTCTCGCACTTTTAAATGTTAATCAAGGCATGCAAGAATGAATGGACAAAAATAAAAACAAACGCTAGATCACCTATACCATGACAAGATAAAATATCTGAATCTGACACACAAAATCACACACCACCCCTAGGGTACGCTTCACTGTTGCCTTGCCTCGAAAGGTGATCGTCGAGTAGAGGATGTCTTAGTAAGTCCTCATGATCCGGGAACCTGGCATGAGGGTAGCTTCTAAGGTGTCTTCCCATTGCTCTGGTGATCACCATGTCCCGAACCTCGAATTGACCCGAACACCTCCAACGGTGGTGCTACCTACCTCTCAATGGTGGGATGGCACTACTTTAAAGGACATTTACACAGACGAATTCCTTAGGGTAGGTAGACGACTCTAGATACTTTCTCTAAACTTCAAAGCAAATCAAAAAAATACTTTTCACACCAACACATTTTCAAAAAGTTTTCGAAAGCAATTTTTCAAACACTCTTGAGGACCGATACAAGAGTCGAACTGGAATTTTCAAAGAAACTTTTTTTAAAACCCACAATTGAAAAGCAAACAAACCATTTTTTGAAAACACAAATGAGCAAGTATCTAAGAGCCCATGGATAACCATGGATAGAAAGGGTGCTAACACCTTCCCTTTCTATAACCTACCTCCCGAACCGAGAGCAATCTCTTTAAGGAATTTTTATGTGCTTTTGTCCTTTCCATTTGGAGAAAATAAAAGACGGTGGCGACTCTTGCTTCCGCGACATTTCGCGAACCAGCGATAAACAGTCAGTTGCAGATCCACCGATCACAGAACTGGCGACTCTGCTGGGGACTAAAATTTAAAGTGAGGTGTACCTTAGGGCTTAGTTCATAACTGTGTTTTCAATTGTATTGCTTTGCTTGCTTTAAATTGTGGGTTGCTTGGGAGTTCTATAGATCCTAACCCGGATCTGGGGGATACCTTCTTAGAAAGTAGCAACAAGGCTGTGAGGGAACTGTGCGGGGTATACCGACATGGTTGAAACAGTCTGCTACGTTGATGTGGCACTTTGGTGTGTACCGGTAACCCTTGAGTTCAGTCAAGGAGAGTATGGGGCCTCCGCGTGGTGTCATGAAGCATCAACAGACCTTAGGAACCTTAATTGAACTATCTTGGCCTCTTTAGGGTAGTCAGATAACTGACTTTGGTGTAGTCCGAGGTTGGTTGATACTCGATACTACACTCAATTGAGGGTTGCTTTCCTGGAATATTTTGGTCGCCAGTTCAGTGGCTAAATCAAAACGATGAACAATGAAAGCAATCCCGTGATATTGGGACCCTTAGAACCCGGTTACTTCTAATAGGACAGGATGAACCCACCAACTTCAAGAGGGTAATACCCAGACCCCATGCTGGCCTAAACTCTAAGGGTTTCTCTTTGTGTGACTTGTGTGCTTTCATACTTGACTACTGGCACGCTTGTTATCTGACACTTGAGTTTCCCTTGCAGGTTTTGTTTATAGTCCTTAATTGGGACTCATAACAGGGTTTACTAAGTCTCTTGCCGGTTTTGTTTATAGTCCTTAATTAGGACTCATAATAAAGTTTACCAAGTTTCTTGCAGGTTTTAGTTTTTAGTCCTTAATTAGGACTCATAACAAGGTTTACCGAGTTTCTTGCAGGGTTTTTTAGTCCTTAACTAGGGCTCATAACAGGGTTTATTCATATTATCCCATGCATCATGACATCATACCATTGCATACATCCTAACCCATTTCAAGGATCTCAAGGGCTTGTGATGCAGGTCATGATGAATCAAACATCTAGCAAGGGGCAAAGAGGATTTATTTTCCTCTAGCCAAAGTTGTCAGAGGCTATGACCCACTTGATATGGTGAGCTTTGACTCCTGAAGGAGGTTCCCCTAGCCAAGGTTGTTTGGAAAGCAAAATAAGCTTGATGACTTGAGTCAGGGGCTATGACCCACTGGATATGGTGAGCCTTTGACCCTTTGAAGAAGGACTCTCAACAACATGCAGTTCCTTCAATCAAGCTATCGGATCCCAATTCTAACAATTTTCTTGTTTACCCCGCGAGATCCTTGAAAACATTGCATGCATATCATACATATCATTGCATAACAGGTATCTTTGTTGCAGGTCACTTACCGTTCTCGCTGTTTATTTTAGCAATGGCTCCCCAACCAGATAACCAGGACCTTCACACTCAAGAGACTCAGTTCAAAGAGATCTTCCTAAGCCTATCCAAGGGGCAGGAAGAGTTGAGGACACTCCTCATGGGGAATCTGATCAGAAAGAGTCCTGAAGATGACAAGGACGAACAGCTGAAACATCTACAAGCTGAGGTGGACACATTGAAAACCCAGATGCTGGGGCAAAGGGCACTCATTCAAGGTTTAGCTCAGGAGCAAGGAGAGCTGAGGGCCATGATCAGTCAGCTTCATCAAGACATGAAGCAACCAGCCCAAGTCAGGGACCCAGTCATTAATCAACTTCCAAGAAGTCAAAGGTTCGGGCCTCTCCAAGCTGCTATTACTTCACAGGTCCAACAACGACCTCGCCCAGAACAACGGGCTGATCAGAGCAAACCGGACAAGCCAAAAAGGCAGTTCACCAAGATCAACATGTCGCTGGATCAAGCACTACAACAAATGTTGGAGGCAGGGCTGATCACCTTAAGGGCTCCTCTCCGGAATCTAAACACTTCTGCTCCTAACTATCATCCCAACGATAGGTGAGCATACCATCCTGATAGCCCGGGGCATACTACAGACAACTGCTGGCCTCTCAAAAACAAGATTCAAGACATGATCGACGCTGGAGAGATTCAGTTTGAAGTACCCGAGACTCCCAACGTGATCACTGCTCCCTTGCCAAAACATGGCTAGGATTGAGAAATTTTTGTTCATTCGAATGTTCAAGTTGCAATTTTCTTTTGTTCAAACATTTACTCATGTTAAACATTGTTATTTCATTAATGCATCGCATATGTCTGTTCTGAAACAATATATTCGTATTCACTATATGCAAATTATTTTCATATTTTTTCTGATGTCAGCTCTTGATCTAAAATTCTAAGCCTCTTGAGGGAGGATGACGAAAATGATACCGCCATCTACAGTATGCTTTTGAACAGACCCCGCTGATGAGGTACAGGCATTGTTTCAAATCCCTAAACACTTGAGTTATAAGGAAGATAATCCCTCGTCAACCCCTTTGAGCCAAAGAAGTAGGAGTTTTTTCTTTTCGAAAATTAAAACCCTTAATCATAACCTGGGGCAGGGTAGTTCTCTCAGTTGATCCAAGTGCATAACAAACGGCACCAAAGAGGTCCTTACAAAACAAAAAAGACAGTGATGGTTCTGAATAATCAATAAGGACATGCAGTCATTATATATCTCAGAAATGAAAGCCCAATAAGTCAAAACCTACGAAGGAGACTTACAAAGTTGGGGCATCCCGCTGACTGTAATAAAAAAGAAACAGTTCAGGCAAAAAAAAGTAGGGATAACAAAATCAAAGAAAAAAAAGGAAGAGGTCTTACAAACCCTCAACAAAAAAGGAATGACTTCCTATTCAAATAAACGTTCAATATCCGAATCATCACTAGTATATCAAAGCAAAGACTCAAACAAGGTCTAACGTATGATCAACTGAGTTTAGGTTTGGAGAATATCACGAAGAGCGGGTGGGTACAAATAATTTGAGCCTTTATCCTTTGTTTCTTAAACCGTGAACCAAGCCACGTTATAACCCTTAAAAGTCCTAGCTGAAGCATGGGTTAGTTCGAAAGCATACTGTTACGAAAGGTATCCTGACTCCTTAAGGCCTACGGTAAATACGGAGTTGACATCACGTTTTACAAACATTCATTTGTTTTATGAAAAAAGAATGCATTTTCAAAATCTTCAAGACAGACATAGGCTTTGCATTTTTGATATAACTTTGTTTGCATATGACCTTTTGTTTGAACAGCAGGAAAATTCGCACGACGAATGCCTAATGAACAAAAGCATTTCCAATCAAGGGGCATGGCATGAGCATGGTCCATCAGCTGGGGCAATCCAATCAAGATTCGGAGAATCTCTCAAAGGCTAAAACGCCTGGGGCAAATCTTCGCCTGAGTCACTTGGGGCACTCCAACAACGAATCTTGCCTGATCAAACACCTTCTGGTGGCATGACAAAACACTTCTAACAGGGGCAACTCCCTACATTCTGAGAACACAGACATAGTCGAGAAAATACTGCGCAAAATCAAAGACCCGCTAGGTTGACATACCTAGGCAAAAATAAGGGCTTCCCGACGAACCAAAAGGGTTCGGGAAAAATGAGGGGATGAAATGAAAAAAATATGTACACCCGGCAAGTCGAAAACCTGAAAAGGCGGCTTGGGCAAAAATGGGTATCCCGATGGACTGAAAACCCGAAAGGGCGGTCCAGGCAAAAGTTAGGGATTAAAGCATGCGACTATGTCCTGGCATCTAGTCACTTGTCTACCAGAAGATACTATCAGCACCTCACAGGTCTTCCTCTCCCACCTCAGAAACAGGGGCAATAAAGAGTTGTCTAAAAGCAATCTAATTGTTCGGTCCTCCAGGGTACCAAGATGGGTTCAGCGGAAGAACGTAACCAGATATCTTAATTCCCCAGAGAGTGAGCCAGCAAGCAGTATACTCTCCTCAAGCCAAGCTATATTATCAACCTTAAGGAAGTTGAGTATCCTCCAGCAGACCTCAACATTCCCCAGCAGCATATATACATTCTTAATAAGCATCCCCGGCAGTCTTGGCCTAAAGATTGTTCCCCGGCGGCATACCAACATTCAAAGGAATCACTTCCCCCGCAGTTCAAAACTTCCCCGGGAGAGTCTAATCTAGTTCCCCCAGGGAAGTTGGAATTCATCTCCCCAAGCAGTAAGCTTATCCCCAGTAGATTCTGGAAGCTTATCCTCGCAGAGCACGAACGCGTCGCCCGGCTTTATTCAAAGAGTTATTTCCCTACCAGGATATAACTGGGCTATCCTCAGCCAAAAGCCACGGAAAGGTCGTCGTCAACACAGTTCTTTCTTATCCCCAGCGAAGTCTATTAGCACTTCCAGCACAACAAGGGTATCCCCAGCAAGTTATTATCAACAACTCAGCAAAGTACGTCTCTCCCCACAGAGTATTGCTTCCCAGCAAGATCACTAGAGTATCTTTTCTCCCCGCAGAGTAATCTATTCGCCAAGTTTATTCCCCAACGGAGTTATCTTCTCCTACCGGTATTCTTGCAACTATCATCCCCGGCGGAAGCAAAATCCGTTCTTCAACATCAGCCCAGGAGTGACTTCCCGGCACCCATCAAGGATTTACCTTCCTAGACGAAAAATACATTCATAAACATCTTCATACATTATAGCATGCATATACGCATCATGAACATACAATCTCACGTATTCAGAGAGTATCTCGCACGTCATACCACATGACATCGCATACAACTAACGCTTGTCTTTTCAGGACAAAAGTACAAAAATGATTACCATCAATGGTCGCAACTAAAGATCCGATTCCTGAATCTTGCCAGGGTGCATTTGTTGATGACCAATTACCAGATCTGATTCCTGTATCT
This sequence comes from Vicia faba, assembly GCA_948472305.1. Lineage (NCBI taxonomy): Eukaryota > Viridiplantae > Streptophyta > Magnoliopsida > Fabales > Fabaceae > Vicia > Vicia faba. The sequence goes on along the minus strand of CATIWC010000775.1, from coordinate 8,937 downwards.
TGTCAGGGTGTGTCTGAAGAGTTCGAGGATCCGATGCCTGAATCTTGCCAGGGTGTATCCGTTGAAGACTAACACTACCAGATCAGATTCCTGTATCTTGCCAGGGTGTGTCTGAAGAGTTCGAGGATCCGATGCCTGAATCTTGCCAGGGTGTATCCGTTGAAGACTAACATTACCATATCCGATTCCTGTATCTTGCCAGGGTGTGTCTGAAGAGTTCGAGGATCCGATGCCTGAATCTTGCCAGGGTGTATCCGTTGAAGACTAACATTACCATATCCGATTCCTGTATCTTGCCAGGGTGTGTCTGAAGAGTTCGAGGATCTGATGCCTGAATCTTGCCAGGGTGTATCCGTTGAAGACTAACATTACCAGATCCGATTCCTGTATCTTGCCAGGGTGTGTCTGAAGAGTTCGAGGATCCGATGCCTGAATCTTGCCAGGGTGTATCCGTTGAAGACTAACATTACCAGATCCGATTCCTGTATCTTGCCAGGGTGTGTCTGAAGAGTTCGAGGATCCGATGCCTGAATCTTGCCAGGGTGTATCCGTTGAAGACTAACATTACCAGATCCGATTCCTGTATCTTTCCAGGGTGTGTCTGAAGAGTTCGAGGATCCGATACCTGAATCTTGCCAGGGTGTATCCGTTGAAGACTAACATTACCAGATCCGATTCCTGTATCTTGCCAGGGTGTGTCTGAAGAGTTCGAGGATCCGATGCCTGAATCTTGCCAGGGTGTATCCGTTGAAGACTAACATTACCAGATCCGATTCCTGTATCTTGCCAGGGTGTGTCTGAAGAGTTCGAGGATCCGATGCCTGAATCTTGCCAGGGTGTATCCGTTGAAGACTAACATTACCAGATCCGATTCCTGTATCTTGCCAGGGTGTGTCTGAATAGTTCGAGGATCCGATACCTGAATCTTGCCAGGGTGTATCCGTTGAAGACTAACATTACCAGATCCGATTCCTGTATCTTGCCAGGGTGTGTCTGAAGAGTTCGAGGATCCGATGCCTGAATCTTGCCAGGGTGTATCCGTTGAAGACTAACATTACCAGATCTGATTCCTGTATCTTGCCAGGGTGTGTCTGAAGAGTTTGAGGATCCGATGCCTGAATCTTGCCAGGGTGTATCCATTGAAGATTAACATTACCAGATCCGATTCCTGTATCTTTCTAGGGTGTGTCTGAAGAGTTCGAGGATCCGATGCCTGAATCTTGCCAGGGTGTACCCGTTGAAGACTAGCATTACCAGATCTGATTCCTGTATCTTGCCAGGGTGTGTCTGAAGAGTTCGAGGATCCGATGCCTGAATCTTGCCAGGGTGTATCCGTTGAAGACTAGCATTACCAGATCCGATTCCTGTATCTTGCCAGGGTGTGTCTGAAGAGTTCGAGGATCCGAGGCCTGAATCTTGCCAGGGTGTATCCATTGAAGACTAACATTACCAGACTCGATTCCTGTATCTCGCCAGGGCACGTCTGAAGAGTTTAAAGATTCAGCTCCTGTAACCAGTCGGGACATATCTACACAAAGCATCTGAAGACCAGCTCCTGCAACATGTCAGGTACTCATTTTTCTTTTGCAGGTACGCAAGTTCTCGCTAAGGAATCTCTTACGCGATCAACATCCAGATGGCATCTATAAGCCCATCATCCTATTCATCAATCTCTAAATGGCATCTATAAGCCCATTCCCACCATCATACGACTATGTGAGCGCAAATTTCTGGGCACTCTAGTGTTCAATCATCTTCCACCCTTGGATTACGAAAGGCACGTCAGCCAATCTGCATCCTCAGGTCTAAGAAGATTGAACAGGGGCAACTGTTGTACCCCAAAATTTTCCCTCCCATATTCTTCAAGAAATTGCCAAGTCAAGCTTCAAAATCTCCCCAAGGGTTGCACAGTTCAAGGGCCTCCTAAACAATAAAAATTAGGGTTTTGGTTCTGACCAAGTAAATGAAGTTTCCAAGGGTCCAATCAAGTCCCACATGCCTTCTAATATGGTCAAACATCCTCATATCAAGTTTCAAGACTTTCAGCACAAAATTGCACAGTTAAAACCCTAATTGCACTACAGTCAACTGTAGGGGCAAAATGGTCATTTGACAGTCAAAAGTTCAAATTTTTGGTCAACATATCATTTTGAAGCCACAAACATCATTTGATCAATGCTTGATCATGATTCTCAAAGCTGGGCTCAAAAATCATCAAGATGCAAAAGTTTCCTTATTTGGACAGTTGAAAAAGTCAACTGTAAATTGACTAGGGCATAACTTTCACATGGATTGTCAGAAAAATTCCATCCAAAGCTCATTTTGAAGAGAAAGACATTTCCTACAACTCCTCTTCATACTCTAAGTCCAAGAAATGCTCTCACAAAAAGTTATCAATTTCAACATTATAGGTCATTTTCAAAAGTCAACAAAAAGGGACTTTAAGTCAAAGGCCATAACTTGAGATTGTTAAATCAAAATGACATGGGACCAAAGGCATTGGTTAGAGGACTCAAAGAAATTTCCAAAATGTCCAAGAACATGAGCAAAGATTAAAAATTGAGCAAGTTATGCCTTGTGGAAGTTGGGAAATTTTTGGATATTTTGAAAAGTCAACATTGATTCAAATGACCTGAAATTGCTAATGGGCCTCTTTTTCTTCCACAATTCATCATCCAAGGCATGTGCACGACCATTTGGCCCAAAGGGAAGTTTTTATCATTTTTTATTTATTTATTTGGATTTTTATTATTAATAATTCATTTAAATTAAAATAAATACATGAAAAATACTAAACTTAGGTTTTAAATCTTTTTATGCATATAATACCTCTAAGATTTCGTGCCTAACCAAATATAGAAAGAATCTTACTAATTGGTCATGATTTGGTGGAAATTTGCATGAAAAGATTAGAAAATATCATGGCTTAAAAATCAAATATCATATTCATCAATTCATGGATTTTGGACCAATTTTCTTTGACCTAATCATTCCATACATAAGCTTGATCAAAACCCTCGTGCTCACTGACTCTAAGTTGCGCAGAAAAAGCATATGCAAACTTGGAATTTTTCAAGAAAACTCCAAATCTGAAAACCAATTTCCAGGACAATCCAAGGCCAAAGATCAATTCCATTAGCTTGTTGAGGCTTCAAAGAAGGGGTTTGGATCAAAAACTACAAGCTTTCGTGCCCAGAAACGTGAGAACAATCTCACCCTGTACAGAAAAAATTCCATCATGAATCATGCGCTTTTGGTATTTTTTAACAGTTGATTTATATTCATTGCTTAATTCTACAACTAACTGTGTGGTTTAATTGTGTTTTTATGCATCACATGCGATTTCACCATGAACGTGTGCTAGGGTTTCCAGGACCTTGAATTAGGGTTTTTTAATTAAGGAACAATTGGAATATGGGACCTAGACCATTCAACTCAGTGCTCTTAGACGAAAACAATGGCACCCTCGCGCCTAATTTATGAGGCCCCAGGGGCTATTCGTTATTTTTCAGAAAGGTGCCTATGGGAACGTTTAGAAAACCGTTGCTAATTGTTTTTATGTTTCAGAAAATAAATCAACAAGGAGGACGATGACTCGGTGGCAGGCAATAAGTGGTTGATTCGAATTTTCGCGCCAGACCACCACTAACTCCAATTTTCTATTATATAATTTGTTTTCCATTTATATTAATGAATAAGCATGTAGCTCAGTTGGTTGAGAAGGACGTTCATAAACCCCTGGGACCTGGGTTCGAGCCCCAGGTCCCCACCCTTTCATATTATTTTTCTTTCAATTCTTATCTTATGCAGTTTCAACACAAGGAGTTTACCATGTAGTCCACCATCTCGCCTGCCACGCGTATGCTAAGAGCAATCCCAGGACTATAATTGGAGGAGTATCATAAACTTGAGTCAAAGAGGCTACACGCTATCCTGG
>CATIWC010000774.1:0-43072 GCA_948472305.1 Vicia faba | reverse complement strand
TCTATTATGAGTTGCCCCTAATTATGTTTTTACTCATATACCTTAACTTACACTTATGCAGTTACGTTTATATACTTAAAATCTATACACATTCTAATTTATTTTATATTTCTTATTATTTTAAGTATTAACAACATGAAACTATTATTCAACTAATCTAATATATTTTCTAACTCAAGGTCTTACACCCCCACCAATAATCTAATAAACACAATAAATCTCATAATATTCATAAATAAATACATAAGCAACATAATTTTTAAATTGGAGTGTTACAACCGAGATTGATAGTGGTCTGCTCAATAGGTAACAAGTAGTGGAGGTCAGCTCATGCTCCACTGATATAGGTCGGTCGACCAACAATAGTGTTTATCTTGTTGGATATCAATCATTGAGTAGCAGGTTTGATTCAGACGATTAGCAGATATCAGACATTATTGAGAAAAATATGTGTTGGAAGTATTGAAAAACAAGTGTGAGAAAGTCTTACATTGATTAGAAACGTGGAGATTTAAGCATTTATATGTGAGAGAACCTACACATTTATTACCTAAAAGTTTTGGAGAAATATGTGGTGCATCTCTCACACGGTGTGTTTCTCATAATTAAATATCCTAACAAAAAATGCTCTCTTATGTTGACCTTCAAATTGATGACCTAGACTCACACTTGAGGGGGAGTTTTGAGAAAAACAAGTGTGAGTTGAGGGGGGAATGTTGAAAAAAACATGTGAGAGAATTCACACACCTATCACCCTAAATTTTTTGGATAATATATGGTGTGTATTAGCTCCTAAATTCGACACCCACAACAAATTGGCCTTATGGGCCAAAAATAGATTTAATAAATCTAAGCTGGAAATACTTCGACAGATTGGAAAAATACTTAGAGAAATTTCTGAGTTAAAGTTAATCTTCGACCAGAAGGTTCTTGCAGCCTTCAACTGAAAGGGCTCCAAGGTCTTCGACTAAAAAGGAAACCTCGTATCAACAACAGGTGATTGTGAATCTGAAGAAAGGAGGGGAAAACAGTTCGCTTAGCAGTTGAGGAAAGTAACGTGGCATGAAGATAGAGCTCGAAGCATATGCAGAAGACACTTGTCCTCATCCTAGAGCAATGTAACTCCTAGACGGTTACCTAGTTTTTTAGTATAAATATAGGAAGTTTATATATATTTCCGTGTGTTCAACTAACTGTACAAATCATTCAATGTTATTCGAGTACCCACTGTATGAGAAAGAATACTGAAATGTACATTTGAAACACCACATTATATAATCAAAGTCTTTTACATTTCTCTTTACATTCCTTTCCTTTTTATCTTGCTTGCAAACATCTATTTTCCCTTGCACTTTACTTGCACTTTTTATCAGATTCCTGCACTTAAACTCTTCTCAACCCCTTTTCTATTTACCTTCTACACTCAAAATCATTTCAAACCTCAACCTTCTCAGTCGAACGTGTGTTCTTTATTTATATTAGCATTTATGTCCAAACAACGCCAAAAATTAGCATATGTCTTAGGATCAAACTGATTGATCCTGTGAGTAACCAAAAAATTACCCCTTTTGGAGGATCAGCGATTGTTTACCGAATAACACGGCAACAAAATTGGCACACTTGATGGGACCTTGCTAATTTTTATTTTTTTGTTTTGCTTGTTTATATTAACATAAATGTTTTGCATAATTTCCTTTCTTTTACAAAGTCTTGTATGCTATTAAGAAGTGGTAAATTAACCACCAAAGAGTGTACAACTAGAAGGAGAAATAGTGAAAGTGAAATGGATAATCAGCCAAATAATGGAGAGATACCTCCACCAATTACTACGGGAACAACGGTTATACCAACCTTTAGTGAAACTATATCATCAACCGTTGGTTCGGCACCAACATTAACAACAACTCAAACAGGATCAATACTTTCGTATGCAGGTCAAAGAGGTCCATCAGGAACACCCCCACCAAGGGTGAATCCAGGATCTCGACCATACGTTCCCCCCCAGGATTTTCGATAGCCTAGATGGGTCGAGACCAGCCTTATGGCATGCCAACTACTGAAATGGCTAGTCTTATGAATGTTGCGTCAACATTTTCAGAACCTTTGGTAAGTGCATCTTCACCATTATAGGGATCTGGAACTGGTATGGTGAATTTGGGTAGAAACCAACTCTTAGGAGGGGCATCCCATGCAATACCAAGCCTCACAAATGCTTTTGCAGCAATTTTGAGGTAACATATGGATGAAAGCAACCATGATATGATACAAATGTTGGCCCAAACTCTGAGTACAGTGTTGAACCCTCTAATACAAAACACCATCCAGTCGAACCAACAAATGTCAGTGCAGATGACGCGCATGGATGAATTTTTTGGGGTTCCCCAACCTATTCGACAACCCCAAAGATTACCAATAAGAGAGAATCAAGGTATAGTCTTAGAAGAATATGTAACCATTAACCAAAACCCACAACTAGATAGGAGGAACCATAGAGTGGAAATCGAACAACCCAGGGTCGAAATACCCAGATTTCCCCCACAGATCCCTAGAGATGGAGATCAAGGTGTAATGGTGCTAAATAGAAACCAAAATGCTGACGAACTGATACAACATGTTCGACACCATAATTATGGAACAGATAATAATCTGACAGCCATGATCGAAAGAATCATAATACAAAATAGAATGAACATTGGCTTTCATAGGCCAAAATTTACATCCCCGTTGTCAAAGTATATCTTGCAAACAGATTTACCCCCTAGGTGGAAAGTTCCAAAGTTCACTAAGTTTTCAGGGGATACGACGGAGTCCACTGTCGAACATGTAGCGAGATATTTGATAGAAGCTGGGGAAATATCAAATAACGAGAGCCTTATGATTAAGTACTTCCCAAGTTCTCTAACTAAAAACGCTTTTACTTGGTTTACCACCCTCCCAACTAATTCGGTCCACAATTGGAATCAATTGGAGAGATTGTTCCATGAACGATTTTACATAGGACAAACCAAAATAAGTATGAAAGAACTAGCTAGCGTGAAAAGGAGATTCACCGAGCCGATAGATGAATATCTAAATAGATTTCAACTGCTCAAAGCCATATGCTTTACATAAGTTCCTGAGCATGAATTGGTCGAAATAGCAGCAGGGGGCCTAGATTATTCTATTAGGAAAAAATTAGATACCCAATACCTGAGGGATATGGCCCAATTGGCCGATAGAGTTCAACAGGTAGAACGTCTTAAAATTGAAAAAGCTAAAGCAACTAAGACTCATCGAAGAGAAAGGGTAGCCTATATCGAAATGGATGATGACGTTCCAGAGATATCTAGTGATCCTATAGTTGTCGAAGAAAGCGAAATATATTTAGCAGAGTTAAAGAAAGAGCCACCATACTCTTGTAGATTGTTAGTGCTCTCAGATGGAAAGAATCCTACTGAGTCTGAAAAGAACAGTGATAGATTCCCAAAAAAAAACATATAGTTTCGATGTTACAAAATGTGACGATATTTTACTTTTAGTTAAAGATGGCCAAATGATAGTACCCCCAGGGCAAAAAATGCCTCCTTTAGAAAAAAGAAAGAAAAGAGGTTTTTGTAAGTATCATAATTTTTTGGGTCATAAAACTTCACAATGTTTTCTTTTCATGGATCTCGTTCAAGGAGTGATCAAAGAAAGCAGACTCAAATTTGCTGACAAACCTCCAATGAAAATCGATGCAAACCTATTGCGAGCTGATGCCCACTATGCTAAACCAGCAGGCATTAACATGGTCGAAGTTTCTGAAGACTTCGTCAATAAGCCGGTTTTCGGCAGTTTCACTGGAAACATCTCCAGAAAGACTGTCGAAGGGGTGAGAAGGGCTACTAAAGGCCTAAGCAAAGGGGATACTTAAGGCCTAAGCAAAGGAGATATTGAAGACTCAAACAAAAGTACTACTGTAGGTTCTTACTTGGCTGCCATCAAGGGTTCGACATAGGACCTTGAAGCCAAAATGCAAAAGATGAATCTTGCTGCCAAGAGCAACGTAGAAGTCAATATGGTTGAAGTATCTGAGGAAAAGGCTTCAGAAGAGGCCATTAGACAAGAGGGATTGAATAAAACTGCATTTCCTAAAGAGAATGAGAATCTGGCATATTTTCTGCAACGATGCTAGAAAAAGAAGTCTGAAGTTATGTTGTGTCCAAGGTGCAACTCCATCTTCGGAAAAAAAGCTGCATAACACATACAGGGCGTAAGGGCAACAAAGGAGAAATGGGCTACTAGTGCCAAACCCAACATGTTTTATGAGGTTAGATATGATCCCAGGAGAGAATATCAAAAAGGACCAATGAACCAGGCGAAGAGGACATCAACTCTCAGGCCTCCAACAAATATCCCCGTGGACACTTGGCTAAAAACAGCAAACAGGAAAAATCCAAGTGAGGAGAAATGGCGAACATTCGATGTGCCAAGAGGATCATACTTGGTATATAGGAAGGAGTTCCAAACTACAAAAACAAACAAAGTGGCTCATGTGTCGAGCAAATACAAGGGGAAAAACCCCATGTCTCGCTCCCAGTGGAGAAGATATCAAAGACGGAGAAAAGCCGAGAGAGAGGCTACAGAGGAGCCTCAACCAGAATCAAGCACCAACGTACCATAAAGAATGGACAAAGGAAAACAAAGAAAGCCTTTGGAAGGAAACCAATTGATAGAAGATTGGTGTGGCCAGAACAAGGTGAATTAGATGAAGAAGGTAATTCTGAATCTGATGCTACTTTAGATATTATGGTAAATATAGTATCAGTACTACCCAGGGAGTACGACCGCCAAATCGAAGTCGAAGAGACTGACTGGGAGGTCGAACAGGAAATGGACAAACATAGGCCAGTGTGTTATTATGTAATGAACAATGGTTGCATCGAAGAGCAAAATCCTTTCTTCGAGCCACCTACTAAGGCGATGAAAAATCACCTCAAACCCTTGTTCATAAGGGCAAAGATAAGGGAAATAACCATCAACAAGATTTTGGTTGATTATGGGGCTACAATAAATATAATTCCCCAATCTACGCTGAGGAAAATGGGCAAGGGAGATGGAGATATCAAACCCCACAACATGGTTCTATCGAACTATGAGAGAGGTATTGGAACTACTATGGGGGTGATACAATTAGACCTTAAGGTGGGAAAAATACTTTGACCAACTATGTTCATGGTCATTTCAGCAAAGCCAAACTATAATTTATTCTTAGGTAGAGAATGGATACATGGCATAGGTGCAGTGCCATCTTCGATGCATCAACGGGTTACAATTTGGCGCCCTGATGGCATCGTGGAGAATATTGAAGCCGACCAAAGTTATTACTTGGGTGAAGTTAACAATGTTGGAAAAAATAGCTTCGACAGAAACTTGGCTCACATAGGGCCATGCAATCCTCCTGACTTCGATTTAGAACCAGCACCAAATGCCTTTTGCTCCCTCTACCTGCATTCCGACCATGGTTTCCAGTGGGATAGAGAAGATTTATCAAACATTGACTATGGAGGAGTTGATGACATACGGCCAACGGGCTGGGGAAGTGAATTCGGCGATGTTGACTGAATCACAAGCTTTACAAAAGATTTTTTCATATGTAGCCGAAAGTAGAATGATAGCGGCCTTAGAGGCTGAAGTTAAGTACATGGCTCTTGAAGCCAATGAGTAAGTATTTCTTCCAAAATGTCCTGGGAAAGACTTCAAACCGGAACCACCTGACTCAAAAGAGGAAGAAATGAAAAACCAGAGGCTGGATGCCATCTATGATGATGAGCCTTAGGGTTTTGAAAAGGATCCGTTGGAAAAAGTGTTAAAATTCTAGCGCAAGATCCTCTGGAAGAAATAGACCTGGGAAAAGGTTTGGTGAAAAGACCAACATACGTTAGTGCAAAGATAGATCCAGAGCTCAGGATCTAAATAATCCAATTTTTGAAGGAGTTCAAAGACTACTTTGCATGGGATTATGATGAAATGCCTGGTCTCGACAGAGAAGTGGTAGAGCTTCAACTACCAAAAAAGCCTGGAAAAAATCCTGTCAAGCAAACTCCAAGGCGTTTTGCACCAGAGATCTTGTTGAAGATCAAGACGGAAGTCGAAAGACTGTTGATATGCAAGTTCATCTGAACAACCAGGTATGTCGAATGGATTGCAAATATAGTACCTGTTATAAAGAAAAATGGTACCTTAAGGGTGTGCATCGACTTTAGAGATTTAAATGCTGCAACACGCAAAGATGAATATCCAATTCCTATGGTGGAAATGCTTGTCGATTATGCCGCTGGCTTTGAATACATGAGTATGCTTGATGGATACTCAGGGTATAATAAAATTTCCATTTCTAAAGAGGACGTGTCGAAAACAACATTTCGATGGCCTGGGGCTTTAGGCACTTACGAATGGGTAGTGATTCCTTTGGGCGTAAAAAACACAGGGGCAACATATCAAAGAGAAATGAATTCTATCTTCCATGATTTTATTGAAACTTTTATGCAGATTTATATTGATGATATTGTTGTCAAATCTGTTTCAGGGAAGAATCATATGGAGCATCTTCGACAATCCTTCGAAAGGATGAGACGTTATGGTCTGAAAATGAATCCCCTAAAATGCACTTTCAGCGTAAGAGCAATGGATTTCTTAGGCTTTTTGGTCCACAAGAAGGGAATTGAAGTAAACCAGAACAAGACCAAAGCCATTTTGGAATCGAAAGCACCAACTAGCAAGAAGGAGTTGCAATCTCTACTTGGCAAGATAAATTTCCTGAGGAGATTTATATCCAACTTAAGTGGAAAAACGCAAGCCTTCTCACCACTACTTCGACTCAACAAAGGAGGATTCGAGTGGGGGCAGGAACAACAAGAGACTTTCGAAAAGATCAAAGAATACCTCGCCAAGCCACCTATTATGGTACCTCCTTGTATAAATAGGAGTATGAGATTATACAAAGCTGCATTTGATAAAACTTTAGGAAGCATGTTAGCTCAAGAGGATGAGAATGGTGTCGAAAGACCCATCTATTACCTTAGTAGAGTTTTAAACGATGCAGAAACTTGATATAGCGAAGTTGAAAAATTATGTTTATGTCTTTACTTCTCGTGTACAAAACTCAAGCAATATATTAAACCAGTTGATGTTTTCGTTTCGTCTCATTTTGATGTTTTCAAATATATGTTGTCGAAACCCATCTTGCACAGTAGAATTGGAAAATGGGCATTTTCATTAACTGAGTATTCATTAACCTTTATGCCTCTTAAGGTTGTAAAAGGTCAAGTGGTAGTAGACTTTATAGTTGACCACTCAATAAATGAAGAATCAATCAACTACCTGGAGATCGAACCCTGGAAGTTATACTTTGGCGGTTCTAGTCATAAAGATGGAATTGGAGTAGGAGTTCTGATTATCTCTCCAAATCAAATTCCAATAACATTCAAGTACAAGATCGAAGGTTCTTGTTCGAACAATGAGGCTAAGTACGAAGCTCTAATTGTAGGCCTTGAAATCTTGTTGGAATTGGGGGCAACTCGAGTCAAAATAATGGGAAACTCAGAGTTAGTTATAAAGCAAGTTACAAAAGAATACAAAGACTGGAAAACTTTGAAAAGATCAACATTCGACATATACCAAGACTGGAAAATTAAGTGGCTAATGACTTAGCACAGATTGCATCTGGGTATAAAATTTCGAAAGAGAAATTATAACAAGTAATCGAAGTTAGAAGAAGAGTAACATTAACTAAGTTGTCTCCAACGGATTTGAAAACAACAAAACTGAGGTACGCTGACCACGAAAACTTCAAAATTTTGTTCATAGATAATCTAACAGAACAAGATTGGAGAAAGCCTATAGTGGATTATTTGCAAAATCCAGTAGCTTCGACAGAACGAAAAATAAAGTATAGGTCGCTAAGTTATACTCTAATGGGAAACGAGTTATTTAAAAAGACGTTGAAGGGGTGTTATTAAAATGCCTAAGTGAAACAGAGGCATACATAGCCCTTTCAACTACACATGCTGGAGCATGTGGAGCACATCAAGTAGGCCATAAAATGAAATGGTTATTGTTTCGATAAGGACTATATTGGCCCACTATGTTGAAAGATTATGTTTAGTTTGCAAAAGGATGTCAGGAATGTCAATTACATACATGTATCCAGCACGTACCTACAAGCGAACTTCACTCAATTGTGAAACCTTGGCCTTTCAGGGGATGGGCTTTGGATCTTATTGGAGAGATTCGACCAGCATCATCTAAAAGCCAGAAATACATATTGGTGGGCATTTATTATTTTACTAAATGGATTGAAGTAATTCTTTTAGTCAATGTAGACCAGGAAAATGTCATTGAATTCATTCAAAAGCACATTATATATAGGTTTAGAATCCCTGAGACAATAAAAACGGATCAAGGGTCAGTCTTTATTGGTTGAAAAATGCAAGAGTTTGCTACAGAAATAGGGTTCAAACTATTAACATCTACGCCTTACTATGCACAAGCTAATGGTCAAGTCGAAGCGACAAACAAGGTAATAATTAGCTTAATAAAGAAGCATATAGGAAAGAATCCAAATGCTTCACCCCAAAATTTTCCCTCCCATTTCACACCAGATAAACTCCTAGAGGTCCTGAATTGCTCAAGTTGACTAAGGGTTGGCCAGACAAATCCTCCTCTTAAGACAATGAGCCTCAAACTAGGGTTTCACTCCTCATCAATATGTTTGAGTTCCAAGGGTCCTAAGTGATTTAAATTTCCCTAATATTTCCTCAAGATCATCCATGCCAAGTTTCATGCCTTGCACAAGAAGTTTGCTCAGTCAACTGCTCAAATGCCTGAAAATCAATTGTACTAGGTCAAAAGTCAACTGTGACCCACATATAGTCAAACTTCAAGATTTTTGGTCAAAATCATCATTTTGAAGTGATATCCATCATTTGATCAAGGTTTGATCATGATTCCTCAAGGAATGCTCCTAATTCATCAAAACTCAAAAGTTGTAAATTAGGGTTCCTATAGGAAAAGTCAACCAAACTTTGACCAGACATAACTTTCTCATACTTTATCAAAAATTTCTCATCCAAGGCTCATTTTTAAGATAATCCAATTACCTACAACTCATATTCATCCCTCAAGTTCAAGAAATGCACTTATGAAAAGATATAAATTCATACATTATAGGTCCTTTTCAAAAGTCAACAAAAACACCTATTGGTTCAAAGCTTCTTACATGAAAATGGAAGATCCAATTGATATGAAACCATATAGGTTGCTTAGGGGACATCCTAATCTTTCTAAAAAGTCCAAGAACACCCTCATAAGGTTAAAATTGAGAGAGATATGCATTGTCAAAGTTGGCCACTTTTTGGAAAAATGCATGAAGCAAATATTGACCAAACTTGGATTTTTTTTCCAAATGGGCCTATCTTTTCAAGTTTGAAACTCATTCCTAACATGTTCCACGATCTCTAAGCCCACCCATACATTTTTCTACTATTTACGCTATTTATTTTGATATTTTATTCATTAAAATTCAGAATTAAATAAATAAATAATAGAAATAATGTAAATTTTGATATGAATCCATTTTGGGCAAGTTTTATGATGTTTTATGTCAATTGATTTCATGCAATAACCCTTCAAATATGTTCAGGTTCATCCATATGTGAAAATGGCATGAAATCATCAAATATGGCATTTTTTTTCAAATTTTGATCATGGTCTTAAAACACAACATTATGAGGGAGATTCTTTCCATGCTTTCTTGTCTCCTCATTATCCTCTATAAATATAGAGCCATACAAGCTTGAAAGACACGAAATTCCTCTTCAAGAAAGCTATACAAAATTCTTAAAAAAATTGCTAAAAGTTGCAAGAGTTCGCAGCTATATTCCCAGGTGCTATTAGTCCAAACAAGTGGGAAAATCACATTTCTGAGACTTCCAGGAGTCTACTCAGGCCTCTTGCTAAGCCAGTCCACGCCCAAAACAGTCGCACCAAGTAGCTCTGGTTGGGTAAAAAAATTTAATTACAAACTCTCAATTCTTACGTTGTAAATGGTTTATAAGCGTTCATGCATGTTCATACTAATATTTAGAATGTTTTAGAACCATTGCTTTTAAGTTTTGACGCGTGAATCTAAAAATTCCAAATCTAAAGCCTCAAAGTTGCATCCCCGTGGTGCACCCCAAGATGTTATCCACACTGGATCTAGCGTAGAACTGGGCTTTGTCCAGTTTGGGCTTTTAATTCTGCTTCTTTCTCACCCCTCATTTCCATTTTTGCAGCGCGGCCCATTTTTATTTTTTGATTTATTTATTTTATTTTATTTCAATTATTTTCCTTTTATTAAAAAATCATAAACATCATAAAATCAAGAAATCACAAAAAAATGTAGAATTAGTTTTGTCTACCTCCGGATTATGTTTCTCCCCTATAAAGTTAAAAGTAGACAAGATTTTGATTCTGCAGTTGGCCTTTACCTTTCTTGGAATGATCATCTTGGTTGAAGTTTAGCCGAGCGTTGTAGTTCCCGAGGCAATTTTTGATTGGTTGTTCCCAATGTTGTGTATCTGTTTTGTCAGCATGCACACGATAACACTCATACATTCATACATGCGTCATGCATAGCTGAAATTGACAAAACATTGTTCATTGACATTTGTTAATATTTTTGTTGACATATTACCCTGTTTTGCAGAGTTACGTTACCCTCTTTTCATTAGAGCATTGGTCTTAAGAAAAAAATGTACATTCTTTCAAATTCCCTACTGAGTTGTCTCTCGTAGAAGATTTTTTGCTTTAGCCTTCCGATACAGTTCCTTGTTTGGATGGATCTTGTTTTACCTCTTGAGTTTATTTCTCAAAGGATGTATTGTGGTTGACTGTTTCATCCTAGTTTATTTCTGGTTTGGATCTGTGGTCCCCCGACAATATTATTTACTTTGGAATCCTGAAAAACTCCAAGCTTTGTTTGGTGCATTTATTTTGCACAAGAAGACTTTATCCCCTTAGAAAGAATATCATGGCATCTACCCAGAAAGTCATACCTCTTGCCCCCCAAAAAGTCATTTCCTTTTACAATCCTTAGTGACCACAAATAGCAAGTCTCTTTATTTGAGACAGCTTATGTATTATCCTTTCTAAGCGGAGTGCCTTGGTTAAAGAAGAAGTTTAGACCCGTTCTAGGTGAAACACCAGAATATTGGGGAAACTTGTTATCTTTTTGATATCTTCAGTGAACGTTGATAGTTCATCATTAATGAACGGAGGTGATATGATATATTCTCTTCCTACCTTCAATGAAAGTTGGTAAACCATCGACAGTGAATGTCGATGTCTGTTATCTTTTTTGCTATCTTCAGTGAACGTTGATAGTTCATCGTCAGTGAACGGAGGTGATATGATATATTCTCTTTCCACCTTCAGTGAAAGTTGGTAGACCATCGGTAGTAAACATCGACGTCTGTTATCTTTTTTTCTATCTTCAGTGAATGTTGATAGTTCATTGTTAGTGAATGACGGTGATATGATATATTCTCTTTCTAACTTCAATGAAAATTGGTAGACCATCGGCAGTGAACGTCGATGTCTGTTATCTTTTTTTCTATCTTCAGTGAACATTGATAGTTCATCGCCAATGAACAGCGATGATATGATATATTCTCTTTCTACCTTCAGTGAAAGTTGGTAGACCATCAACAGTGAACATCAATGTCTGTTATCTTTTTGCTATCTTCATTGAACGTTGATAGTTCATTGTCAGTGAACGGAGGTGATATGATATATTCTCTTTCTACCTTCAGTGCAAGTTGGTAGACCATCGGTAGTGGACGTCGATGTTCGTTATCTTTCTCTCTGCCGTCAGTAAACATCGGTAGCTTCGCCTTCGGTAGAAGTTGATGTGTCCTTTGACCATTCTACCATCCTCTCTGATTTGGTTCTCTGGGTCCACCAGTGACTTATTTTCCTGATGGGGGTGCTTCTTGTTCCTTTTATTGTTGTTACATCCCCAGTGATGTTTTGCGTCTCTCTGGTCCTGATTCATATTCATTCATGATCATAAGCATTTGCATGGCATCTTAGGGCCAAAATAGGGTTTGTTATATATTTAAGTATCTTCGATCGTGTCGAAACGAAGATTTTTAACCTTCGTATCTCCGGATAAAATAAACTTAAATAAGGACAGCTGTTGTACCCCAATTTTTGCCCCTAAGATCCCTTCATCATACCATGTTGATTCATTCACAACAAGATCACATTAGGATTCTTGATTCACAACATGTTGATTCATCATAACAGTCGGTTCTTCCACCGTATCACACCAAAGAATTGGCACAAGACTTTAGATCAAATTTTATGGGCTTGTCGAACTTCTCCTAAGGAAGCTACCAGAACGACACCTTTTCGACTAACTTATGGCCATGACAAAATATTGCTAGTAGAAATTTGTCTACAGTTAACAAGAATTCAGAAACATCAAGACGTCCCTTCTGAAGCTTACTGGAATATGATGTTAGACGAATTGGTTGATTTGGACGAAGAAAGACTGAGAGCTTTGGATCTCTTAAGGTTACAAAATAAAAGAGTGGAAAATTCTTACAATAAAAGAGTAAAACCCAAGACATTCTTGCCTAAGGACCTGATATGGAAGGTAATCCTCCCAATGGATCGAAAGGACATGAATATGGGAAAATGGTCTCCTAAATGGGAAGGACCTTTTAAGATCATCCAAACATTATCTAGTGGCGCATATGAGGTCGAAGAATTAAATGAAGAACAAAGGCTCTTGAGATTAAATGGTAAATACTTAAAAAAGTATAGACTTGTGCTTCAAGAGATTAAAATAACAAATGTTTAATCTCAATTGAGTTAAAGAGCCAAGATGGAAATGTATTAAAAAGCCAAAATGGATAAAAGTCATTACAAAAAATACATAATTAAACAAATAAAAAACAAAGTCAAAATCAAAATGGGAGGTTGGCTTTGATTTGGAGGTATTCTATCTTCTGCAACTCCAAACGTCTTTCGCAGAAAGCCTTTGACTGATGAAGAGTTTCGATTTTGGCATCTAATGCTTGGGCTCGTTCGGTATATTCTAATCCTTCATTGAGTTCCTCTTGACTCTTAGAATCAGTGTTGATAGCGAGAAGTTCTTCCTTTCGTTTATCATTAGCAGCAATCTTAGCCTCTAACTCTCTGATCCGAGCCTTCATACTAGCTGTATTTTGGTCGAGTTCTTCAACTTCTTTCTGCCTGGCCTCTTGTGCCTTCGACAACTCCTTTAGCTTTGAAGCTGGTTCAGCAACAACACCCCAGGCAGCAGCTACATAACCATTGGCCTCCTCAATTTCGCGATTGAGAGTCCTCCGACGATTGTAGTCAGCTGAGACCTGATTGATGATTGGAATCAAATCCAAAATAACGCTGGCAATGTCAGGTGAAGCAGCAAGAAGGTCGACAACTCTTAAAGTAGTCTTCAGAAAGGAAGGAGCAGTAGGTTCTCTCTCTAAGGTCAGCATTAAATCTCTTTTAAAAAGTTGCGCCTTAACTTTTTGAAGTGCCTCCTCAAGAGGAGATGTTGAAGTAGATTTGCCAGATGCAGTCGAAGCACTCTGATCAGAAGAACTTTCTCTACCCTTGAGAATGGCAGTCAAGTAGACAAAAGGATTATGTTGTTTTAGTAATGCCAAATCTTCCTTAGTACAGGACCCTGTCGAGGTGACTCTCTTGTTTGCAATGCGAGTCACGTTTGCTCCGACAGATAAATCTTGTATCTGGACAGGGGTACCTTCAACATTCGCAGAGTTTCTTGCTCCCACTGTAAATTTTTCTCTTTCATCAGTCACCGGAATATCCTCAGTTTGATTCTCTCCCTCTGGTGTTCCTTCCCTCTCTGTTTCGACTACATCATCAGCAACCTCCTCTTCCTCGTGCTTCTGCCCATCATCAATAGCCTGTGGAGTCCAAAGATTCGCCTGTTCCTCACTAGGAACTTCTTCATTTAGCTTCCCAATGGTTTCATCTTGATTCCCAGAGGTTTGGTTCACCTTGCTAGTGGAGCTCACAGAGGATCCCTTTGCTGAAGAAGGCCTATAAGTGGGATCACCCTCACTGTTTATTAAAGTGACAAATTATTCTACAGGTATAAGGGTCTATTTAGAAGTACCAGCAATGTCCTGAGGATTATAAGATTGTTATCAGAACTATTGAAAAAGGAAAAAGGAGGCTAAGTCAATAAATAATCTTAAAGGGTCGAAGTAATTACCTTAGGCGGAACTTCAGCACCAGGACTTGAGTTATCACTTTCACTGGGATTATTCAGCCTAGAAGCTATCTCTTGTTCCGTTGGCTCTTTGATGATGACAGGAGAAGGTCTCGACTTAGTAGCTATAACATTGACCTTGGTTTTTGGACGAGGCTCAAGAATAAGGGTTAGTTTCTTTAATTTGTGCCTCTTAAGAGGGACATGAGGAGATTCTTCTTCTTCATCACTGGAAATTTTAATTTCTTGAACTTTCCTTTTCTGTGGAGTGGTTTTGAATACCCAGAAAGAAAGGAGTGGAAGGCATCATCGTCAATATTAATATGTTGAAAATAAATATATAGCATAAAGTGTTTACCTTTGGTGAAGGTTTTACAGAAGGGTCTCCTCCCTTTGCGCTTTCAACGACTTTCTTGGTAATGGTCCTTTTGACGGCTAGAAAATAAACAAGTATAAGCTAGATGTCGAATGATTAAATTGAAGACGATAAGACATTTGCTTTGAAAAGAAAGATTACCCTTTTTGATCTTGTCAGAGACCAACATAAACACCTCTTGAAGGTGGTCAGCGAAGTCTTTTTCGTCGAAGAATTCTTCATCATAATACTGCTTCCACCAGTCTTCAAAAAGAGGCGAACACAAGAAATTGAGTTTGAAGTCGAACAAAGTTAGTACGATTCAACCAACGTACCTACCAATATGCTTGGTGTTGTACCCCAATTTTCCCCCCTAAGATCCCTTCATCATACCATGTTGATTCATTCACAACAAAATCACACTAGGATTCTTAGTTCCCCTCCCTACATTTAATTTTGCCTTTCTGAGGAATTACCAAGAACCTTGACTTATGTTCCTTTTGTGATCATTAATATTGTTTTGTTTAACTAAATAAAATGCAATGTTGGTTTTTCTTGCTTGTTATCCATGTAGGTGAAGGCAATGAGATTTAACAAGCTACCCCATGGTTCATGAGTTTATTTCCATGCCCTAGCCAATAAAAGCTTGAGAAGTTCAAACCTCACCATTTGAGTGGTTTTGGAAGAATTGACATGGCAAGGTTGTTTTGATTCATCACATTTCAAGGTTATTAGATGTGACTCAAAAGTACAAGGGGTTGATTGGAGAAGCTGTTATGGTTGGACAAGGCCTTGTTCCTATTGGTCACAAGATCATATTTCTCTTAAATTTCAAGATATGGAAGTGGTTTTGGTGGATATGAGTCCTCATTATCATCCTCAACAACTTCTATTCACAAAGCAAGAATATTAATACAAGAAGTTTGTTCAAACTTGTCAAAGTTCCTCAAGGCATTTTCTTGATCTAGAAGCTAGGGTTTTGAACTTCAAAGGAGTATATCTTGCTCACCTTTTGGTATTTTTGAGTGATTCCAAAGACATCATTATCTTCAAAGGGTTATCAACAAATCACTTTAAAAGTTCCAAGGATTTTACATGTGGAAGAGCCTTGATGAAGAAGAAAGATTACAAGTCATCCAGATGAATCCACAATTTTACATAAGTGACTTCAAATGATCATAACTTGGTCAATTTTTATCACCTTGAGTCCATTCTTTTTTCATAATGATCTTGAAGAGGTGAAATTTATGCCTTATTTTATGTGAAAAGTGGGAAAATGGATGAAAGTTGCCTTAAATATGCAAAAGATTATAGGTCATTTCATGAAATTTTGCCAACTTCAACAATTCATAACTATCTCAATTTTTGGAGATTTTGAATGGTTCAAATCCCAAAATGTCATTCAAGAGATCTAATTCATGCCATATTTTTTGGTCAAGAGAAAATTTCAAGTGAAAGACCATGTTTGGATGCAAGACATTATAGGTCATTTTTTGAAGAAGAATTTAAAATATTTCTAAGTATGGAAAGTCAACAATTTTTCTTCAACTTTGACTCAATGCAACTTTCAGCTAAAGCATCCATTTGATTCCATTATTTTTCCATTACAAAGCTTGTAATCTCATCTTTCTAAAGCATCAAGAATCATGCCCTAAGACCCCTTGGGTTGAAAATGCCATTGATCGGAAGTTGGCACTTTGAAATTGAATTTCTTACCAAGTCAGAATTTTGAAATCCATAATGTGGCATCTAATCACAAGTTTTCCACGCGTTTTTGCCTCTAAACATGATTAGTGAAGTTCCAAATTGGTTTAGTACATCAAAACACAAGAATTGGATGAGTTTTGATGAAGTTTGTATCACACTTCACTCGTGTATCAGGTGTGCACAATTTCCCTCCAAAACACATCATTCACTCTTCCTTTTGATCCCATTCGCTTCTCCTATAAATACATGAACTATCCCATTCAATTTCCTAAGCTTGGATAGCCAGAATCACCTTGTCAAACTTATTTCACAACTCAGGATTCAGCAGCTTCAAAATCCATTCTCGACCCTTTTTCAATCCAATTTTCCCTCAATTCACCTTCCTTGATCTTCCCTGAAGCTAACCATATAATTACATTAAAAAATCATGCCCTATATTGTTCCATAGAAGTCTAGTTTCAGAGCTCTGCAACTCAACTTCAATAGGTAGATTTCTTCATCAATTTTTCAAAACTATGATATAATTGTGTTACTCTCATTGCCCTGGTTCTAGTCGCAACATTTACATTTACCTGGAAACACGTTTTGACCATGAAATTTCAAATCCCTTTTCAAAATTTTCCTTCCAAATTTCTTGAGCTACAGTTTATATAAATTTGGCGCGAGGGTGTGGTTGTCTTCGTCTTAAAGAGACAAAGCGAATGAAATAGGTATGAGCTTATGATTTTACAGTTTGAGAGACCTGTAACTTATGATGGCTGGAGGTTGAAGATGACCAACGTGTCATCTTCTAACCAATGAAGGCGCGCCATATGTATTTTTCAAATCCTGATTTAATTAATGATTCTGTACAATATTCACTAATGACCATGATATGCACAGCGTGCCAGATCCTTTGGATTTTATTACTAACGCGTTTTGACTCTCATCCAATGGTCCACATATTTTACTTTTATTTTCTTTTTCTGATTTTATATTTTTAATTGTTTTAAATTTCAAAAAATCATAGAAAATTCATTTTTAGTCCAAAAAATCTGAAAAAATTATGAAAAATATTTTTGATTATTCTCTTTTTGATTTTGATTTTTTCACAATTTAATTTTGTGTTTTGGTATTTTTTATAAATTTTACACTTATTTGATTTGTTTTAAATGTTAAAAAATACTTTTATACATTTTAAAATTCTGAAAAAATTATGGAATTATCCAATGATATTGTGTCAAATATTGTTGACCTTATTTTATTTTTGTTTCTGACTTTACTATTTTTTACCATTTTTTTATTTTACCCATTTATTTTAATTTTAAAAATAGTTTCTGACTTTAAAAAATTACCAAAAAATTTATAAATTATTTGAGCCTTTTTTCTGATTTTTCTATGGTCTTACTTTTTATATCTTGATTAATTTGAACATAGTTAATATTTTTCTCTTTATTTTCTTTTTTTTTTAAACATTATTTTTAAATCCTTTTATGTATATTAAAATGTGATATTATTTTGTGACTATTTTTTGGCTGATCTTGGGTTAGATTTTGGATCATGAACTTTATTAACATCATTGAATCCATGGTATTGAGTTTGACTCCACAAAAATGGATGAATGATTTTAATAATAGTTTGATTAAAATTTAATTCAAATGTGGTTTGTACATTTTTTTCCCATCCCTCTTCATCTCATCTCCTTCTTATTGCACTAGATGTTGTTGGAGCATGATCTCTATATCATGTCTCAAAACAAATGGTGCATATATTGCTATTGACCGACCGCAAAATAGGTGCTACTTCTATATAAGTCCACTTACAATTGCTTAACACAACACAAAATTTTGTCCCGATTCAAATAAATGATCATTCGTGGCTCAAACTTATGATTGCAAGTCCAAGTATGTTAATTTGATCTCTTTGATCCAATAACCTTGAGATTCATTGTGTGGAGGCTTTGGTTCTACCAATCCTCTAATGGATCTACAACACCTTTGGTCAACGCAGATCACTTAAACATCGTTGATCATTAAATGGAACTTGTGAGAATTCCAAATGGATGATATACTTGACAAAAACCAAATGCAACTTATTGTGTGGAGGCTTTGGTTCTACCAATCCTATAATAAGTTTCAAATGCAAGCTTCAAGACGATCATCCAACTAACCACTAATTATTGACTTATTTTACTTTATTTTTTTATTTTTTTATGCTTTGTGTACCATTTACTTTTAGCATTTACATTTCATGCCATTTTCATCTTTGCTCATTTGAGCATTTACTTTCTTGTCATTTTTACTTTGCTCATTTGAGATTTTCTTTTCCTTTTTAAGATACTTAATAATCAACGTAAACCCTAAAAATATTTAATGGTACTTGGACTATTTGGTTACTATTCTTGGTATTATGGAGCATGAGACTTTTCTTGGACTTAGGATTAGAAACCTTGGCCTATCTTGGAGACCTTGTGATCTTATCTGATTATTTTGTCTGGAGTTCTTGAGGTTTACCTCAAGACCTTAGGTTGTTTGTTTGTTTTTTGTGATTACACCCTTTGTTTGTAATCTGGAATTCACCCGTATACAGCTGTTACTCTGCCCAATTTTTGTGAAGACTTAGTACACTTGAAGTTTGGTTCTCTCAAGAGGTCTAGTATTTTTTTTGCTTGATTGGTTTCAAACCAAGGAATGAGAATTCTATCTTGGCTCATAATGTCAAGTATTGGATTCTTGTTGGTTAGATGGTTCTTATCCCTAACTTTTACCTTGTGCTTTAGGATAGTCACTTCTTCTCCTCCCATCTTCTTTAATTTCAAAAATCTTCTTTCCCTTTTTGAAAAATCTTCTTATTTTTGGACTCGAACCATTTTCATAATAAATTTGGACTTATGTCCACGCATTTTCAAAACATTTTCATAAATAAACTCCAATCAACTTAATGATACCTTGACATTTTTTGTGAGAAGACTAAAAGACAACCAATCTCATTTCAAACCATTTTGCCACTTTGGCTTTTCATATTTAAAATTTTTCTTAAAAGATTAAACTCTTGTCAATCCTCGTAGTGATGCAAACAACTATACTTCTACAATATGTAGTGAAGAGAGATATTTTTCCACTTGGATGTTGAGTGAGACATTGTTGATTTTGAAATCCAATCCATATCCTCCACTTTGAGATGATGCAAATTCTCCTTTCTCATGATCGTGGGTAGTATGTGTGTTTTCCACATGGACAATGACGATGATGTTTTATCTTATAAAATTAACCAACACATTTGGGTTTTAAATTTTTGAAAGAGGAACTACGTGTACCCTGATCCCTTATTGCACGAAAAGGTGGTACGTAGGCACTAAAGGTTCACAACCACGGCGGGTGAAAAAATTATAAAATAAATATATTTCTTATCTCACCTCCACCATCCATTTTTTTTATATATACAACATTTTTTTAGATAGCCAAAATATACAGATTTTACAAAGAGGCTCCTGCGGAGTACCGTAAATGTTTAGGGTGCTAATACCTTTCCTTTGCATAACCAACCCCCTCACCTTGAATCTTTCCCCCTCTTTTTGGGTTATTCGCTCTTTTCCCATTCATTTGGAAACAACAAAGCGTGGTGGCGAATTTTATTTTGATTTGTATAAAGTCTTGTCAATCCAACGGCTTAGTCTTGAACATTTCTACCGCTACACTTGGTAGCAGCATCCTCTGAATAGTTTGTATTATAAAACAACATAAGCTTTTCTCGAGAATAGATTGGTGAAGAGAGTGTCTGGACGATACCAAATTGTCGAGAGACAAGATTCGGTTGATAAGCAATCAAACTGAGTTGATTCTTCGAACTCTTGAATCTCAGTGGCATGATTCTTGGGCGAAGAAACGACTCCCAGATAGCCACATTGTCATCTTCATCAGATGAAGGATATGGTCGAATAAACCATTCTGGACCATCCTTTCTACTAGCAAAGGGAGCCATGGTCGAAACAAATTCCTTACGCTTTGCAAACATCATTACAAATCTAATAAACGCTTTCTGGAATTGTTGACCCTCATCAGTTGGAGTCAACAAGACTAATCTAGTGCATTCGACCCTTCTGTTTAAGACTTTTGGGGCCCTCTCATTAATCTTATTCTTCTAAGGAAGAAAAGATTCAAAAGTGACGTTGATCCAAAGTTGAAGAAGCCAAAAAGGGCTAGAAAGGAGCAAACTCGCCTTGTCTCCAATAACTTTAAGCTGAGTCACACCATTGCTGATGGACTCATACAGGTTGGCTAAAATAAATTCAGCCAGACAAAGGGGATATCCATGATGAAGTTGCGTCGCAAGGGTGAGCATATTCTTAGTCACTTGAAGTGACTTAGTGCAGAAAATGGAGCGAGATAACCACAAAGCTAGGAAAGATATGTGTTCCACTTTAGAGACAATGCTACTAGACTTGTCGTGAAAGTGGTTGATGAATATGGTGTATGTGGGTTTCATAGTCGAAAACCCGATAGCATCTTTAGACAAATCTTCTGGGTCGAAATAGTCACCAGTTGGTCGAAGACCATTAATGGAGGCTATGTCGAAAAGAGTTGGGGTCACCATTCCACAGGGCAAATGGAAGGTGAAATGCGTACTATCCCAGAAATACAGTGAAGATACCAACATGAGAGGGCAATAAGATAACCTAGTCTTTGACAGCATGACCAAGTCATAAATCCCCATATCCTTCCATATTTGGGCCTGCACTTTTCCATCTTACTCAGCCATTATGAGTACTCTGAAGTAAGACTAGGGAAATATCGAAAGATCCTATTCCCATTGTTCATAAACTAAAGGTTGATGTCTTCCTTCGTTTGAGAGTGTTGCTGGTTAGTAGAGGTTGCATCCTTAGGGTCATTCCTGAGTTTCTTCGTGTAACCTATAGGCTTGAGCCTAGGGTGAGTTGGGAAGAAGGTGTTATTTTGTTTTGGGTTCTCGAAACATGTAGATATGGGGCCAGACATCGTATACATGTTCCCAGAATACTTAACAGGAATGAGTAACTGAGAGTCATAAGCTTCACGCCATTCTCTGGTCATGGGTTCAAAAATAACCCTTCGCCCCCCAGTCGAAACAGGGACAGGGGTAGTGGAAAAGATCTCTGGTTGTCGTTGTAATTCAGAAACATTCTTAGTTTTGGGATTGTTTGGTGCGTTTGAAAGGAAAGCCATGGTTGAAGGTAGTGAAAGAGCGAAAAAGATGAAGTTCTTAAGACTTTTCTTTGCAAGGAAATAAAGAGTATTAGGAGTTGTAAAAAATTCCAAAGAAAATGATTCGTGGCTATTTATAGTGTTCATGGAAGAGTGTTTTCCCTCAAGACCATTTAATGTTGCAGGGTTAGTGGGGCATGTGGCAAACGTTGTGGAAGTTATCGTACAGGTAATGGAAACATTTTCCATACTTTCCTAGGTTGTAGGGATAATGGCCATCATGGCAGCATAGTAACGGCTGATTGACAGCGACGTATTGGGAAAAAGGTAATGATGACTCTGAATACCAGCAGTGGTTGGTAGAAGGCAAAAAGCGCATGATTGACTTATGTGGTAAAAAAGAAGACATGTGTCGAATGGGAATCTCAAAGAATGATCATTTCTTCTTGCGTCGAAATTGACATTCTTGGGGGGCAATTTGTTAGCTCCTAAATTTGACACCCACAATAAATTGGCCTTATGGGCCAAAAATAGATTGAATAAATCTAAGCTGGAAATACTTCGACAGCTTGGAAAAATACTTAGAGAAATTTCTGAGTTAAAGTTAATCTTCGACCAGAAGGTTCTTGCGGCCTTCGACTGAAAGGGCTCCAAGGCCTTCGACTAAAAGAAAATCTCGTATCAGCAACAGGTGATTTTGAATCTGAAGAAAGGAGGGAAATCAGTTCGCTTAGCAGTTGAGAAAAGTAACGTGGCATGGAGATAGAGGTCGAAGCATATGAAGAAGACACTTGTCCTCATCCTAGAGCAAAGCAACTCCTTGACGGTTACCTAGTTTTTAGTATAAATATAGGGAGTTTATGTAGATTTTCGTGTGTTCAACTAACTGTACAAATCATTCAATACTATTCGAGTACCCGCTGCGTGAGAAAGAATATTGAAAATGTACGTTTGAAACACCACATTTTATAATCAAAGTCTTTTACATTTCTCTTTACATTCCTTGCCTTTTTATCTTGCTTGCAAACATTTATTTTCCCTTGCACTTTACTTGCACTTTTTATCTGATTCATGCACTTAAACTCTTCTCAACCCTTTTTCTATTTACCTTATACACTCAAAATCATTTTAAACCTCAACATTTCTCAGTCGAACGTGTGTTCTTTATTTATATTAGCATTTATGTCCAAACAACGCCAAAAATTAGCATATGTCTTAGGATCAAACTGATCGATCCTGCAAGTAACAAAAAAATTACCCTTTTTGAAGGATCAACGATTGTTTACCAAATAACACAGTAAACAGTATCTCATAAGATATGTTGGTCATATAAAAAGACCCCAATGTTAAAATGTTCTCTCGTGCTGACCACAAAGTATTGATGAACTAACATACTTGATTATTTTTGTTAAATGTGACAAACGATTAATTCGTCTAATTTAGATCCTCCTTATAAAAGTCCATAAAATAACCAAGTTAGATAGGATAGACATTAACGTAAGCGCGCGCTTAAAAATTTAAATCGTCCAATAAAAAAATAAAGGTGAGATGGACTACATACATTGCATCTTTTTATAATTGCAAATATTTATATTAATGTTTGCGGTTGTAAAAACTAAAAAAAATAAGATAGATAAAATAAATATATTAAAAGATATATATTTAAAATCTTAATTTATCTTAAAAAAATAAAAAATATAATAAACATATGTCCGACAAATCGGATCAATTTTATCAAATCTATTTACTATTTAAGTATCAATTTGCTCCTGAAATCTACAAATACTATTTGAATTATGAATTTTGTTAAGATTTTAGTAAGTATTTCACGTAATTTTTTTTATATATATATAATGACTTCCTCTAATTTTATCAAAAAAATAGAATTCATTTTATAACTATTTACAACTAATATATATAGCTTAAATATAAATAAAGATACATTGCTTATTTAATACATTCAAAAAATATTCTTATTTTTTTACAATAAAGATGAGACAAAGTAATAGGCATCCGTTGGATGGAAAAATGATTCACTGATCTAGATAGACTCTTGTTCTTTTTAACTTTCACAAGTAGTCGAGTACAAGTGATTCTTCGTACAATGTTTTATTTTTCATTTTAAAAATAAAAATTATTTTACATGTTTTATTTGACTTTATGCAATCTAGGGATTGCCACGACCGTATCTGATCCAGATAAGATCAAGTGCAGGATGCGTTTTGGCACATAACACATGGCAATTCCCAAGAGGTGAATAACTCATGTGGTCCCCACATTTCAACTCTAAGACAAATATTACCGTACCAATTTCAACCCATATGTTCACTATAAATAACACCCCATCTCTACCGTTTACAGAGAAAAAAAAAAAAGAAGAAAAAGAAAATTCAAAGAGATAACATTTCTTCTCTCTAAAAAAAATAGTTTCATCGACATCTTCAACTCAAATAACTTCATTGTTTTTTCACAAAAAAACAATGATGGGAGTTCAAGAAAATGACACACTTTCACAATTGAGTTTACCACCTGGTTTTAGATTTTACCCAACCGATGAAGAGCTTCTTGTTCAATATCTTTGTCGCAAAGTTGCTGGTCATCATTTTTCTCTTCAAATTATTGCTGAAATTGATCTCTACAAATTCGACCCATGGGTTCTTCCAAGTAAGCCTCGTCAAAATCAAACCAATTCCTCTAACTATTTCTCTATAGCATAGACACCTCAAAAATGTGTATCGGTGTGTGTTTCTGAAATTGACACGATAGTTAGGGTATTACATGTCATTGTTAGTATCGTGTTTTCCAGTATCAAACTAATTTTGATTATGGTTAATTTGTACAGGTAAAGCGATTTTCGGAGAGAAAGAATGGTATTTCTTTAGCCCGAGAGATAGAAAGTATCCAAACGGGACTAGACCCAATAGAGTAGCTGGATCTGGATATTGGAAAGCTACTGGAACTGATAAGATTATCACAAACGAAGGTAGAAAAGTTGGTATCAAAAAAGCACTTGTTTTCTATGTTGGAAAAGCTCCTAAAGGCACCAAAACTAATTGGATTATGCATGAGTATCGTCTTCTTGATTCTTCTCGAAACAACGGCGGCACCAAGGTATTCAATTCAATTGAGAGAATCTTAATATTTTTAATTAATACTCATTCATTACATGTCATGAAAATAATCTTTTAATATTTTTTCACTGTTTTATTAAATTATTATTGAATTGCAGTTAGATGATTGGGTTCTGTGTCGAATATACAAGAAAAACTCAAGTGCACAAAAAGCGAATCCAAACGGCGTCGTTTCGAGCAGAGAATACACACAATACAGCAACGGTTCATCTTCGTCTTCTTCCTCTCACATCGACGAAGTTCTGGAATCACTTCCAGAGATCGACGACCGTTGTTTCATGCTGCCACGTGTCAATTCACTGAGAACGATGCAGCATCGTCAACAAGAAGAAGAGAAGGTGAATCTTCAAAACAGTTTCATGGATTGGTCTAATCCGTCGTCGATTTTGAACACTGTGACGGAGTTTCAGGAACCGCAAACGCAAGGAATGGTGAATTTTGGTGGTTGTAATGAGGTTTATGTACCTTCTGTTTCCACGGTGCCGGAGAAGAAACTGACGGAGGAGGAGGTTCAGAGTGGGGCGAGAGCGAACCGGGTTGAGAATTCTGGTTTATTTCCAGGAATGGGGTATTCTAATTCAGTTGACCCGTTTGGTTTTAGATACCCGGTTCAACCGGTTGGATATGGGTTCGGGCAATAAACTTGATAGGAAAATTTGTTTTTTTTGGTTGTTTGTAATAGTGATTAGTGAATGTGCATGTGGTGTAAATAGGTGGGGATTCTTTTAGCCTAACAAGTTCGGTTTAGGAAAGTGGAAAAATTTGAATTTTGGTCCTCGTTTTCGGCTAGGGATATATTTGGCGGTGGATGAAATTAACATTCTATGAATCTAGGTTTGGGATGTTGAAAATTTATTTGGTTAGGAATCGATGTAGTTTTAGGCTACACCAGCTTATGATTAGCCACATGAATCACGTTTTGTTGTATTTGAAAATTAAATAGATATTGCATTTGTTTGCAATGTTAGGCTTTGGTTTCAATCTTGATGCGGTCCTTTTAGCTAACCACATCAATGCTACATACATAAGTAATGCAATATTATTCAATAATATATTCAAGTTTTGTTAAACTTTTTTTACAATGGGAAATCACAAGTTGACTTAAATGATTTCGTTGGACGCGAGAAGTCAAGAGTCTAAGTAATCTAAAAAAGTTGTGAAAAGTTATTGAGAGAATTCTACTTGTATGATGAATAGCCTGATTCAGAAGTCAAGAGTCTAAGTAATCTAAAAAAATTGTGAAAGGTTATTGAGAGAATTCTACTTGTATGATGAATAGCCCGATTCAGACTCGTGCATATATGGTAGAAAAGGTTTTTAAGAGAAGATTGTCTTTTAATTTTGAAATTCGAGTATATTAGATAAATATTAAGACTGATTTCACAATACTAGAACATAATGTCAAGATAAATATTAAGATATCATCTATTGACAGAATAATTTACAAAGATGATAAATCACACAGAAGATAAATAACACAATTAATTGATAACTCAATTCAGTGCAACAACATCTACTATGGGGGTATCCAAGCCAGAAAAGAAATTCACTATAATAATATTAGTTCAAAGCTTAAACAATTCTAGTTTACAACTTATCACCTAATCACTATCTATGTAATTTCTACCTAGGAACCTTCTAGATATGAGAATACTCTCTCACTTTTTACAATCACCTCAGTAATAAAAATAATGACCAAAATTGAAGAACATACTTTTAATTAAATATATTATATTTTTTGCTTAAAAACTCATGAGTGAATCACAATTAACAATCAATCAAACTCAATGCATCAAACAAGATACATGAGTGACATGCAAAAATAAAGAACAATATAAAAACTCTCAAAATCCCAAGACTCTTGAATAATAAAGTTTCCCCTTATTTTTCAATTGTTATATTAGGTTTAAGTTATTTTTCCTTTTAAATTTCTCAGTTGTCCATGGACTTCAGATTCTTCACTTAATTTGTTATAGATCCACAAACTGATGGTTTCACAAATTATGCAAAAAAATCTCTTTGAAATATGGAACAAAAAAACCACAAGTTTTATAATTGTCTCAACATCCAATTTTAGAAACTAATGCACAGTTGAAGATAAAATTGCTTGTTCCAAAAATATCATTCTTGGTGTGTGTAAATATGTGAGATATATCCATAGAGAATTTCATAGAATCAAATCAAATCCTTCCAAGAAGAGCAGTAACATTTGCTATATTATTTGATTAAGAAGTCATGATATCTTGATAATCTTAGTGTCATACATTATTTTACCAAAATTATTGTCAATCATAAAATTATAGACCTAACAAATCTTCTCAATCAATGAGGGAATTATCCCTCCAATTAGATATAATTCCTCAATGTTATGATCATATTATTATTGACACTTATTGTTGTATTACTCTGATTAACAAGCCATTATTAATATATAATTATTAGTTCCCATATTGGGATATTCTCATCAATATGAACATGATTCTTGAATTGTATATACTAAGTCATGTTAGTATACATGTGTTAGCTGAAGGTTTCGATATTTGATGAAAGTTAATTTGAGAAAATTGTGTTTTAAAGGATGGCATGAAACTTGGTTATATAAGGTTATTTTATAAAGTTTATTCTTATAGTTCGATATGTCGAAGTGCAAATCAGATTCAAAAGAATGAAATCATATTTCAAGATATGTGAAGATCGCTTCGACAGTCACGTTAGATGAATTCAAAGCTTCGATTGAGAAAAGTTTAAAATTCAAACTGATGCATTTTTGCCAGGAGGATGCATGGAAGCGTCAAAATTTATGCGTTTGAAAACGTCGAACGTGGCGTGATTTTATACAAAGACCGTTAGGGTCGAATTAGTATAAATAGGAGTCTTAGATGTTAGGATTCAGGATGTTCATATTGTATACAAATCATTTAATACTCAAAGTATCGGAGCGAGAGAAAATATTTTGCTGATAATGTATATGTAAGAACACCATCTGTTTATTTAAAGTCATTTTCTCAATACAAAATTACTTTAATCACTTTCTTATTCTTTTTCTTTCCAGTCAAGTCTTTAACAAATTTTGTTGAACTTTCCTTATTAGCATTGTCTTTACATTCTTGCAAATATCCAGATCATTTCCTTTAAGTTACATTTAGGATTTATAGTTAAACTTTAATATCTTAGGATAATCATAATCACATAGAAAGATCTTGTTATTATTCATATAATGCCAAACTTTGAGTCATATTGTAAAAACACTAAGACACATGTCCCAGGATCAATCTAGTCGATCTTGTAAGTTACCAAAGCGTAGAGTTTGGAAGACTAGCGATTGTTTGTCAGAAATCACTGGTAAACAAATTGGCACGCCCAGTGAGACCGTGTCGAAGTGTTTTAGTTACATTGCTTATGTTCTTTCAATTTGGGTCTTTATAATCTTTTATGAACTTATTCTTGCCATTAGTATATGAACCTTAGGAGTGGTAAGATAACTAACAATAACCAATCATTATCCAAAAGAAAACAGACTAGAAAAATGGTTAATATTACCAATAGTGAAGGTGGAAAAAATCCTCCACAAGGATCAGGCACAATCGTTGCGAGTTCGATGAATGCGTCAACTGCAATCCCTGGTTCACAAGCCATTTCCACATTCACAGGATTCATGGCTACAAATAGTTCTATACCTGGGTCCACAGGGCCCATACCCATGAACAATTCGACAACCATGCCTATCTCTGCAAGCATGACAGAGATTGTAAGTACGAAGTGCGCCTAAGAGGAGGGGGGGGGGGGGGGGTAAATTAGGTACTTTAAATTTTTTCTAGTTTTAGTGATGATGGATATTATTTTTCTGGTTTATGGTGAGTTTATGAAAGATTAAAGTGCAGAAAAATAAAGAGACACAAGCGATATATCCTGGTTCCCTTCACAGTCTGAGAGTACTCCAGTCCCCTTTCAACATGAAAGAGATTTCCTTATAGTTGGCAAACTTAAACAAGAACTACCAAAACCAAGAACAATCCTTTTGGACCAAGAACAATCCTCTTGGATTTTTCACTATGTCAACAATGAGAACAATCCTCTCAAAGTGACTTTACTTGTATCCGATAATCCTGGAAAAACAAGATTTCAAAATCACTTGAACTTATTTTCAACAATCCTGAAAAATAA
Source organism: Vicia faba (assembly GCA_948472305.1). NCBI lineage: Eukaryota > Viridiplantae > Streptophyta > Magnoliopsida > Fabales > Fabaceae > Vicia > Vicia faba. The sequence goes on along the minus strand of CATIWC010000774.1, from coordinate 14,284 downwards.
GCAAGAATAGCAATATTTGATTTGAGTGAGTTTGTGTAGCAATGATCACTTTGAGTGATTTTATCAATGAATTGATCTTCTCTTCCGATAATAATAGTATACAATGACTCAAGATATATATAATGCTCAAAGTTTTCTGGTTGACAATATGTGAAAGTGTGCAGAAAACTTGTGTATGAAAGTGTATAAAAGCTTGAGTTTGATTTTTTGAAAATTCAGAAAATATGATTGGAAGAGGTTCTTAAAATGATTTTGAAAATCAGTATTTATATGTTCATAGCACACTTTTGAAACAACATATAATTATGCAAATGAATCATGAACAATTGCCAAGATTAAGTTAAAGGTTTCCATGAAATGGTGTTATGAACAGGCATGAGTAAAGCTGATGTTTTTCAAAAACGTTCAGCATGCAATCAATTGCACCCTTGTGTAAATCGATTGTACGGGGTTTCAACAGCTAAAAATTTCAAATATTTTGAGTGAGCAATCGATTGCACAAGTGTGTAAATCGGTTGCACTTGAAGTTAGTAGCAAAAATTGATTGAGAGCAATCGATTGCACAAACATGTAAATCGTTTGCACTTAGAAACAGTAGTTAACATTTTGAAAACGTGAAGCATGTAATCGATTGCACCAATATGCAAATCGATTGCACATAAGTAAAAATTGATTTTTTCTTAGAAAACTTGAGAAAAAGTTTGGACAAGATAAAATATTTCTTTTGACCATTGAGCATCTATGTCTTAAGTTCAAAGTAAGTATTATCATTATACCTTGAAATTTGCTAAGTGCTTGAACCAAAGACTTTATCTAAAGATGCTTTTAGCTTGATCAATAATCTTTTCCTTCTTATCAAAATGGTTTGTATTCATCAAAACAAATGTTCATTTGAGAAGCTTGATTTTACATAGATCCCTTCGAATACTCAAACTGGCCATGTATTGACATATGTTGGAAATCAAACTCAACCTACAACACCTAGGCCACCAGGGTTTAAAAGTTTTAGGCCTTGGAGGGAGCAACCCCAATATTGGATGCCAACTTCCTTTATGTCAAGATTACACAATAATACATCCACACATACACAACCTACCATGACAACCTTTTCGCCAGTGCAAAATTCTGGTTCTGGTATGAACCATGTGGGTCGAAGCATACAGAACCAAGGATTTTGCACTAGAGAAAAGGTTGTCATGGTAGGTTGTGTATGTGTGGATGTATTATTGTGTAATCCTGACATAAAGGAAGTTGGCATGATCAATGATGATTGAAGATTGAACTTAGGTCAAAGTTGATGAAGACTTGTTAGAGGATTGTTAAAATCAAAGCCTCATAACAATAAGCTTCAAAGGTTTTGAACCATGGTTCAATAATTAATCATACTTGGACAATTTCAAGCCTAAAGCTTGGGCCACAAATGATCACTTAAAATGAAAGAAGAAAAGGATAAGAGGAAGAGGGAGGGAATGATAAGTTAATTTGGATCACATCCTCAAAATTTTGGTTCTGGTATGAACCATGTGGGTCGAAGTATGCAGAACAAAGGATTGTCAAACCAATTACCTATGCTCACAACTAATAATCAGGCAACATTTAGGAAACAAATGGACACTAGTAACCATGACATGGTCGGAGTGCTTGCCTGTGAAATGAATATCATTTTCTCCCCTTTGATCCAAAATATTAATAGGACAAACCAAGAAAATACCCAATCCTATCAGCAAATGTCAGCACAGATGGCGCGTATAGCAGAATTTTTTGGAGCCCCCCAAGCACCTATCCGGCGTAGGCAAAACCAGGTGGCAATTCAAGAGGAAGAACTCACTATCAATCAGGTTTGACCACCAAGACAAGAGGTTCGCGAAAGGGACATGGGGGCTGTGATACGGTGGGAGAACTGACTTGGGTTTTGCGTTTGTATTCGCAAATGTTGCGGTTAGCAAGAGTCGCCACCGAATTTTTATTTTATCCTAAGGAAAGGTTAAAAAGCACAGCAAAAACCTTTTGAGATGTTTTCTTGGGTTCGGGGAGTAGATTATAGAAAGGGAAGGTATTAGCACCCTTTCTATCCATGGTTATCCATGGGCTCTTAGTTACTTGCTTAGATCACTTGCCTTTGCTTTCAATTGTTTTAAATGGTGCTTGAGTGTGTGGGTTTTGAAAATGTTTTGAAAAGATGCCAATGTGGTGGCAACCTTTGTAATGATCCATGTGGGGATGTATACAAAGATGTATGTCTTTTGAAAAGGTTTTCATTTGTTTTTTTGAAAGTTGTTTTGAAAGTGTAGTGATGTGTGGTTTTTGAAATAGACAAGTGTTTTAGTTTGCAAGATTGATTCAAGTAACTAAGAGGTTATCTACTCCTAAATTTCTCAAAAGATTATTGCTATGTTTTAACCCTTTTAACAAGTTTGTTCCACCATTGTATTTGGTGGACAATCTTATGTTTAGGATGTGAAAGGGACGGGCGTGGGTCATCGTTTATACCATAATTGCAACGACGTTAAATATCTTTGGGCAATTTTCTTTAAGGGACTTGATCATTTGTTTTTGTTTGTTTTTGAAAAGTTTTATCGAGGGACTATGATCATTCAAATTGTTTGCTTTGCCCAAAGAAGTTCAACATACAATATGGCCCATTTATTTGAAGGCAACAAGTGGAATACCCTAAGGGGTGAAAGTGTGAAATGTGTGTCCATTTTCATGCTTGTTTATCTTGAGATTAGGTCATAACTATTTTTTTAATCGTTTTTTCGCATACAAACCCTAATTCTAACATGTTATCATTAGAAAGCAATAAAGTGCGAAATTAAATTTACTAAGCTATTACAAAACCAAATATGGGAAGGGGGGTACAAATGTTCAAATGGGGATATTGACAAGAATTTAAATCTACATTATTACATCATTTTGAATATTTGCAAATTAATCAATGTAAAATATTAAATAAGAATGCAAGATGTAAAAGAAATATTTTGTATATGTATGAAAAAAATATTATTTATGTAAAAGAGAAAAGAAAATAAAAATATATTATTTTTTGGAGTATTTTGAATTTAGGGCAAAACCCCTAATTTTAAAGAAAATGCATTATTATCTAATTTAATACAACTATTTATTTATTATTTATAAAAATAAAATAAAATGAAGTATATTATGGAAAAAGTATTTTTGTACCAAATATTAATAAAAATAAAAATTCAAGTATTTTTTTATTTTTAACTTAAATATATTGATAAACATATATATATATATATATATATATATATATATATATATATATATATATATATATATATATATATATATATATATATATATATATATATATATATATATATATATATATATATATATATATATATATATATATATATATATATATATATATATATATATATATATATATATATATATATATATATATATATATATATATATATATATATATATATATATATATATATAATATATATATATATATATATATATATATATATATATATATATATATATATATATATATATATATATATATATATATATATATATATATATATATATATATATATATATATATATATATATATATATATATATATATATATATATATATATATATATATATATTAAATCTTAAATATGTATTATACACAAAATAAATATTTATTTAATATTTTAATAAAATAAATAAAAAGAGTATTTTTTATGTGAAATATTTTCAGAAGGTAAAAAAAATAAAAAATTAAAAAAATGTATTTGCACTATTTTTCTATTTATTCTAATAATAGTATATATATATTTATGTATAAACAAAGAAATAAATCAAATAAATATGCCATAAATTCAAAAAAAAGATGGAAAAAATATTTTTATGTTTTTTATATCATGAGAAAAAATAAACAAAGTCAACCAAAAAAGTAAAAGTCAAAAAGAGTCAAAAATGAAGCAAATGGGCTCAGGGGGTGTAAACATGGAAATAGGGTGTGAAAAGAAAATAGTTCCAGGCCCAGCCCAGACCACTTCTTCTTCAACCTCTGTACAACATCCTTCAAGCAAAACACGCGTTTTTTATCTCTGGATTCCTGGACTTTCAAGCAAAACTCATAACATGAAAAGTGTAGAGCATTAAGAGACGGTTTCAACCATATAAAGAACTTGACCTATCTCTCTAAGATGAGGGAGAATTTCTCCTCCCCCAATTTCTGACCTAACTTTTCATCAATGTTCAGACATGAAATTCTCTAAGCACACGAAATATAAATGAAATCTAATCATATGAGCATGTTCAGGGCTATGATTGTGACATGTTTTCTTCACAAACCTAAAGCTAACAATGCCTAATAAGGGAGATAGAACTTCATGAATGTACCTGTTCAGTTGGAATCGAGCTTTACAATGGGGGATGTTTCAGAGTGAAATGATGACTTGTATAGCTTCCTTGAAGTGTAAGGATGCTTTTCCAAGTCCTACTTTGTCTTGAAACTCCCTGAATCGAGCTAGTGAACTCCAACTGCAAAACAGAAATTTAAAAATGGTGAAGTGGCTTGGAGGTGTTACAGGTCAGGTTTCAGGTCATGGTTAGCTTGCATAGGTTGTAAGGAAGGTAGAGGAACAGGTTTGGGCAAGAATGCTTGAAGGGATTGAGAGATAGCACTCAATCTGCAGGGGCTCCCCTGTTTGTGCAGTTTCAAGGTGATTGGGGAAATGGGAGTGTTTTAGATGGCAAGGGCTCGTGTGTTAGCTTGGATATGTTCTTCTGAATGTGTTTGATAACTTCTCTCTTGTGTTTCTATGCTGAGATTCAAGTTGTCACAAGTTATGGACTTTTCTTCTATGTTAAGCAACAAAATGCCACTTGATGTTTCTAGCCTGTACAGGCCCTCCCACTATGCTGCTATCCCTTGCCTTGATCAGTGCAATTTGCTCACAAACTTGTGCCAAGAAGATCTTGATTGTACCACTTGGATTGCAAACTTGACATAAAGTTCTTCTTTTCAAGAATGGAAATAGTGCTTTTTCTAGTTTAGGCTTAATTCCTTGTGTAATGACCAAAGGCTTAGAATAACAACTTGGTTCAATGGTTTTGCATTAAATTTATGAGTGTCAAAGGGTTTTAGGGCCTGCAATGTAGCACAAACTATGCTGATTTGAAAATGGTCCAAGTTATGAACATGTTCATGAACCATTCAAAAGTGGATTTTTGCCAACTTGTGAAATTCGAATCTCTCAAGTTATGAGGTTGTTTGATGAGTTCTTGGACATTTTGGAAAGCTTGGAATGTATACTACAATCCATATTTGAAATTCAAATTGAAATTCTAAGTGGAAGGGCATGAAAAGTGGCCTTGAAGTGGGGTAGAAAACTTTGTCAAAATAGGTTAAAAATTCACTAAGTTAAAAATGGTTTAGGGCCCTTATTCAAAAAATTGTAACTTGAGATACAAGCTTCAAATGAGAAAACTTTGTGAATCAAAGTTGTAGATTATGCAACAAGCTACAACTTTCATGTTTTGACTTTTGTTTGAATCCAAATGGGTCTTGGTGAAAAGATGGGGCAAAGTTGGGAAAAAATTAGGGTTTTTCATAACTTAGAAAAATTCTAAGTTATGAAAAATTCCATTTTCAAACCCTAATTTGCATTTTGTGATTTCTTGGTGAACAAGTTTCATGATTTGGCATGTTTTGATGAAAAATGAATCTTGACTCTTGATGTTGACCAAAAAGTCAAAGTTTGACTTTTCAGTATACAGTCAAAATTGATCAATTGACTGGGAAATTCAACTGTCAACCTTGTGTACTTGGGATCTTTTGAGCTTGATGAATGTGTCAAGACCATTTCATTGAGTCCTTGAGTCCATATGTGAACTTGGTTTGCCATTGGCTAGGTCAAACAGTAAAAAATTGCCTTTGTGCAGTCAAAACCCTAAAAATGACCATTTTGCCCTTTTGGTGATCTGATCAAATTTCTTGTGGAATTGTGATCCAAACTTGATCAAATGGTTCATGTGAGTTCATAATGTTGATGTGGATCAAATTTCATGAGGTTTGACTGTCAATTGGCCATAGTTGACTTTTTCCCCAATACAGCTGATTTCTAGGTCAACTGTCCAATTGACTGGGCAAAACTTGGAATCAAGACTTGAAACTTGGCATGGGTAAACTTGGGAGTCCAATATGAAGCATGAAAGTCATCTTAGGCATTTCAGGTCAAAACATCCTTGGGCAATCACAAACCCTAATTTGAGTCCACAGTGCAAGGAGAAGTCTTGAGTAGAGGAAACCCTAACTGGATCTTGATCTTCAAGGGTCTTGTGATGAGAAAATGTTGAGGAAATGGGAGGGCAAATTTTGGGGTACAACAGTTGCCCCTGTTCAATCTTCTTGAACCTGAAGAGTTAGATTGGCAGGTTTGCCTTTCGCGACTCGAGGGTAAAAGAAGATTGGACACTAGAGTGCCCGGAAATTTGCACTCGCATGTTGAGGTATCAGCAATGTGATGTCAGGAATGGGCTTACGGATGCCATTTGGAGAGATGGTGGATAGGGAGATGGGCTTATAGATGCCATCTAGAGACATGACAGAAATTTGTCGGGAATGGGCTTATAGATGCCATTTGGAAGTGTTGATCGCATAAGAGATTCCTTAGCGAGAACTTGCGTATTTGAGAGAGGCAGATGTTTTCCTGGCTTGTTATAGGTGTTTGATCTTCAATTTCTTTATGCAGATATGCCCTGGCTAGATACAGGTATCGAATCTACAATTGGTTGCTCACAGATGTGCCCTGGCTGGATACAGGAGTCGGATCTGGAAATAGTTGTCAGCAGATATGCCCTGGCTGGATACAGGAATCGAATCTTCGAACTCTTCAGACGTGCCCTGGCTAGATACAGGAATCGAGTCGGGAAATGTGGTCAACAGATATGCCCTGGCTAGATACAGGATTCGAATCTGGAAATGTTGTAGTTGATAGATGTGCCCTGGCTGGATACAGGAATCGAATCTTCGAACTCTTCAGACGGGCCCTGGCTAGATACAGGAGTCGAGTCTGGAAACTGATCACTCTCAGATGTGCCCTGGCTAGATACAGGTATCGGATCTGAATTGCGACAGTTGACGGTAATTGTTTTTGGGATTGTCTTTTTCCTGAAAAGGCAAAAACGTAAGTTGTATGCAATGTCATGATGTATGATATGCATGGTGTCATGATGTTCAACATGAGACAGTGTTGTATGTGTTTCATCATGTATGTAAGCAAGATGTATGAAAATGTGAAATGTTTATGGATGTAATTTCGCCTTAGGAAAATAAATCCTTGACGGCCGGCCGGAGAATTGCTCTGTGGAAGAGATACTTGGCCGAAGTTTTGATGCGAGCCTGTTGAGGACTCTTGATGATGGATTCCGCTGGGGATAATGATGATAGACTCCGCTGGGGATTGAAGGAATTTTGCCGAGGGGCGGTCTTCCGTGGTTTTTAGCTGAGGATAACCCAGTTATAAGTCCTTGTAAGGAAATAACTCTAAATAAAACTCGGGAGAGACGTCCGTAATCTGCAGGGGATGAGCTTTAAGACCTGCGGGGAATGTTGTGTCCTTTTCAGGATTGACGGGGAGTCAACTCTGCTTGGGGAAAGTTCTGCTGAATCTTGTTTTACTCAGCGGGGAGTTGAGATGATCTGGCTACATTCTCCAATTGACCCCACCTTGGTGCCTTGGCGGACAAAACAACCAGACTGCATTAGACAACCTCACATTGCCCCTGTCTTTGATGTCACCTGTAATCAATCTCTTGTTTTATATGCAAATATTTACGATTCAGCATTTTAATGTCAAATGCATATATCAAAAATGAACATTGGACGTTCTTCGCAAAACAAAACAGAAAAGAGAAAAACAATGGCAATTTGTATAGACAAGTGAATTTGTATTGATTTGAATTTTGCCTGTGAATAGGCGTTTTTGTACAAGAAGCTGACATCCTAGTAAGAGGACGCCGCTAAACAACATAGAGTTTACAATTTTGAAAGGAAACAAAACAGCTATGTGAACAATCCCACTGGGTTCCAACTCTGCTATCGCCTTTATGTCTCCGAGCGTCTCATCATTTTGCTGCTTGATTGAAGATGAAGTTGATTGATCGATGCCGAGATCTGAGCCAGATAGTTGACGCTGAATTCCGGATGCGGAGTAATCCAATGAGACATAGTGTTACGCTTTATCCTAACTTTTGCCTGGACCGCCCTTTCGGGTTTTCAGTCCACCGGGATACCCATTTTTTCCCAAGCCGCCTTTTCAGGTTTTCGACTTGCCGGGTGTACAGATTTTTATTCATTTCGTCCCTTATTTTTGCCCGAACCCTTTTGGTTCGCCGGGAAGCCCTTATTTTTGCCTAGGTATGTCAACCTAGGCGGGTCTTTTATTTATGCGTAGTGTTTTTTCACTATGTCTGCATTGGCGGGGTGAGGAAGGTCGTCACCATCCATGGTGGTTAGGATCATGGCTCCTCCTGAGAACACACGTTTAACCACAAATGGCCCTTCGTAAGTAGGGGTCCATTCGCCCCCCGGGGATCACTTTGAGGAAGGATGATGCGTTTGATTACCAGGTCCCCAACTTGATACTCTTGCGGTCTGACTTTCTTGTTAAATGCCCTGATCATCCGTTTCTGATACGTTTGACCATGACAGATAGCAGTGAGCCTCTTTTCGTCAATCAGATTTAATTGATCAAGTCGAGTCTGGATCCAATCCTCTTCATTCAAGTCTGCATCCTTCATTATCCGGAGAGAGGGTATCTGGACTTCAATTGGAAAGACCGCCTCCATGCCATAGACCAAGGAGAAGGGAGTTGCCCCGGTTGACGTCCTTGCTGAGGTGCGGTACCCATGAAGAGCGAAAGGTAACATCTCGTGCCAATCTTTATAGGTCACTGTCATCTTCTGCACAATTTTCTTGATATTTTTATTGGCTGCCTCTACAAGCCCCATTCATCTTCGGCCGGTAGGGAGAAGAATTGTGGTGCTGTATCTTGAATTGTTCACAGAGTTCAGTGATCATTTTGTTGTTGAGATTGGTACCATTGTCCGTAATGATTCTTTCTGGGACGCCGTACCGACAGAATCAGATTATGCCGGATGAAACGTGCCACGACACTCTTGGTTACCGTGGCGTAGGAAGCTGCCTCAACCCATTTCGTGAAGTAATCGATCGCCACCAAGATGAAGCGATGCCCATTGGATGCCGTCGGTCGGATCTCACCGATCATATCGACGCCCCACATTGCGAAAGGCCAAGGTGCCGTCAGGACATTCAAAGGAACCGGAGGGATATGCACCTTGTCAGCATAGATCTGGCACTTATGACAAGTTCGGAGTGTTGGTAACAATCGGCTTCCATTGTGGACCAGAAATATCCTGCCCGAAGGATTTTCTTAGCCATGGTGTGTCCACTGGAATGCGTTCCAAATGTCCCTTCATGCAGTTCTATCATAATTTTCTCTGCTTCAGCCTTATCCACACAACGTAGCAGAGTTGAATCATGATTCCGTTGTAGAGAATGCCGTAGCTGAGGAAGAATTTTGCAGCAAACCTCCTCATGAACTTCTTATCATTGACGGATGCACCTTCAGGGTATTCCTGAGCTTCCAAGTACCTCTTCACCTCATGATACCAGGGTTTTTCAATAACCTTCTCAGCCTCGAGCTCGCAGCAGTATACCGGTTCGTCCAACTTCCAGATAATGATTCGGGGAGCCTCATTGTCCCATTTAACTTTGAACATTGAAGACATCGTAGCTAGGGCGTCCGCTAGCTGATTCTCCTCTCTAGGGAAGTGTTCGAAAGTTATCTCTTCAAAGTGGGGAAGCAAGGTCAACACATACTCCTTGTAAGGAATAAGATTCGGGTGTTTCGTATCCCACTCGCCTTTGATCTGATTGACCACGAGAGCGGAATCTCCGAAGACACTTAGAAATTTGATCCTTAAGTCGATTGCAGCTTGTAAACCCATGATACATGCCTCATATTCAGCCATATTGTTGGTGCATATTGTTATTATTCTTAAGATCTTGTTATTATTCATATAATGCCAAACTTTGAGTCATATTGTAAAAACACTAAGACACATGTCCCAGGATCAATATAGTCGATCTTGTAAGTTACCAAAGCGTAGAGTTTGGAAGACTAGCGGTTGTTTGTCAGAAATCACTGGTAAACAAATTGGCACGCCCAGTGAGACCGTGTCGAAGTCGTTTAGTTACATTGCTTATGTTCTTTCAATTTGGGTCTTTATAATCTTTTATGAACTATTCTTGCCATTAGTATATGAACCTTAGGAGTGGTAAGATAACTAACAATAACCAATCATTATCCAAAAGAAAACAGACTAGAAAAATGGTTAATATTACCAATAGTGAAGGTGGAAAAAATCCTCCACAAGGATCAGGCACAATCGTTGCGAGTTCGATGAATGCGTCAACTGCAATCCCTGGTTCACAAGCCATTTCCACATTCACAGGATTCATGGCTACAAATAGTTCTATACCTGGGTCCACAGGGCCCATACCCATGAACAATTCGACAACCATGCCTATCTCTGCAAGCATGACAGAGATTGTAAGTACGAAGTGCGCCTAAGAGGAGGGGGGGGGGGGTAAATTAGGTACTTAAATTTTTTCTAGTTTTAGTGATGATGGATATTATTTTTCTGGTTTATGGTGAGTTTATGAAAGATTAAAGTGCAGAAAAATAAAGAGACACAAGCGATATATCCTGGTTCCCTTCACAGTCTGAGAGTACTCCAGTCCCCTTTCAACATGAAAGAGATTTCCTTATAGTTGGCAAACTTAAACAAGAACTACCAAAACAAGAACAATCCTTTTGGACCAAGAACAATCCTCTTGGATTTTTCACTATGTCAACAATGAGAACAATCCTCTCAAAGTGACTTTACTTGTATCCGATAATCCTGGAAAAACAAGATTTCAAAATCACTTGAACTTATTTTCAACAATCCTGAAAAATAAGCAAGAATAGCAATATTTGATTTGAGTGAGTTTGTGTAGCAATGATCACTTTGAGTGATTTTATCAATGAATTGATCTTCTCTTCCGATAATAATAGTATACAATGACTCAAGATATATATAATGCTCAAAGTTTTCTGGTTGACAATATGTGAAAGTGTGCAGAAAACTTGTGTATGAAAGTGTATAAAAGCTTGAGTTTGATTTTTTGAAAATTCAGAAAATATGATTGGAAGAGGTTCTTAAAATGATTTTGAAAATCAGTATTTATATGTTCATAGCACACTTTTGAAACAACATATAATTATGCAAATGAATCATGAACAATTGCCAAGATTAAGTTAAAGGTTTCCATGAAATGGTGTTATGAACAGGCATGAGTAAAGCTGATGTTTTTCAAAAACGTTCAGCATGCAATCAATTGCACCCTTGTGTAAATCGATTGTACGGGTTTCAACAGCTAAAATTTCAAATATTTTGAGTGAGCAATCGATTGCACAAGTGTGTAAATCGGTTGCACTTGAAGTTAGTAGCAAAAATTGATTGAGAGCAATCGATTGCACAAACATGTAAATCGTTTGCACTTAGAACAGTAGTTAACATTTTGAAAACGTGAAGCATGTAATCGATTGCACCAATATGCAAATCGATTGCACATAAGTAAAAATTGATTTTTTTCTTAGAAAACTTGAGAAAAAGTTTGGACAAGATAAAATATTTCTTTTGACCATTGAGCATCTATGTCTTAAGTTCAAAGTAAGTATTATCATTATACCTTGAAATTTGCTAAGTGCTTGAACCAAAGACTTTATCTAAAGATGCTTTTAGCTTGATCAATAATCTTTTCCTTCTTATCAAAATGGTTTGTATTCATCAAAACAAATGTTCATTTGAGAAGCTTGATTTTACATAGATCCCTTCGAATACTCAAACTGGCCATGTATTGACATATGTTGGAAATCAAACTCAACCTACAACACCTAGGCCACCAGGGTTTAAAAGTTTTAGGCCTTGGAGGGAGCAACCCCAATATTGGATGCCAACTTCCTTTATGTCAAGATTACACAATAATACATCCACACATACACAACCTACCATGACAACCTTTTCGCCAGTGCAAAATTCTGGTTCTGGTATGAACCATGTGGGTCGAAGCATACAGAACCAAGGATTTTGCACTAGAGAAAAGGTTGTCATGGTAGGTTGTGTATGTGTGGATGTATTATTGTGTAATCCTGACATAAAGGAAGTTGGCATGATCAATGATGATTGAAGATTGAACTTAGGTCAAAGTTGATGAAGACTTGTTAGAGGATTGTTAAAATCAAAGCCTCATAACAATAAGCTTCAAAGGTTTTGAACCATGGTTCAATAATTAATCATACTTGGACAATTTCAAGCCTAAAGCTTGGGCCACAAATGATCACTTAAAATGAAAGAAGAAAAGGATAAGAGGAAGAGGGAGGGAATGATAAGTTAATTTGGATCACATCCTCAAAATTTTGGTTCTGGTATGAACCATGTGGGTCGAAGTATGCAGAACAAAGGATTGTCAAACCAATTACCTATGCTCACAACTAATAATCAGGCAACATTTAGGAAACAAATGGACACTAGTAACCATGACATGGTCGGAGTGCTTGCCTGTGAAATGAATATCATTTTCTCCCCTTTGATCCAAAATATTAATAGGACAAACCAAGAAAATACCCAATCCTATCAGCAAATGTCAGCACAGATGGCGCGTATAGCAGAATTTTTTGGAGCCCCCCAAGCACCTATCCGGCGTAGGCAAAACCAGGTGGCAATTCAAGAGGAAGAACTCACTATCAATCAGGTTTGACCACCAAGACAAGAGGTTCGCGAAAGGGACATGGGGGCTGTGATACGGTGGAGAACTGACTTGGGTTTTTGCGTTTGTATTCGCAAATGTTGCGGTTAGCAAGAGTCGCCACCGACTTTTTATTTTATCCTAAGGAAAGGTTAAAAAGCACAGCAAAAACCTTTTGAGATGTTTTCTTGGGTTCGGGGAGTAGATTATAGAAAGGGAAGGTATTAGCACCCTTTCTATCCATGGTTATCCATGGGCTCTTAGTTACTTGCTTAGATCACTTGCCTTTGCTTTCAATTGTTTTAATGGTGCTTGAGTGTGTGGGTTTTGAAAATGTTTTGAAAAGATGCCAATGTGGTGGCAACCTTTGTAATGATCCATGTGGGGATGTATACAAAGATGTATGTCTTTTGAAAAGGTTTTCATTTGTTTTTTTGAAAGTTGTTTTGAAAGTGTAGTGATGTGTGGTTTTTGAAATAGACAAGTGTTTTAGTTTGCAAGATTGATTCAAGTAACTAAGAGGTTATCTACTCCTAAATTTCTCAAAAGATTATTGCTATGTTTTAACCCTTTTAACAAGTTTGTTCCACCATTGTATTTGGTGGACAATCTTATGTTTAGGATGTGAAAGGGACGGGCGTGGGTCATCGTTTATACCATAATTGCAACGACGTTAAATATCTTTGGGCAATTTTCTTTAAGGGACTTGATCATTTGTTTTTGTTTGTTTTTGAAAAGTTTTATCGAGGGACTATGATCATTCAAATTGTTTGCTTTGCCCAAAGAAGTTCAACATACAATATGGCCCATTTATTTGAAGGCAACAAGTGGAATACCCTAAGGGGTGAAAGTGTGAAATGTGTGTCCATTTTCATGCTTGTTTATCTTGAGATTAGGTCATAACTATTTTTTTAATCGTTTTTTTCGCATACAAACCCTAATTCTAACATGTTATCATTAGAAAGCAATAAAGTGCGAAATTAAATTTACTAAGCTATTACAAAACCAAATATGGGAAGGGGGTACAAATGTTCAAATGGGGATATTGACAAGAATTTAAATCTACATTATTACATCATTTTGAATATTTGCAAATTAATCAATGTAAAATATTAAATAAGAATGCAAGATGTAAAAGAAATATTTTGTATATGTATGAAAAAAATATTATTTATGTAAAAGAGAAAAGAAAATAAAAATATATTATTTTTTGGAGTATTTTGAATTTAGGGCAAAACCCCTAATTTTAAAGAAAATGCATTATTATCTAATTTAATACAACTATTTATTTATTATTTATAAAAATAAAATAAAATGAAGTATATTATGGAAAAAGTATTTTTGTACCAAATATTAATAAAAATAAAAATTCAAGTATTTTTTTATTTTTAACTTAAATATATTGATAAACATATATAATATATATATAT